>JALBYC010000037.1:0-97807 GCA_023212645.1 Farysia itapuensis | reverse complement strand
TTTTTCCCCTCCTCTCCCTCCGAACAAGGGTCCACCCAAGCTCCCCCCCCCCCCCCCCCCCCCCCCAACGCACACTCACACTCACACACTCGAAATGTATCATCTTGTTACCTACGCCAATTTCTGCTCGGTGGCGGCGGAGTATGGCAAGCGTCGAAATGTCATTAGAAGTCGTCAAAAAGGTCGTCAGGGCTGCGCAGTTTTAGATTTAAGGAAGGATTATCGAGCTTTGGTCAGAACTTCACGAACCAGCACGAACCCAAGTCCGGCTCCCAGTCCGAGCATGTATGCTGGAATGGCACCGATAGAGAGCATATGCTTCTCGACTTCCGACTCGTCCCGGCCCAGCAGTGCGGCCAGGCTGTATTCTTCGTCTGTGGAAAACAAAGTGCCGTCAGAAGCGGATGAGTGTGAAGGGGTCACGGTAGAGTAGTACGGGTTAAGGGACGACAAATAATTTGCCCAACCTGATGGCGAGACATAAGACTTCCAACCTGTCTTGCGCATGTTGTCAGCCGTGAAAACTCGTGCTAGGCTATTGTGACTTTCGCAGTTATGGTATGACTGGGGTTCGTCGTTGTTGATATCGGTTGTCGACAAATCGTCATTGCGGGCAAACAGATTCCGGAGGCGAGATTCAGTGCCGCTGTTTGTCGAAGTAGGTCCGAGGTCGAGCGAGTCCAGCTGCGATTCGAGCAGGGCCATGCGTCGGGCGAGGCTCTCAAATCGTCTGCGATCAACGAGCACCATGGATCGCTTCTTTATACTGCCAGTGCCAGACGGATGTGGCTCGAGAGTTGTCAGAGGCACGAGCATGTCCTGATTTGTACAAGAAGCGAGAGAGCTGTGTTCAATTGTTCCGGCCACCTGAGTCTCGCCGGCCATAGGGCACGTCGTCTCATTGAGCTCCGGCTTCACGACCAGGTCTTCCTGCAGCCCAAAAACTCCGAGGCTGACCTCAGCAAATTTATTTTGCCTGCGTTGAGTCGGTTCTTCGTGGATGACTCTTAGGGCTTCGTCATCCGCAGCAATGGGATTTGGGGTTTCGTTGTGCGAGATTCCGAGGTCTGCGCCCTCCTGCTCGGCCGCAAGGGCAGTCGGAGAACCAAAGATGTCATGTAAATCTTTTTCATTGGTTGCTTTACTCAACGTGACTTGCATACGTTGGTTCTTTGTCGTCCCGCTCATCGCAGCTGCCGCCAATTTGTCCTGCCCGTCGACGCTCCCGACGGCTGGTAATGGTGCTCTCTGGAGAGCAGGGGTCATAACATTCTTAGGCTCGGAAGTCTCGTTGAGCGTGGTGGACATTTCTTTATCCCGCTTGTTGCCAAACGTCACTGCTTTGGTACGTCTTTGTAACGGCATGGTTGTCTTCGCTGAAGCTGCCCCAAACGCAGAATTTTCACCGGCTGCGTCAGAGCCAAAGGAGGAGCTGGCCTGTCCTTCGATTTGCAGGGTGCAGTCCGGTTCGATTCCATGTTCATCAGACAAAGTCACCGTAGATGACAACAATATCTCCGAATCTTCCACAGGCCCAGAGTCATCCATGGAATCTTTCGTAATCTGTAACTGCGGTTGCCAGTCCGTCAACATAGTGTCCTCACCTACTGGATCGATAGTTTCGTCAGCCAAGATAGCTCTGACGAGGCCTTCATCCAGCACTTCATATCGAGACTGATAGCTTTGATCGTCAACGTGCCTCTTGATGTCGCGTTCGCTGTCGGAACCACTGCAATCAGAGATGTAGCTTTCGTTCCCAGGGTTGTCAACAGCTCGAGCGTATCGATGGAGAGTAGGTACCATATCAACGTCCTCAGGCTCCAAATTCAAGGTCGCATATGACCTCGCTTTGCTGTCAGTAGCTTCTTTATCGGCGCTATGCGCATCCTGTGTCGAGAGCCACGGAAAATCGGCGGTGGAACGTCGCGGACGAAGCGGACGCTGAAGTGAATGTGGTTGCTGCTCGATTTCGGTACCGAAATGATCCGCTTGTTCTTTCACATAGCCAGCTTCAGTAAGGAGATGAAGCGAAGTAATGTCAAAACTTTCGGTAGAAGATGGGGTCTGAAACGCATGGATCATTCCTCGTACTTTGTTACTGTTTCGCATGCGTTTGAGAGTGAGCTTGCTGACACCTTTGCTGCTCTTGACAATACCATCGTCATCCAGGCTGGTATCGTCTTCGGCTGGGGAGAGCTCGTGTTCTTCCATATCAGCTTCATGCTCCAAAGCGGTACGAGGCCATCGCATGAAGCCAGCATCATTTCCCCAGATACGTCCACGAAGCGAGTCCCTTCGCAATTTACGGACAGCTTCGAACATGAGTTTGCGCCATTTGAGATTGAGGCCCTGTCGCTCCAGCTCTTTCTGATTCAGACGCAGAAAGGTGCGACCGCTCATTCTTGATGCCCGAACATAAGATGTGACGTCTTCTACAAGAGGTCGTGGGACCAGACCGAGGACGTGTGTCAGGTAGATTCCGACTTGAGCTGGAGTCCATATCTTGGGATTGGTGGGTAAACTGGCAGCAGCATCGGCAATCATCTCAGTATCCGACAGAGGGCCTACTCGGAAGCCTCTAGTAGAGTCGAGAAGGAACGAACTCGACTCCGGCAGACGCGACAGACTTTGTGGCAATTCTGCTCCGTGTATTTTGGGACTTGTCACAGAACGTGAGGCGGCCTCGGCGGCAGATGACAGCGATGGCCCATTCGACAGTCCCTTGGTGGGAGAAGTGAAACCTTGAGAGGGGCGTGTCTGCAGTCCCTGCGGACGAGACCGTGTTGAGGTAGAGATGGATGAAGAACGAGAAAGGTAGGAATAGCCTTCGGCTACCTGGCCACCTGGACTGAAGCCTGCCATACTTGGGACAGCGGCTTTCGCTGCCGTGAAGGACTCACTTCTTTTGAGTCCAATTGGAGGCCGAGAGGGAGTGGACATCGCTGAGGGACTGGCGACAGACATGTTAACGGATGATGTGTTGTAGACGGGAAGAAAGGAGTGTCGAATCACAAAGTCTCACCAACATTATCGAGCGTGTATAGACCGAACAGTGAAACACTTGCGCCATCCACACATCAGCTTCGGCCAGAGATCGGTCGTTGGCACGCTTCTGTCTCACTCTCAGCGACAAGCTCGACTTGGCAAAGCGAGCCCAGATGATACAACACCCAAAAGACAAAGTAAGTATTAAGGGAAGCAAGCGCAGCGAGATAGGGGCTGTTGTCAAAGCAACACTTTATCGCGTCCTGGAATTTTGGACCTCACGTGAATGCTTTCTCCTCCACCTTGGCCAAGCGGAGTCATATCTGACAGTCAATATAGATAGTGCTGCAGTGCTGCCGCGCTGCCGCTGGAGGGCTATGAAAGCTGCGCAAGATGGGCGCATTCGCCTTGGCACAATGGGTATGTTCATCATCGACTCGTTCCGCTTTCTTGATCCAATCGACGGACGCGATCTGGGAACTAAAGGCCTGAAAGAGCAAATCGGTGGTGGAGGGTGTTACTTTGCGATTGGAGCAAGAATGTGGCTCAAACCAAGCCAGATACAGATGATCGTTGATAGAGGCTTTGACTGGAACCCGCAACACCAGCAGGCACTCGATCGCTACGATCAGACACCGGACGCTACTTCACGCAGATCCATGTGGTACTTCAGAACGCGACCGGACGGTACCACCAAAGCGCTCAATTTGTACTCGGGAGGTCAACGAGGATTCGAGTATCTCTCGCCAAAGATACGCCTTAACCCGATAGACTTACTTCAATGTAGTCCCTCAACTCCTCCCCGTCTCCCTGATTGGATACATCTGATCTGCTCACCACAGCGGGCATTAGAAGCTTTTGAAGACATGCGCTCTCGGTGTAACGAGAATGGACAGCCATTCCCTCAGATTATCTACGAGCCCATACCAGACTCCTGCGTCCCCGAGAATCTACCAGATTGCATGACGGCGCTCAGATCTGTCGCCGTTTTCAGTCCAAATCACGAGGAGGCAGCATCCCTTCTTAGCTTTGCGCCAGAGTTGGAAGCCAGATTAAAAGCAACGTCGACGAACAAGGAGAACGAGCTTTGCAGCTTTATCGAACACAAGCTTGCTACCGGGTTTGCTCGACTTTGGGCAGAGCTACACAGAGATGACAAAGGGCTAGCAGAACCTGGTCCCATCATATGTATTCGCAGCGGACCTTTTGGCTCAATTGTGGGCAGAGTTGGATCAGGCTTTACCAGAGTGCCAGCATGGCATTCCAGCAGCACAATGGCAATTGACCATCACTCAGACAAGGTTGTTGATGTGACTGGAGCGGGAAATGCCTTTCTGGGCGGATTTGCAGCCCATCTGATCCGGACAGAGTACGAAAGCGGTGTGCCAGATCCAATCAATTTGGTCCAGGCTGCAATGCATGGCGCTGTTTCGGCGTCACTCGTCATTGAACAGCTTGGCTTACCTGACTATCAGGTCGAGGATGGCGCTGAGCTGTGGAATTCTCGTACCGTGTCCAGCCGTCTGACAACGTTGTAAGTCAGTTCTTTGTGATGATTGCAGCCTTTGAAAGCCCCTTCACACTCTTCAGTGCATGTTGCGTCACAAAAACACAATCAAATGTACCAAATTAATTCGCACTGAAAACCCGACAGAAAGATAAAGCGGACCACACATATCCGAGAATCCAAATTTCAGTGATTAGATGCGGTCGCGCGATCAACACCTATGTTTCCAACACCATCTCGACAGCATGGCGCATCCACAGACGGCATTCGCTCCTCAGCAGGGAGGCGGTCAGGTCAGCGGCTACTCCGTCCTCAACATCATCTGGCTTCTCCACACCGCTCTGGAAGGTCCTCTGGCGTTCCTGGGTCTCTTCTTTACCGACCATTTGACGTTCAAGGATGAAATGACCGACACTCTCGCTACAGTCATCAAGGTAAGTTATGGCCGTCTTGCTCAACAGGCTTTGTATTCGTGCTTGCTGACCCCTTGTCTATGTTCCCTCGCTACACATCAGATGTTCAGCACGCTATCGCTGTCACTTTCGATCATTTGTTTGTTGCTGTACGGTCTCCCGGACTACCTGCCTGGCAAGCGTGCCGCTGCCATCCTGCTACTGTTGTACCACGGTGTCGCGTCCTCAGTATTGCTCAACGCAGAACCTTTTGTCCCGTTCAGTTTCCCAGACAGCTTGGCGCAACGTGGCGTCCGGGTGGAGACAATCCTCGGTGTTGCACACGGCGTCTTGTCGCTCCTGACAGTCACGTGGTGGCAAGCCTCCCTTGGATCTGTCGCGGCGCAGACTGGCGGCAGCGGCGGTGCCAAGAAGAAGTAGAGACAGACAGTCAATGTATGATGTATCGTCAGCCCCGATTACGAAGAGATCGACCGATGTAAGACTTGTTTCGCGATCATAGATTCATAGTACGATATAAGGATCAGGGTGCATGGGCCAGCCACGGCACGTCTCGGCAAGCGTGGCTGTGTGTTGTGTGTATTTTGGCAGGAATTCAGGAAGCCGGCGGCCGCAAAATGTCAAAAGCTACTTTCCGCTCACGTATTGGTGCATGGCCCAAACGTGCACGGGAACACTGTACTGATGTTCCAGACTCGATCGGAATCAAGGCGGTGGCACACAATCGGAGCATGCGAGCTCGCTCGAGGGCAGGTCCGGGCTGTGCTCTAGTGATTTGTCTTTCACGTTGACGTACGTGTGTGTTCCTTCGCGGTGGCCCGTCCGCTCTCTTTTGTGTCAAGTAACACAACAACACCCATGCACTGAGAGTAGTCTGTGAGTTGCGCCGTCTGCCTCGGCTGGTGCGCCGTGCACCGCTTGTCGCACAGTCCAGTCCATGCTCCGCGAAGCTTTCTCCACCGACTGTATATAAGACTCGTCACACCCCTTCTCCCTTCCTTCCTCTCAGACAACACCTCATAATTATACTATCTCCCTTTCAATGTTTGGATTTGACAACCACGAGCAGGCTGCTGACTTCGTCTGTAAGTAGCATTCAGCATCACATGGTTTCAGCGCCCGTCTTTCTGACCGTATATTTTGCGCACTACAGACAACGGCGACCCCCAGGAGCACCAGTCCAAGTTCACCCACGAGGCTGTCGGATTCGGTGCCGGCTTTGTTGCTATGCGCGAGTACGAGAAGCGCCAAGAGAGGAACGGAGAACAGCCCAAGCACGAGTTCGCCAAGGAGATGCTCGCCGGTATCGCCGGTGCCGAGGTCGACAAGTAAGTTGAAGCAGAAAGCGCTCACACAAATCACACGCAAGCTGACCTGATTCTTGATCATCGCAGGCTATTCGAGACAAAGGGTCTAGACTTCCTCGACAGAGAGAAGGCTAAGCGTCATGCTACGCAGCAGGCAGAGCAGATGTACGACCAGCGTTACGGAAACTAAGCATCTCTACCCTCGTGCAACGGAGATAATCTACAATGCTTCCTTTCACTCTAGTCTGTGATCCATGGCTGACAGAGATGCCGAGACTCGTGTTGTTACAAAGTGAGAGAGACAAACAGGTATGTGAGCCTTGGGCGACAAAAGGTCGTCAACGGTCAGGGTCTGGCCGCGAACCTGATGTGTGCCTCGTAGAATTCAATGATCTTCTGCGGGCAGCGTGCGTTGGCGAGCTTGTTGTCCACCCAGAGCTGCGGATTGAGGCCCGACTCCTCGTCGTCTTTTCCAAGACCGACGTTTTGCAGAGCCCGGGCATACTTGTCAGGTTCGCCAAATTCGAGTAGACACTTGATGCCTCCTTCTACTTTATCATCCTTCATCATGTCGACGCACCGCGTGACAAGAAGGTCCCAATTATGGAAACGCTGCCTGTAGTGTTGTAGCAACTTCTCCTTCACGCTCTGGACAATTTGCAGTCTTATGTCCGCTTCGTAATTTGTTGACTTTGGCTGCCACTCAGGTTCGCCAGAATGCAGGCTACCGCCGTCGGCGTCTTGAGAGGCCCCGCCCTGGGAAAGACGGACGCGCTTATTGGCTTTCTTGGCTTTTTTGGAAGAGCTGCCTTGCTGTGATTTGGTTTTGGGGTCGTTCTTCGGTGTTGTATCCTGCTGACTCTTGCGCTTTCCGTTGCTTTTGGGCGTAGAGGTGATCTCTTCACTGACCTCTCTAGACACCTCCTCTGCCTGTACTGACTGCTCCTGATCGGCATCGGCGAGGTTGGAAAGGAGGCTGCTCAGCCGATTTTTCTTTTTGCGTCGCAAGTCGGTTGGCTGCTTGCTCCAGTAATCGCGAATCAGGGCTTCGTGGAAGTTGGCTTCTGGTTCCCACGTGTTTTCAGAGTCGGGGTATCCTTTCCACTTGACAAAGTACTCCATCGTTGTCTGAGCAAAGTGTGAGACAGTCAACACTGCATCAAACTGGCTTAAACAGAGCATGCCGGCTACTTACCTTTTTCTTGCTTCCAGACGTGCGATGCTTGATGATGAAATCGACCTCGAATTCATCGCTGTCCAATTCGGATGTTTGGCTTTGAGAGAGTGGTCGAGCTTCCGAGTTCGGAAGGGGGTCGGTGTTGACGGGAGGGGCTGCCTCCTGCGTTGGCGAGGCAGCGGCGTTGACTCCTTCGTCGTCGCTCTCTCGCAGGCCGAGTGGACTGGATTGGGGCAAAGCGACAGGCTTCGCACCCTTTCCCGGCGACTTTCCGCTGCTCGAGGAAGATGGCATCCCGTCGCCGCGTGCTTGTTCTCTAGAACCTGTGACGAACAAGCAAGAGAGGCGGGAAAGAGCCAAATGAATTCAATAATCAAAACCTTGACGCTACGCTATGCTTGCCTCGCTTTGATCAAACGTTGATACTTACGGAGCGGGGAAAACGCGTCAATAACTCTGGAAAGCACCTTGGCGGACGTCTGGCGGAAGGTGCGTGAGTAAGAGATTGGATGGATCTTTTGAGCGTGATTGTGATAACAGGATGAATGCGAATGCGATTAGCGGAGCACACTTGCGACAATGCGACCAATATCCTGTACGCGTCTGCTCGCCAAGTCGGTGCGCCTGAGCGGGGCATACACCGTCGTCGCGTCGATCCGAGCTCCGGGAATTTGGACAGACAGTTTGTTAGACCAGCAAAAAGGAAAGGTCCATCGGGCCATCGACGGCATCGATCCAACGAACCATCGGGCCATGAAGTCCATCGAAGTAAACCCCCCCCTTTGTAAATCAACGCAATCAGCTGAACAACACCGACGGCCTTGCCTACCAAACGATTGTCCATGGCCCGCAATGTCCCAGACAGAGCCAGATGAAGCGATAGAGGATCCAAGCTTGTCGGATTTGCCACAGAATTTACCATCTGATGGCGAGATCTTGACACATTCCGACGACACAGATACCGACGTGGCAAGTTCGGACGCAGCAAACAATTCTATATCAGCCCAACCTGTTGCCACACCACAGAGCATCGGATCTGCTGACATGAACTCAAAGATTGATCGCTCGGAAACTGAAGAGGATGCAGATGGCGATATTTCCACTCGTGCAGACGCCCTGCAGCTGCACAGACGCAACGACTCCTTACCACCTCAAAAATACGAATTAGGCGAAGGCGGTGAAATAGGCACATCGCAGCAACGATCTCTTCAAGCAACGATAGACGAAGAGACCGACATATCACTTGGTGCTCATGATATGTCCCTTGCCAGCTCTTCCTATGTCTTGTCCCGTGAGCCGTCTCGTTCCCAGTACTTGGACCGAGCTGACCTGACTTTTGTTGACATCGCGCTCGCAGAGTCGGGGACTCTTGATCCGCATCACCCCTTGTCTGGCTCGCTAAAATCGGCGGAACAGATCAGGACAGATAGTTTCTCCAATCAGGCTCCGCCAAAGTCGCCAACATATGAGACTGATCACAGCCTTGCGCATCTAACGCGGTCGGAATCGTATCAATCGAACGCATCAGATTCTCTGCGTGTAGACGAATCTGATTCTTCAAAATATGAGCAAAGGGCC
Organism: Farysia itapuensis; assembly: GCA_023212645.1. Classification (NCBI taxonomy): domain Eukaryota; kingdom Fungi; phylum Basidiomycota; class Ustilaginomycetes; order Ustilaginales; family Ustilaginaceae; genus Farysia; species Farysia itapuensis. The sequence goes on along the minus strand of JALBYC010000037.1, from coordinate 88,840 downwards.
GGGCTTGGTCGTAGGGGCTCCAAGAGTCGATTTGCCTCCAACAGCTCTCTGTCAGGCGACCGTAAGCCCGTCGAGGGCAAGTATCGAGGACGAAGTAGCAGATCATCGAGCAGAGCACCCAGTCCTGGACTAGAGTCCGGCAGCACCTCTCGTAGAGCTTCTGTCTCGAACAACGTCACCGAACGCACGTCCGACGAGCAACGGTCCATGTCCGGACCATCACAAACTGCCCAGTCTTTCCGTCCAGCACCTATTCTCGTCGCTGGCGATGAGGATGGCAACTTCAGTATCGCCCAAACTATTCCCGTCAGTCCACGCACTCTCTCCGCACCAGTCGATCTACCACAATCAGAGCGGTCTGAGTGCACCAAATTGTCCACGGCAGAATCGATTGCTGACACCAACCGGCACGTCTCTTACATACCTTCTGAAGGACAGCCAAAAGCTGCAACTTTGGCAAATTCCAATGACGAGAAGACAGTAAACACAGCAAGCCCAGGTTTATCGGACAAAGCCGACAAAACTGCCAAGTCTGGTTCAGCCGCAGCATCTGAGTCCTTGGAATCACGCACACGAATGACCACGTTGCCCGCAAAATCCAAGGCAGAGGAGATCAAGCACCGAATCGATTTTGAAAAGATGATGGTTTCTGCGAAAGAACAGGAGAAGAAGCGTCAAGAGGAAGAGTCGGAACGAAGACGGCGCAAGCAGGATGAACAACGTCAGGCTCTGGGTCAGTGGGAAAAGGAAATCTTGCCGTCTTGGACGCGGGCCCGAAAAGATGATGCTCTGGCCGAGCTTTGGTGGAGAGGCGCGCCACCCAGCATCAGAGGCCGAGTCTGGGCTTTGGCCATTGGTAATCCACTCATGCTGCCTCGTAACTTGCTTGATCAGACCATCAAACGTGCCAACTCAAACGGTAATACTCTGGAAAACGTTATTCCTCCAAACACCCTTGACGCAATTGATGAGGATGTTCAAGTTGCTTTACCCAGTCTGAAGCTCTTCCAGGAGTCCGGTCCGCTGCACGCCGATCTTGTCCTAATTTGCAGAGCCTTTGTGTTAATCCGTATGGAGCAGGTACAAGATTTGGATGCGGCTGGAGATGCAGACATGACTGCCTCGAAAGTGCAGAGCACCAGCCCACGACCAAAGACCGCACCCCTTCCGGGTCTAGACCCGCAGAACGGTAACAAGTCTCAGGTTACAGCCGAAGACATATACTCTCAGCGCGGGATTGAGATATACCAACGTGGCCTGGCGGTACTTGCAGCGATTCTGCTTATCAATTTGCCCGCTACGACAGCGTTTATCTCTTTGCTCAATCTGATTCACTCTAAAGCATGGCTGAAAGCTCTCTACTCACTACTGCCTACTCATCTGCCAGATCAACCGCAAGCCTCGAAGAAGCCTGACAACAAGTCTCATCGAGGCAGCGCCTACAATCTGGCACCGAAAGAAAAGTCAATTCGTGGATTCGAGCGTGTATTGGAAACGCTGCTGGCGGATAAAATGCCCAAAGTGTATGCCAATTTGCTAGCGCGCAATGTCAAGCTCTATCGGGTGGTACTACGAGACTGGGTCGGGCAATTATTCGGCAGGCATCTGGATGTGGACACAGTCATGCGACTGTGGGATGTCATTCTACTTGACGAGACAGACTCCTTAATTTACCGCACTTGTCTGGCGCTGGTACAGACGCTCGAGTCGCGTTTGTACGTTCCTGAACAGGAAGAGCTTGAGTCCATTTTGCGAGGCACTAACAAGGCAGCGCTGCACATTTGGCGGCGTGAAAAGGAGCCGACAGGTGAGCTAAGGCTTCATGTTCCCACGTCACCAAGACGTCCGAGCAGGGCATCTTTTTCTTCTCATGGCCTAAGGTCACCCACAACTACGGCTGCCAGCATCAGCGCCGAAATGGAGAGACATGCATCACCACCCCTGCCACACACCCCTTCTGACCCGCACGTAAACCACTTTGGCATGTCTGAAGCCGACGTATACCCTAAAGACTACATCTACGAGCAGTACGGACTCAAGGAAGACATTATCTTCGAAACTCTGCACGAGCAGAAAAGTTCATGGAAGCAAAGCACACTTCAGAGACTGCTCGAGCGCGAGCTCGGCGATTGACGCAAAGCATACCTTGGATGCAATGTTCTTTTTCACATATAAGTCACGGGGATGGAATGAGTCAAGCTGGTATATAGGATCTGTGCGAGCCAAATATGTACAATGCGATATAAGAAAAGAGGCTCATCGCATGCTTAGGCCCACGGGAGTACGCGAGGGACTAGACATGTAGAGCGTGGAAGCTCGCGTGGGACTCATGCTGTGAGGTGATGGATCAACTGAAATTGATCCTGGCCTTCGAAATGGGTGAGAGCGGAGCGAATCGTTCGGCTGTTCAAGTTCTTTGATCTTGGCGCGCCAATTTTCCATATGCTGGTCGGCTTGGGACTTGTACTGCTCCAACACGTGCTGTAATGACTGGACAGCATTTGGGTCTACCGCGCCCTCTTGCGCTAGGCTATCGTAAGCAATCGCCAGCTGGTCATACCTAAAGCCTGTTTCATCTAGACCAGTCTGTAGGTCACGGATTTGGTCCGCCATGCTCGTCAATTGGGATTGGGAACGTTGCTGTTGGGCCACAGACTCGTTGTACGCGCGCGTCATCTCTGCTAGCTTGGCCTCCAAATCCTGTGTTGGCCGACTTGATGAGCCGTTGGGTGCGGACCCCAAAGCGGCACTACCAGTCGGGGTTTTGTCGTTGCTGTACACGTAGTAAGCACTAGTTCGTTTTCCGATGGTAGCGGTAGGCGGCTTGTGGTTGCGCAACATGTCGCTCTTGGCAGCAATATCCTGCTCTAGCTCCTCGTGACCCTTTCGAAGCTCATCCAGGATTTGTCGCCGAAGCGGATCGGAGGCGGTCCCATTGGACGGTTGGCGTACCGAAGCATGGCCTTGCAGCACAAGCTCCTCTAGATTAGACATGGTAGTGCTGCGAGCAATCTGCGAGTTCTTGAGTTGGCGTTCAAGTTCTTGGACTTGCTGCTCGTGTTGACGACGAGCGCGACTGACTATCTCATCAGCCTGCAATTCCTTTCTGCGAGCGTTAGACTGAGCTTCGTCTCGCTGCTGCTGAGCCTGTCGAAGAGAGTTGGTCAGCTCCGCGATTTTGTCCTCGAGCTTCTTCGAGGCTTTGTCGGCGGGTGTGCTCGGAGCGACGTTGCCGAGAGTAGTGACTGGCGAGCGAGTGTTTACGGTGCCTGTACCATTGCTACCGGGAGCCGTGCTGGAAGGTCCTCCGACTCGCTGCAGCCGGGCGACTTCGCGAGTCAGATCTTCGTTCTCGGTGACTAGACGAGCTTTGCTCTTTTCAAGCGTCTTCGTATAGTGAGCGAGTTCTTGTAGCTTCGCCTGCGCATCCAGCAATTGGCGATCTGTGTACTTCTTCGCTTCCTCGAGAACGTGGACGTGCTCAACAATGGTCTTGTTCTGCATCGACTGGAGTTTTCGCATTTCTTGCTGTGCCAGAGTCAATTCGTGCTTGAGGGAGCCTACTTCCTTGTCTTTGCCGGCCACAAGCTGCTGGAAGCTGTTCGCGTTGCGCTCTGCTTGCTTGTGCGCCTGTTCAAGAAGCTCCCGACGCTTCGACTCGGCGCTAAGCTCAACAGCAACCTGTTCCGCTTTGTGCTTCGCGTTGGTTTCTCGCCTTTCCAATTCCAAGATGGCATCTTCCAATTCCTGATGCTTCGTCGAAGCGGCCTGTAACTGTCGATCAAGTGTGTCCTTGCTCTTCAGAGCATCGGCAAGACCGCGATTGATGACGGCAGACTTGCTCTGAGCCTCTTCCAATGACGACTCAGCTTCCCGTCGGAGTTTTTCTGCGGTATCGACTTTGGCATTGGCTTCCTGTACTCTGAAATCAGCTTGGCGTAGGCGATCCTCGGCATCGTTTCGTGCGCGCTCCGCCTCGCGAATCTCCCTCTGAGCGGCCGAAACCTCAGCTTTGAGGGAAGACACTTCTTCGAGACTTGAGTGCTTGACACTGGCAAGTTCCTTTTCGATGGACTGCATCTGCTCTCGAAGCGATTGCAGTTCTTGCTCTTTCATTCGATGCAGCTCTTTGGTCTTTACGTCTTCGGAGCTTTTTGTTTCCATCAAAGTTCGTGTTTCGTCGAGCTCCCGCTGAAGTGCTCCTTTGGCTTCCTTTGTTCTTGCCCCATCTTCGTAGGCCGATCGCAGATCAAGTGTCATAGAGTCAATCCTCAGGTGAAGACCTGCTAGCTCTTTTGCTCGCGCATCCAAGTCTCGAGAAAATTGCGAAAGCTGAGATTTGAGACCACTGATTTCTTGCTCCTTGCTTCGGACGTTGTCTTCGAGATCCGATGCAACTCGCTGCAGCTCTTGCGCTTGGTAAGAAGACTTGCGCGTTTGATCCTCGAGTTGCGCAGCGCGAATTTGCTCGGTCTCACGGCCTTTGATCTCCTCAAGCAGTCTGGCTTCGACTTCTCCCACGGCTAGGGCCATGCGTTTGTGAGCCCGGTCAAGGTCTTGATCCTTCTCTTGCAGTCTGCGGTATAGCTCTTCTTTCTCCGTCGACAGCGTCTGCCGCTCAAGGCGGAATTGCTCCGCATTCTGATCGTGTCTACTCATGTCTCGCATGTATGTATCTTCCCTGGCTTTCCACGCTTTTTGCTCTGACTCAAGCCTTAGCAAATGATCAGCTGCCTGATCAAAAGCTAAGCGGATTTCGGCATGGGCCTGTTCCATCGACTTTTGAGAGGAGATTGCAGTGTCGAGCTGGCTTTCGAGCAGATCCACGTCGTTCTGCAGAGCAGAAACATCATCTTCCAGAGCAGATTCGCGCTCCTTCGACCTTGCAAGAAGTTGATCTTTGTCGAGCAAAAGAGCGCGCTCTGCCTGCAGCTCTTCCTCCACTCTCCGTTTCTCGGCCTCCAACTGGAATTGAAGCGTCTCGAGCGCTTCTCGTTCCCTTTGATCGCGCTCGGCGCGCTCGGTGACCAGTGCGAGTTCGAGCTGTTTCCGCTTGAGCTCTTCGTCATGGCGGGTAGCCGTCAGGAGTGGTCGCACTTTAGTGTACAAGCCCCACCATGGCCAGTCGCGAAGCTGTACATACAGCCGAGCGTTGCGTTGAACCGTTCGCACGGCAGCAGCACGATTCAGGATCTTTTTCATCTGTCGACGCGCAGTGAACATCCTGCACGCTGCGCCAAATCGGCTAAAGATGTCATAGAGATGCGAGTCTCTTCGCTCTTCCATCTCGGCGAGTAGCCCGGCCTTGAAGAAGATCTTGGATGTGCCAATCTTGAAAGTGGACTTGTCGAGCTCGAGTGACTCAACCATTCTCTGGCACGCTTTTCGACCGTCCATGTAGCCAGCTGGAATGATACCGGGCGTCAACACCTCGTATCTATTTCTGAACTCGGAAAAGAGAAGCCTGTTGGGATAGCCTAAGCGGGCAATACGGATTCCTTCGAGCACGCCGTTGCAGCGGAGTTGCTCTAGGACGAGGGGTACGACCATCTTCCCTGGTTTCTTTTCTGGATTCGGCACGATGCATCTCACAAAATGCGGCTGCGTAGACGCAAGTTGGCCCATGAGGGAAGATAGTTGCTCCTTGTGTCGCTGTGCGACTGTTCGAAACGCACCACGCTTGACGCGCCTCTTGGGCACCGGCGTCAGAGCACCATTCTGCATAGCAGCGGCAGCTACAGCAGCATCATCAACTTCGGCGTACTCGGCAAACAAGATTGCAATGAAACGGTCGCTCGACTCAGACATGACGCGGGTAAGATTGTCGTTGAGCGGGTCTTTGTTCTTGTCGAGCCAGCCATCTGTTCGATATTCGACATCGCCCGCGTAGTGTTTGACTGTGAAGCCCTGTGCGAAACGTGTTGGTGCAAACTTCGATGATCCGTGAGCCACGCCCTTTTCGGCAGCAAGCACTGCACCTTGAGCGTCCATGGGACTGCCATCCCGATTTGTGCCCCAGATGCGGCGAAGCTTCTCGGTGAACGTGAGGTCGCTAGCCTTCGGCATGATGCACTCTTCGTCGAGGCAGGACAAGATGCCGATGGGCGTGGTGGACTCGATTAGATCAATAGTCGGCTGCAAGTCGAGTCCAAAATTGACGAAGTCCCACTCGATGTTTTCTCTAGCGTACTCTTCCTGCTCGAGAACAAACATGTGGTGGTTGAAGAATTGCTGGAGCTTTTCGTTGGTAAAGTTGATGCACAGCTGCTCGAAACTGTTGACGTCAAAGATTTCGAAACCTGCGATGTCGAGCACGCCAATGAAGCTGCTTTTGCTTGTTGGACGGTCAAGGGCCTCATTGATACGGTTGACAAGCCACCCGAAGGCCTTCTCGTACAGTGTCTTGCTTAGAGCCGCCATTTCCTCTGAGACCTGACGTTTTGTCCTAGCAGACGTGACCCATTCGCGACCAGCCTTGACTCGAGGTCGTAGAAGTGCTTTTGTGAATTCTTGCTCTGGCAGACCCAGAACATGACAGATCTTTTCGATTTGTGGCAGGTTGGTAATGTGGGCCTGCTCGGATCGGTCATCGGCAAGCTGAATGTTACCTATCTGGAGGATGGCTGCCGCTATGCGGAAGAGATTGAGCTGCTCCTCGGGTGAGAATCCTACGGTAGACAAAGCATCGCGCAACAGCTTCCATTCTGCACGGTCATCTACTCCCTCAACGTCTTTGCGGGTGCCTTTTAGGTAAGCATAGTCCTCCGGCAGGTCAGTGAGGAGAAGCTTTTGTTTGAGTTCCGGTTCGCCGCCGCGCAACAGCTGATAGAAAATGTGGAAGCTGCGCTCGTTTTCGCTGCGGATAGCGACTCTGCTTTTTTCGAGTAGGTACCAGTCAATGTTTGCGCCCGCGATTGCTCCGGAAGAGGTGAACTCGATGCGAACAAACTTTCCAAATCGACTTGAGTTATTGTTTCGAATGGTCTGTGCATTACCGAAGGCTTCGAGAATCGGGTTAGCTTGCAGGATTTGACGTTCGAGCAATCCAAGACGTTTTGTGCCTACTGACTCGTGACCATTGATGTGGTCAAGTACTTCTCGCGCAGAGCTAGACCGCGACATTGCTCCGGCGGGGGAGGATGCATAATTGGCTGTCGGATCAGCGGCAATTGCAGCGAGGTACTGGATGACTTTCTTGGTGTTCTCCGTCTTGCCTGCACCGGATTCGCCAGTAATGAGCAGACTCTGGTTTTCGCGATTGTCGATCATGTTGCGCATGGCTTCGTCAGCCAGTGCGAAGACGTGAGGCGCATTCTCCTCTCTTCTTCGGCCTTTGTACGCGGCGATGATGGCATCGGTGTAGATAGGCAGACTATGATAGGGGTTGACTGCCACCAGGAAGAGACCAGAGTAGGTGTAAATGAGAGAGCTGAAGTATCGTTGACGTAGATTGTGCACGACACTGGCTTCATTGAGGAAGGTGAGATCGGCAATGTCTTCGGCTTTGTCGAACTTGGGTGGATTCATCTTGCTGAGGTCGAAGGTTGGCACAGTGCGTGACGATCCATCTTGAAGCGCGCAGACAGAAGATTCGCCATTGTTTTCCTCTTTGACGACCCAGGCAGCGAGGTAGCCAGCTTGTGCATCAGGGATCCAGACATATCTCTTGGATGCAAATTCTGCTGCAGAAGCAGCGTCCGAGGCAGCCTGACCAGCTCCCTTGGCCGGTCGTGGCATTGCCGAAGCTAATTGCGCTGCATTACTGATGTCTGTCGATGCACTGGCTCGATGTGATGCTTGGAAGAGGTGTGACTTTGTGCGAACAATGTCGACCATTGTTAATGTCGAGCGGCGTCACAGACCACAAGCTGACGAAAGCAAAGTTTTGGGAGGAGGGAGAGGTGGTCGTGGGTTGTGTCGATGTGAGAGACGAACACCGAGATGAGGGCAGCGAGCACCGTTGGTTAATTGAATGCCTGCCGCACAACGAAACAACACTCACACTCCACACTCAGTAAACTCAGTCACTCACTCTGAAGTCTGAAACACACCCGGCCCCTTTTTCTAATCGCGATTGCAATATAAACAAAGCATGTTCAAGCTCGCTCCTTCCCACCCTTTGGCGCACAGTGACATGATGGTGACACGGTCCTACGACACAATTTGCACGACGAGATTACGAAGCTAGTTGACAAGGGTGTTGTGACTGAGAACAACACTTTGGCCCCTGTTTACACGCGTGGTTGGGCTGTCGGATGACGCGACTTTGGTTTCATTCGCGCGAGAATCGTGAATGGAATTTCGTGTGCGCAAAAGACCCTGCCTGGCCTGCCAGGCTTGCCCGCAGGCTGCAGCCACGAGCTCCGCAGTCACAGTTGTGCGTTTGCTGCTGCTTGTACGATAGCAACGCAGGACAGCGCAGCAGTCTCTAGCTAATGTCGCTCTGCCAAACGTTGGTTGCATAAGCGTCATGCCGCTTTGCTTTAACCGGGATCAATCACATCAAAGTTGTCTTTGCAGGTTCGAGAGCGTGGGCGCGCAAGTCTAGACATCTCTCAATTCGCGATCCCCTGCACCACACGATCAGTCAACCTTTGCATTGCTGCGGGAACAACGGAAGACCTTCAAGCATCCCTTTGACACGCTTGGTATAGTCTGCTCGAGCTTTGCGCTTCTTCAGTCTACCGACGAACTAAATACCTGGTACGCCTGTCAAGATCTCATCAACGGTGCAGACAGCCAAAAGAGCCCCGACCAGCTGCTCGAAGCCTTGTACAAAGACGGCTGCGCAAAAGCACACAACGACCCACTCAAGGCTATGGAAGGCTACTTGGCCCAACGTAAAGTAGCTTGTCAGTACAGACTGAAGTCTGACCAGTCCGATGTCAGCACCCTCACTACTACAAAGTCCAGAAAGCATGCAGGGCCATACAGTCAATCCGGGAAGCACGGAGCGATTGTGTTTCGACCAGCACATCGGACTTATGCAGCACATAAAGGAAGAAACAAAGACGCCGCCGTCAGCGTCGCCCCACGATGCAAGCCCACCAAAAGCCTCAACGCCAGACACGATTACAGGAGTTGACGCTGACCTGCACCCTCCTTCGACCACTGCACGATACGCGAGGTATCAGCCTGGCACCCGAACATCGATGTACCCTGAGCTGTTTCAAGAGATGGTATGCACAGTGCTCGAATCCGAGTCATACCTCTTCTCGAATGCAGAACTAGATCTTCTATCTGCCTTCTTCATGCTATCTTACCCAGCAAGATATCTTTTTGTGAGACTGCTGCAACGCAAGAAAGACACATGGTACCGTCTGGATCGACTTACAGCCTACGAAGCTGAGGTCGGTGATCTTCGTGCTGCTAAGGAAGAATTATGCCAGATGCTGACGGAACCCACTCAAGATTCTCCCAAGGTTGAACTTGCGCGCAAAGAAGAAGAGACGAGGCGGAAAGCCTCGTTACAGGACGACAAGGAAAACGTCACCTTGACGCTGCCCAATCTTCAGAGGGAACTCAACCTGGACCAAACCACTGGCCTCCCCAGCACACCTACATACCACCACAGAAAGCCGCTCAGCGAAAGCAAAATGCAGCAGAAAGCAACATTCGCATCTGGTTCAACTTCACGCCAATCTGGTACTTCCGTCCGAAGCGCACTTGATAGGTTCGTGCTGACAGAGCGCGATATGGAAGGCGGCATAGAAGAATCGCTGTCTCTGATGACAATCGAAGAGCTCAAGGTCATTGCTAAGAATCTCGGCATTACCAAACTCGGCACCACACGCGCTCAAATCATTTCGACTTTGTCTGCAACCAAATCGCAGTCCACTCTTTTCAGCAGCCCCACGAAGGCGTGTTCTCCCACAAAGAATGCTAGCTCTGCTGATGCGTATCTTGGCCAAAGACAACTCACTCTTTCATTTGCTTCTTCCGGGAACAAACGACATCAGAATTCCCGATTACAGGATCAGCTTTCGGCCGTGCTCGGTGGCGGATGCATTCAAGTTGTTCCTCTCGTCCGGTCGCTCGTAGACCGAGTGGCTCTAGTATACTATCGAGGCAATCTGCTTGGAAGTGCCGCTCTCACAACAGCCGTCCTGTCTCGCTCCCGAATCCGAAAGTATCCAGCGTACGTCTCCAAGCGCACATCGTTTTTGTTTCCTTCACGTGATCATCTGATCGCCTTTGAAACAGCGCTGGACATCGAGGCACGCATGGAGTATTTGATCCAATTCGGCAAGACAGAAGCCGACTTTCGAACGGCTCTGGATCTATTCGACTCTGTGTGGGCCGAATGGGAGTCCTGCGTGCAAGAATGTACACTCGCACATCCGGAAGGTATTGATAAGATGGTCTATCATCGCATGCGCTTCCATCCAGGCTGGGTTCTGACAAGAGTCGTCTATAAGGGTGCTACCATACTAGGCCGCTTCAAGCTGCATGACCAAGAAAAGAAAGTCTTGAACGCACTGCTCGATCAGAAAGTCTTCCGCCGTGGTAGACGAGGTGATTGGTATGACAGACTCGCTCTCATCACGGCGCTGTACTCTGGCGACGCACGAAAAGGCAAACGAGAAGCCTTGAAAATAAGTGTGCAGGGCATACAAGACCCATCGACGCATCTGATATATCACGATACTCTGCAAAGAAGAATTGCCCGACTTGAATCGCAGCTGAAAGTGCCCAGGTCAGAACAGCATGACTTCTCCTATGCAAAACTCAGGAAAACTACCGAAGTCGTGTTCAAAGGCATCCGCCTGGACGCTATGCTGGAGACAGACGAACGAACCAATGAGCCGGTCTCAGCCATGTCTCGCTTCTTGCAGAGGGACAAATCGGCTTCGCCCGATAGCAGCCAGAATAAACGCTCGCGCTCGCGGTCGTCCTCTAGCAGTCCAACCAAGGAGACTTTCACGGCAGAAAAACCAGGCTTTCAGATCAGGAAGCCCCTCTTTAAGCGTGTTAGGGTCGAAAGCTTTGGAGAGCCAGTCAAGCACGAAAGTCCACCAGCTGCCTCAGAGCCACATGCGCAAATTGTCAAGAAGGAAGAGGATCTGCAGGACATCTCATGGGACGATATCACAGCGCCTGCTCCAGATGCCACATCTCTAGCCATGATGGTTGGAGGCGAGCCGAAAATCGTTGGCTCATCCACTCGCCGATCAATGAGAAGTGTTTGGAGAGGACTCGACAATGCACCTTGTCACGTCGAACAGCTCTGCTTACAGCACTATGCTTTGCAAGGCTTCAAAGGCTACCATTGTGAAGGCAAGTTGCTGACAATGATTTTTGTCCTCGTCATGTGGGACATCATCTTCAAAGACAGCGTACCTGGAAGCTTCGAAACGCCATATCAGTCGGCGCCGCTGGATCTCGGCTCAGACTCTTTTGCCATCATTCGATCCACCGAGATCCGCGAGCGACTGAGTCACGTGGAGCGCACTGGAGGACTCGAGCTGATTGCCGAAGTCGACGACCGAGAACGTGAACGCAAGACTTGGGCTGTTGGCTGTCGATGGGACATCTTCAGCAAGCAGGACATACTCGAAGTTGCGCAGTGTCTTGGGGGCCACTCCATCTCAGTCATTTGTCAGATGCTGGCCGAAGAGTGGGACCACTGCTCATCTGGCATGCCTGATCTCGTCATCTGGAGAATGGCTGACCAAACGGTTCGCTTCGTAGAGGTCAAAGGTCCAGGTGACAGACTCAGCGAGACTCAAAAGGTCTGGATCGACATCTTGCTTCGCGCTGGTGTCGAAGTGCAGGTCGGCTTAGTAGTGGAAGACAAATAGCCTGTGCTGCTCTAGCATAGCCACACAAAATGAGTTTTGCATCTTATAATATGTATAACATTGTGAGCCAGGAGCTAGCCTCAGTCTTCTTCCATGCGCTGCTCGTCCCCAAGTCCCAAGTGTGAGCTCGAGCCGTTTGCCCGGGAGCGCACTGATAGTACGCTCTCGTCGCCTCCCTCTGCACCCACCTCTCCGTCACCACCATCATCAATTGTTGTCCCTTCTTCCTGATCTTGGTCTTGGTCGATATCGACAGTGTCTTCCTCTTGTTCCGCTCCTGTCGCTGTTGTAAAGCGAGAGGCGTCAGGATCGTCATCATCATCATCCTCGACCGTTTCTATTGGCGCAGCTGCTGGGTCTACGTCTTCAGCTGCTGGCTTCTTGCTTCCTGCTTTGCTCTGTCGTTTCTCCTTTGTCAAGGCTCTGAATGCATCGAGCTCCTTCTTGAGCTCTACACGAATTTCGACTCCCAGATCTAAATCCCTGACCGCATCAAGTACGTTCTGACCCGATATGGTCTTGAGACCGTTTGAGGTGGCAGTATCGTGACTGGCAGCGGTCAAATAGCTGATGAAAACGGTGGAAGATTTGACCAAAGCAGTGGTAACTTCTTTGCGCAACTGCACATTGTCTGGGATTTCAGACTTTGCCAGCTTTACCACAGAGGTTTTGGGCAGCTCGAGTTGATCAAGCCCGACAGGCAGAGTTTTAAGGGCACCGGCTTGTTGTGCAAAGACTGCTTTGGCACCGGGCGGAATGACCAATCCGGTCGCTGGAGCTAATTCGGCCGTTTCAGTCGGCTTCTTCGAGGATGAGGGCGTGGCCGGCGTCTCAGATATCGACTTGCGTCCCTTCCCAGTTGGTGTAGATGCCACTGAGGCTGTTGAAGTGTCCCCAGCTCCCGAAAGCGACTTGCGTGCCATCGTAAAATCAAACGACGGTCGATGACTGTGAGCAGAGAAGATTTGTCAAGGATCAGAAAGGAACACCCTCACTTAACGCGAACCGGAGCGTGGCGCCGCGGCGCGTATTTTGCGATTTGCGCGATTTGCCGATTTGCGAGATTCGCCAACTGTGTCTCCTGCAAGTCAGCACTTTGGCAAAAAATCTGTATCACTCCGCGCTCACGAAGGTAGGGGAGAAATGAGATGGATTGGGACAAAGTGAGAGGTAAAAATCTAGGGCATGAGTCTATTTAGCCGTAGAGGTACCGGAACGATTTGAAAGAAAGTGGATGAAAAGGAAAGGGAGACAGGTGAAGAAGCTCTAGGGACATAGTATGATGGAGATAAGCAGACTAAGGTAGTCTGTTGAAGCGCTGGGTTAGGAAACAGTTCGGGAATTCTGTTGATAGCAATCTTGGATGGGACAGACTGGCTATAATGGACCCACTGCTGCTTTGCGAGCAGCATGAGTTGGACGCTAAGTGCTGCGTCAATGAGGCCGAATTTTGAAGATGTTTCGAGATGTCGTCCGACTTCGCGCCGTGTATGATTGACTGGAGGTAAAGGATAATTGAGAAGAGATCCAGGCATCGCCAAAGCCCCTAAGCGGATTGTTGCGGAATGAAGCTGGGTCTTGCAGGCACAGCGAGAGCTGTGGCCAGGGCGCTTGATAATTTGACGCGCTGGCCCGTATTGAAACGATCGAGTCGAGTCAATATTATGGGTAGACTTTTACGAGGATCCATAAGCAGGCAGAACGGCCTTATGAGTACAGGCATTGTCGAGGAAATGGACGGACAGTCACAGGCACGCCGTTGGGGCGATACCGAACGTAGGTTCGCGTCTAGGTGAAACGCGTGCCACCCATCATTCGAGCGAGAAGACTTTCAACAGTAGCGCCAGGCTGCATTGTCGGTTTGGTGGGAAGGGCAGGGCTCTGGTCGGCAACCGGGCGCACAGTGTCTGGCTCGTCGGTAGAAAGGCGCGTCTGAGCGGGGGCTGTTGTGCTTCGAACGCCTCGGACGAGCTCCGTCTCGCCATCACTAGCACCAGAATCTCCGCTGGAGCTACTGGCAGCGGCCAAATCGGTAGCGCTTTTACCAAGCCGGCTTTGAAACCTGGGAGCAGGCAGACTGGCAGGGGATGGCGAATTATGGAAGTTAGGTCCAGCGTAAGCAATGGCTGCTGCAACTGCTGGATGTTGCTGCTGCTGTGCTTTCTTGGCGGGTGTAGAGGGGTCGTAGTGGATAGGCGCGCCAGCAGATGGATATGAGGCATTGTGCTTGACCTTTGTGGTCGCGGTCTTTCTCGTGATGGGGGAATCGGAGACAGAGGAGTCAAACAAGTCATCGATGTGCAAGGGATGGTCGGCGTTGCCGCTCTGGCCGTCCGTCTGTCCGATTTTCGGGGTTCCCGAACCGAAGCTGCCAGCACGAGGCCTGCGCTTGCTTCCCCTTTTGGTGCTAGTGTTGATCTGACTTGAAGGCGCATCACCAAATGTTTCGGCGTCGCGTGCATCTGCAAACACGTCATTCCCATTGTGCCGCTGAGAGTTGAAGAGCTCCTGCTGCCATGTCAGCGCGGCTGAGTCCTGGCCAACTTTCTGCGGCTGGGCAAGGTTACCATCGTGCTTGGTTGTGCTTTGCTGATTGGCCTTGCGTGTTGACCTTCTGCCATTAGTTCGAGAAACGTCAGTGCTCGACTTGTTGTTGGACGCAAGCAGCTCCTGCTGCCAAGTGAGACCGGAGCCCTCTGTGGCAGAGTCGGTATCGTGACCCTGCGAGCGGAAATGGTGCTGTCCACGTTCAGCCGGCGCAGATCTGGAGAGAAGATCTAGGCTCGGATCAGCTTTAGGTGACGACCTGAGTTTCTTCGATCGGTTGTTCTTTATAGGTGTACCAGCGGGCGAGTCAGAAGAGGTTTTGTTTGTTTCCTTCCCCTTTCTTCCCTTAGGTGGTCCAGAATGCTTTGAAGCCTGCATTCCTTCACTTAAAGGTTTGGTGAGAGTGATGAGTCCGGGAGTCTGAGGAGGATTGGGAGGTGCGGGCCTTTCGTCAGAAGAATCTGCCTTGGGGGATATCTTGCTGGAGGAGACCTTCTTGCCTGAAGCCACGTTAGTTGCTGCTTTCGCAGCGAGGCTCTGAGACTTGACATGAGACGGTGAAGCGACCGCAGATGAATTGCTGTGAGACGAATTGCGGGAGCTAGGACGCGAGTGCGCAGACGTGCTTTGTTGATGTTGATGAGCCGGTCGCATAGCCGCTATCATTCTTGGCGGATGTAGGTTGCAATGCTAGGAAACTTAGGTTCATTCGTTTGAGAGTACTGGCATCCAATTTGAGGATCTGCCAAGCAGATGACTTATGTGTTGCAAGGATGACCGAGATCGTGTGGAGAGCCGAGACCAAGACTGACAGAACAAGATTCGGAGTGCTAATGCAGTTGGCGACACGACAATACGAATGCAAGATAACGCAATGGAAGGTATACGAAGAGATAGTGACGAGAGCTGTACGAGACAGCGAGAAAGAGTATGTTGTCTGACTTGTCTCTACGCCTTATTTCAATCATCCACAGTCGTGATTGCCACAAAATCCAAATTGGATCTGTCTGCCAGACGCCAGTCAGCTTAATTGAACTTTTTTCTATATTTGGACGAATTCCGATTCTTTCATTGTAATTACTAATTAGCAAAGATTGTATTTCGACTAAGCCGGACGAGACAGAAGGGGTCCGGGCTGCGCACTTACAGCTGTTAGACTCACACTCTGTGACTCCGCAGTGCGCAGTGCGTACTCACCTTGACAAAATGACAAGTCACGTTTGACAGTGTGAGGGTGAGTGACTGTGACTGTGATTTGCGGACGCTACAGTCACATGATTGACCGATTTGGCCAAGTAGGACGCTCCTCTAGCGTACTTGAGACTCTGCTACTGGCGCTTTCAATTTTGTGATTACATTCAGACGCGCCTCGCGGTGCAAGCTAGAGCGTCTGACGAGCGGGGTACCAAAGCACGGTACATCAAGCTGCAGACTGATCTGCGACTGAGAACCGTGAAATCTGAAGCAAAGCTGTACAAGAGTACATGTACTACAATGAGGACAAAGAGCCGAGAACGTCGATGAGCGGCTAGCATGCACGAGATTTTCTTGGGTAAGGCATGGTGTGGCGTTGAGCTTAAACACACTTAGTCGGTCTGTGCAAGGTAATACGTCAGTCGGGACGGTCATCGTCAAGTGGAATCGTGCTAGTACGTACCGGGTCAATAATGCCTTCGGGACCGATCGAAAAGATGGCATCAGCCTCAGGAAGGCAAGGAGAGTCGGCAATACGGCAGATACGCTGGTTTCCGCGTCCTTTACGGAGCGACAGGCGCGTGGTTGATGCGTGTGCTACGATGTTACCACCGATGGGTTTCTTGGCATCGGCGGCAAAAGCAGATGCACCGTCAACCTGAGCGACTACCTGGTTGGTGATGACGACAGCTACGCCGAACTCGTCTGCCAGCCTCATCAGTCCTCGCAAAAACTTGGCCAGGTGCATCTGACGCGCCGAGAGCTCTCCTCGACCAGAAAAGTCTGTTCGATAGAGCGAAGTGAGCGAATCAACAATGAGAAGTGAGAATCGGGATTCAGCCATCATCGCAGATGCTTGCATCAGCAATTGTAATTGATGATCGGCGTTGTAGGCTCTTGCATAGGCAATGTTATCAAGAACTTCTTCACCGTTGAGTCCGTATCTCTCTGCCACTGCGAGCAACCGCACAGGACGGAATGTACCTTCAGTGTCAATGAAGAGGCACTTGCCTTCACCTCCTCCCATGTCCACGGGAAGCTGACACGTTACTGCCAGGGTATGGCACAGTTGGCTCTTTCCCGTCCTGAATTCTCCATACAGCTCGGTGATGCTGCCTGTCTCCATACCGCCGCCTAGAATGGCATCTAGATTTTTGGAGCCTGTAGTGATGGATATCAACTCGTTCCTTCTTGCATGAAACTCGGTGGCGGTGGTGAAACCCATTGGAACAAGTTTTGCAGCTATGACAGTACCACATCAGTATCGAGAGTATATGTGAGACATCAAGTGTGGGACTGACTTACCTTCAGCAAGCACTTTATCGGCTTTAGCCTCTGAGATGCCCTTGACTAACAGTAAATTCTTCTTTGGCGTGAACGCGACACTTTCAACAGTGTTGTAGCCGGCTTCGGCAAGCTTCTTGCAGTCTGATCCCGAGATGCCATATTCCTGACAACAGTTATAAAGCAGGTGTCAGTCAGTCCTCGAGATCACAATCGAGATGTGAGATTAGCAAACGTACTTCTAGCTTATTGATGAGAAGCGGTCCGAAGGACTCGCCCATATCGTCTTCTGCCATCTGGGCGGGATCAACTACTTGCTCCGACATTATGCTTGACGTATCGATTGCAGATTGAAGAGCCGAATCGGATTGTAGAAGGGCAAGCGGTACAAGGGCAAGAGGAAAGACAGGGAGGAACGTGTGGCAAACTTGCAACGGCGAATGCAACTCAGCCGAAAAGTGTTGGTTGTGCACATCTGAGACGCGACTCTCGCGTTGCTGTCACCCGCACCCGTGTAGATGTGATTCTGGATTTTGCATTTTTGATTTTCAAGAATCCATGGCCTAACAAACCCTGCCATACTTTTCAGCTTTCAGCTTTGCAGCTTTTCCGGCTTGGCCGGCTTTTCTAGCTTTCTGCTTTTCAATTTGCGAATTTCCTATCGGACTTCCCTTGTCTACAGACTGCAGTCTAGCCGGTTCGGGCTTTTCAGGAGGGGTTCCCAAGCTGACCTGCAACGCTTAACTCCAACGATGTACGCTGCAATGTCCATTGTTGACGTGTCACACGGCTAACAGCGTCTTTGACTGCTGGTCTGCCCGCATGCTTTTCACAGATTAATATCTAGGACTATGCCGAAGCGAAACTGTCTCTAAACCGACTTTCTCGGGGTCGCAAATTGAAGAAAGGAGCTACTATTGAAACACGAGCTGAGGCGGGGGCATTCTGTCGGGATCGGGAATGCCGAACAACTCTTGGTAGTTGGAAACAGTCCTGTCATCGAGAGTCTTTTCGGCAATGAAGTAGGTTTCTGGAGGAATGCCTGGCGAGGCTTTCCAAGCAGTGTTCCACTCGCTCTGATTGAACCAGCCGATAAAATGCTCGTCTCCGAACCCGCCCACCCAGTAGACTCGGTTGACGACGAACGTGGCCCAAAATGGAACATGAGGAGAAGCTTTCGAGCCTGGCGACCAGTGCGATGCGTCCGGATGATGATGCAGGTAGCAATGTGAGAATTTGCGAGACAAGACCGGATGAGTGGTGGCGTTCGTCAGCTCGAAGTGACCAAACAGTGTAGCTCGGCCCTTTGACGGCATTCCGCGGCGCCATTGCGGTCTGTTGTGCTGCCAGCGTGACGATCCCTGTTCCAAATGGCGCTTGTCTGGTACGCGAGGATCGACGCTGGATCCGATGCTTACAGTTGCATTCCTGCCAGAGCTAGCCAGCACGTTCCTCCATGCTTGAGATCTATAATCTCGATAAGTCTCACGCAGATATGTGTCCGAGTACGTCACGCGATCTCTTGAACTTACATTGTCAATCCCAGAAAGAGCAGATCTCCTGAATCCGGATAGCATGGGGCAAAGTATTCAGGACCAGTACTAATATGTTCGGCGAGATCCGAGATCGGATGATCCGAAGGGTAGCGTGTGGACAAGGAAGCCACACCGAACAATGTGCGATCCCGCAGCAGATCGACACTCTGCTGCAAAGCTGTTGCCAAGTAGTCACGACGTTAATCTGGGCAGTTTCGCCTCGCCCTACAGTTGATAACCAAACTGACCTTCCGCTCTACTTTCCCATGCCACAACAAAAGCGGTGAGTGAAATCCAGACTAGGAACAATGTCAACGTCCGTAGCATTTCTTGCTCTTCTCCCCAAATTTTACTCGGAACGGTGTGAGCTCGACGGTGTGGCGAAGGCGCGAAGGTGCCTGTCAAAGTCGCAAATCAGATAAATCCAGGTGATTATCACACGTATCTCCCGAAGCGCTCCCGGGGAAATTCCGGACAGCTCTTTCCCGCGGCGTGCCCCCCCATCGGTATCGGCTCACGACACAGTTCAATCACAATCTCAGAAAGTGTCAGTGATCGATGCGCAGCGTAGACTCTGAGCGTCCAAAGAGACCATGCACCCTCAGTATGATTCTGCTTTGCCCAAATGACGATCTCTGTGAGACATGAGGGCGCAGTAAACGATGTGGGACGCGCTCAATCCTGTACACGTAAAGTGAAATTGACTTTCGAGGAAGGCCCTTCCAGTGACTTCCACTTGCCATTTTGTCAACCTACGACGCTCGATCTACAGCGACAGGGTCCGAGCGAACAAGAACTAGCAGCCATGAAAGTGGACAACAACGCCACGTCGCCGTCCGCAGCCTCTGCAGGAACTTCTGCTTCTGCTGCAAGTGCGACGTCTACGGCGGTATGCCTTCCCGACCCTTCCCTTCCTGCTCCAGAGCTTGCCGGCGATGAAACGGGATTCACTGCTGCAGATTTGATAGCACAGCAAGCTCGTTTAGAAGCACAGGCGAATGAGGCCATTCCTTTCCAGTTTGACTCGTGCACCTATGAACTAGGGTCAATCCGGCAACCTGTCTATGCTTGCAAGACCTGCGGGGGAGGAGGGGTCTGTGCCGGCTGCAGTGTATCATGTCATGCCGAACACGATCTGGTGGAGCTGTTCAACAAGCGAAAGTTCAGATGCGACTGTGGCACACCTAATCTCTATCGGAACAAGAAGCCGAACGACATGGGAAAAGCCACAAGCGTCACAGGTGAACTTTCCTATCCGCCCACTGCGAAACCCTGCACCTTGCGAAAACCTGGCTTCGATCCTCAGAACGACACCAACAGGTACAACCACAACTTTGAGGGCAGCTTTTGCTATTGCGAACGAGGCCAGACTTATGATGCGGAGAAGGAAGACGAGACCATGTTCCAGTGCATTGCATGTGAAGAATGGCTGCACGAGGGTTGCACTTCACTTCGTTCTTCGAACACATCGCCATTTTCTCCCACGAGCCACACGGAAGCAGAACCTCCTCTAATCGATCACGACCTCTTCGATCTCATGATTTGCGATGCCTGCGTGCGCAAGCCTGGACACGACGTTTTGCGTGCTTACGCCGGATCGAAGGGATGGATGGTGCTTGTGCACACAAATGAAGCTGGTGACGTTACCGAATGGGACGGCGTCCAGAGAATCCAAGTGCCTACACAGCAAGAACTTGAAGCAGTTGTCGCACCTCAAAACGGTGAAAGTTGGCAGATTTACGGGCTGCCCATTGAACAGGATCAAGTCATCACACAAGACAAGGTCGCAGCTGCAGCCGACGGAGCTTTGTTGTCATCGGTTGCTGAGCTTGCAAAGAATGCCCGAGTGCAGGCGAGCACGAGTGAACAGAATGAGCTACTGGCTGACAGCTCATCTTCCGCTCAAAACACGACCGAAATTTCGCTCAAACGTGCCGCACCCGAAGAAAATCTGATTCAGTCGCAAGGCAGTGGCAAGCGGCCGAAGACAGAGACCGAGGGTTTGGACTCAGACGCTCTTTCCGGCGATTCGAGTCCATGTAAGCTGCCTGTTGCCCTCCCAAGCTTAGCCAAGCTTGCGCACTCAACCACGGATGATTGGAAGCCAGCCTTGTCTGTAGAAGAAACGAAAGACATCACAGGACAACGATGCGATGTTTTTTTGGGAGAAGACTTTCGCAGTCGCATTTGTCGATGTGAAACATGCCGACCCAAGTGGGCATCGCTGCCGCACATTTTTGAAGCTGAGGAGACGTATGCTCCGCCTTCCGATCCACACGCCTCGGCCCGGGAAGATTTTGACGATGACGCGGCTTCCGTTACCTCGTCTACCTACGACTTAGGCATGGCCGCGCTCAGAACCATGCCGCGAGAAAAGATGATCAACTCCCTTCATGCCTACAGCAAATTCCGAGACGCACTGTGGGAGCATCTTCGACCCTTTGCTGGATCCGGCAAAGTCGTCAAGGAAGAAGACGTCCGAGCATTCTTTCAAAAGACTCTTCAATCGAACAAATAGGTCAATGCTGGTAATTGCAAAACACTTGTGCGCGAGGTACAAAGTTAAACCCGCTCGAGGACGACGGCAATGCCTTGACCGCCGCCGATGCATGCAGCACCGACGGCGTATCGCTTGTTGAGACGGTGCAGATTGTGAGTCAAGTTTGCAATTATACGAGCACCACTAGCGCCAAGCGGGTGTCCGAGAGCAATGGCGCCACCGAACAAGTTGGTTTTGTCGTTGGGCAATCCGAGCTCTTTTTGAACAGATAAAAATTGAGCGGCAAAGGCCTCATTGACTTCGAACAAGTCAATGTCGTCGAGCTTGAGACCGGCACGTTTCAGCGCCATTCTTGTGGCCTCGACGGGACCAATGCCCATGATAGTGGGTTCGCACGCGGTAACACCGTAGCTGACGATACGGGCGAGAGGTTTGAGACCGTATCGCTTGACCGCTTCATCGCTGGCTACCACGTTAGCAGCGGCACCGTCGCAGATCCCACTAGCATTTCCAGGAGAGACTGTGCCATTCTTCTTGAAAACGCTGGGAAGTTTGGCGAGACTTTCGATGGTAGTCTTGCCTCGTGGATGCTCGTCTGCTTCGAAACTCTCGGTTGCTTTCTTGGACTTGACTTCGACCGGGACAATCTCATCCTTAAACGCGCCGTCTGTCAGAGCCTGTTGATATCGCTGCTGGCTTTGCAGTGCGTACTCGTCACACTGTTCTCGGGTGATTCCGTACTTCTCTGCAAGGTTTTCGGCCGTGATTCCCATGGGGGTAGGATTGGGGACCATGTCTGTCAAAGCGGCTGCGAGACTGTCGACAAGCTTAAGATCCTGCCCGTACCGCGTGCTGCCGAAGCGCACTCCGGACAGGGTGTACGGGGCCTGAGACATGGATTCGGTACCACCAGTGAGCACGACACTCGAGTCCCCCAGCTTGATCTCGTGGACGGCGTTAATGACACTCTGAAATCCAGAGCCGCAAAGGCGATTGACGGTGAGGGCAGGGGTGGTCACGGGCAAACCAGCATGATGTCCGACATGTCGCGCAAGATATGCAGCACTGTTGTCACTGGCGTGTACGTTGCCAAAGATGGTAGCATCCACCTGTGTTCCTTCGGGCAGCTGTGACAAGGCAGCTTTGGAAGCAAGACCTCCGAGCTGCGATGCAGTGAACCCGGAGAGCTTGCCGCCAAAGGCACCAAAGGGGGTTCGCTTTGCGGCGACAATGAAAGCCTGTGAAGCCATACTGCTAAAGAGCTATACTTATCGGGTGGAAAGCTAGTAAAAAGAACGAGAAGAAGTAGCAAAGCTAGAAATGGATACGACGCACCCTTTTCTCGGTCACTTTCACATCGAAAGGTTCCGGTGATAACCATCGTGCCGAAGCCGAAGCGCCGAAGCTCCGAATTCCGAAGGCCTGTCAAATTCACGATCTAACTAATTTTAGACACAATTTGTTAATTTGCGGATTGCCGTGCGCCGTGGCGGCATGGCGCCGGAGTTGCCCACATGCTAGCGCTGCGAGCGGGTATACTGTGTAAATGATCACGCTCTTATTCATGGGATACTATAAGAATCGCACAGGCCGCTTGGTGTCGATGCTATGGGAACAGCGTCCATTGCGAGTATGAATTTGAGGACATTGCGAGGTGACATCAGAGAATAGATGGAAGCGAACATTAGAATACAAAGAGTGAGTGCGATGAGGACAGTTACAAGAACACCTACGAGTGTTGGGAATGCTTTAACATGCTTAGAAAGTCGAATATAAGAGTGGAACTTGAGTGGAGAATGGGATATAGGGACCTTGTAGCACTCAGAAAGGAGCTTGCTCGAAGTTGAGGGTGCAGGAGAAACCACGCCGTGATGCTAAGGATGTAGGCCGAGCATCGGACATGACTTGGTCTGCTTCAGCAATGACGTCCGCCGGAGCATCGGTGTTCGAGTTACGGGCGTCACCCGCAGGGGTGTTGGCCATGTTGAGCCACGGAGACATAGTCCACCCCTCGTCAGAAGCACCGAGGACAGGGAGGCCCGAGCTGGTAAGCCCCAACGCCCCGGGAGTGACGCCAAAGGACTTTGAGGTTGAATTTGGGTCTAGACTCTTGAGATCAGACAGCATCAGATTTCCTGTGGCATAGTCAGTCGATGGTGGCGTCCATGGCGCTGTGAAGTCAAACATGGCTTTATTCGAGTGGTCCAGTGACATGAGAGCCTGAAGCCGAGGCGCGGACTGCGAGTATATGCTTTCCAGACAACTGGTCGTTAGACTATCTTTGTTTGGCTGCGACAAAAAGGGCGAGAGTGAATCATGACCCTCACTTGCCTTTGAGGAAGATTTCTTGGATTCTGCAACTTTGGGAAAATGTGAACTAGTCGTCGTTGTTTCGGTCTGTTCGCTACGAGATCGCGCATGGCTGTCATTGATTGAGCTGATCTCAGAACCATCTTGAGGAAATACGCTGGGCGAACGAGAGCTTGCAACATGGCTACTTGCAGCCACTGTGGTGAGGCTGTTAGCCACAGGAGAGGCGGAGTAGAATGTTCTGGCTCCTCGGACGGGGACTGGACTACCTGAACGCTGTGTGGATGATGCTGTTGCTCCCATGGTGCGTTGGAGATCGTGTTTGGATGCCTCGCTGTGACTACGACTGCGTGTGCTGGCTAGCGCACTTTGCGCAAACAGGTTCGTGCCGAGATCTATGGATGCCCGCTTTGGAAGAGGATGCGATGTTTGTGTTGAAGGTATACTTTGATGAATCATGCTGATCTGTTGTGCGAGCATGTGATTTTCCGTTCGCATACGGCTCAGCGCTTCCCGAAGGAACCGGCTCTCATCCTCTTGAGTCTGCAAGTGACGGTGGAGTTCGTTGAGCTGGGTTTCGAGCTGCGATGTGTATTCCTCCTTGCGTTCCCGTAAACGACGTTGGGCATTACGATTCTGTTCCTTCCTGCGGTCCACTTGGCGTAGCCGATCAGTGTCGACGACACTGTTGGCGGCGTTTTTTGACACCTTCATCTTGATCTTGACGGGATAGCGTCAACAAATGATCAGCATCTGAATAGTTGAGGTGCAAGTTGTACGGAGTCACCCTTCGAGGGTGATGCGGGGTTGCGATAGATAAGTACAAGGGCGAGCTATGCTGCTAGGCTGAGCAAGCCAGACATCCACTAGAGAGCCAAGAACGACGTGCTAAACAGAGACGACAAAGGCAGGGAAAGAATATGGAAACGAAGAGGGTAGGGAGGCCTCGGATCAAGTACTATTTGAGAGCAAACACAGAACACAATCACTGAGCCGGAACAAGAAATGTACGCCTCCGTTGGAAAATCCGGTAGCCATGCACGCACAGGCACAATTCTGACCGGGTGGCAAAAATTCCGGTAAAGAATCTCTTCCTAGCTGGTTTCCCCGATTTCCCCGACAGTCACTTACAACCGCCACACGACATCGTGAAGGCCAACCATGCAACCATGCGCCATGTATGCCGTCATGTCATGTCACCGGAGGGGATAGACAAAACTTCTCGAGGCACTCTAGCTACACGGCTGTGTGGTAGGCAGTTGTCTGGTCAGGCAATTTTGACGGTGCTCGGCTGCGGTGTCAATACAAGGTCGCCACTCAAACTACACTAAGAATGCCAAGTTCCAACAGAAATCTGAAATGTCCACGAGGATCGGAGAAAGAAACGTATATACGAATGTTGATCAATTCTGTCTAGATTCCAATTCAGTCAGACGTCACATGGAAGCAGGGTCCAACATCGGACATAGCACGCACCTCGGAATTTGCAGACCATGTCAGCGGTCGAAATGGCAAGTCCTCGAGATGACAACGGGCCTTATGCCGCGGCAGCGCAAGCGAGAATCGCAGCGACAGCAACGTGTCACGTTCAAGTGGTACAGTAGCAGGCAAAAACTCATGAGACGGACAAAACCGTGCAGCTCTTTGCGGAATCGAAAACAATACGGTTTTTGACGTGTTCCGGTGCAACTCTGTCATGAGATCGGCAGACAACCGAAAGTCTACACTAACTCCGCAAACGTTCGGCCTGAGCAATGACCAAAGTACGGATACCTTTCGCAGTGCACAGAACCTGACAATCCTATGTTCAAAGTCTTTGACTTCAGCGCTGCTTCAAGATAAAACGAAGAATAAATGCATTTCCTAACGTGTTGCATCCGAAGCTGTAGTCAAGTCAGTTCAGAGATGGATCGTCTGACCGTAGGCGTCCGTGGCGCCGTTCAGGTTGCGAAGCTGAGTTGCGAGCTGCGAGCCCAAGATTTGATCTGTCTGAGAGTTTGAAGGGGACGGTAGGGTAGGGAACGCTGTGCCGCAAATAGTCTTGGGATTCGTTCCGTCGAAAGCTTGTTTGAGAAAGAGCAGGCCGGGTGCCAGTCCCAGAATTTCAGCAGAAATATGCTCGGCCACGGGAAACACAGTGAAGACAATGTTTCCGCCTTTCGCGCACTGTTCAGTGACGTACTGCGCTGCAGGCTTGAAGGGAACGATTTCGTCTTCCAGAGCATGCCAGATGAATCGAGGGAATGACGGCACCGGAACGGTCCACGAAGCCTCAGACTGAAGAAGGGTCTCTTGCTTTAGAACTGTGCTGACTGCAGGCTCGTTGAGCAAATTCGGATTGGTCGTCAGATCGCGAATGGCGTTGACGAAGGGGTAAGAGCTGACCACTTGACCGAGACAAAAGCCTCGTCCTCGGACTTGCTTCAGAGTCGCCATACCTCGAGCATTCAGCTGCGACTGAACGTATTTCTCAAAGTTGGGATGACCGAGGCCCAAACCAGAGACACCTGCAATGGCAAACCCGGCAAATGGTCCACCATTGAGAAAGTTGAAAATTTGCTCGGTCGAAACCGGCGTGCCGCCATGGGCAGCACCGATGATCTTCAGGGAGGGTGCATACGATGCAGCAAGCGTAGCTGCCCATACAGTGACGTGAGCACCACCACTATAACCGTACATTGCCACAGGGGTCGACGTGCTAAGCTTTTGATAGTTCTGAAGTGCTTTGATGCCATCCAGGGTTGCACGCGCTTCTTGATAACCAGCTATAAAAGCGGCCGCGTAGCCTTCGTGATCAGCGGAAACAACATAGTAGCCTTGCTGGAGAGCCCACGAAACAATGATTGGTGTATCGAGTGCAACGGTGGCCTCGTTAGGACCTGCGGGCCCAGACAGGTAATTATAAGAAGGAGCACAGTCCAATTGCGTAGAGTCTTCGTACACCTGGTACGAGAAAATCTTGGCGGGCGAGGCGGGCTTTGCCGGCACGAAGATGGTCGCGACCGTTGCTGTGGCTTCGTTCTGGGTATTGCTTGTACGGTAGAGAAGCTGGTAGCTGGCTGCACCGTTGTCAGTGCCAATATCGGTTGGTACGCTCCGCGAGCGAATTACTTGTCCCTTGGAGAAGGAGCCGACGTTTTGGGGAACGACATAAAATGGATCATCGTTGGGATCTTGAAAGGTCTGTCGTCTTTCCAGAGGCACAGCAAGAGCAGCAGTGAACACGGTCACGAGAAAGCCAAACGCTATCTTCATCTTGTAGAAGGTCAACGGGAAGGAGTTGGTGACAGGGCTTTGCCGCAAGTTTTGCGCTAAACGAGGGGCGGCTATATAGTATCAAACATCGAGATGGCTCACATCAGAAGCGGAGCCCCGGCTATTAAGTGAACTTGCCGGTCCCATTGCCTGTCTCTAGGTCTGAGGAGAGTACGGCAAAAGGCACTATGGAACAAGCGAATTGGAACTAGCCTTAAGCGGCGCGGTGATCCAACCCCGCAAAGCAACATCACACCTGAACATGCTTCGCGGCTAGAAAAATTTCGAAAACAAACCCCGTGATAGCTCTCGATAGCTTGTCTGATTTATAACAACGCCTTGTCTCTGCAAGCGAGTGCGCGAGTAAGCGAGCAGGCATACCTAAGCGATCAAAGGCGTAAGATGCCACATGCGGAGTTTAAATCCGACCATTACATGTGATCTGCGTCAGCGTTCGTCATGACTCGCGAGCGCGCGAGCGTGTTTGGCTACTGTGATTGCAGTAAGTGGTCCGAAAAGTTCCGCGGCAGTAAAGGTACGCTAGAGGCAGAACGCGAGCCGCTTGTGAAGTTCTGCAGCCAAGATAGCGCATAGAGCTGAGCTTTACACGGTTCAAACTTTTGATCAAAATGACACAAGATTAGCACAGAGTCAAGGAAGACTACACTTATCCATGCTAGCGCACTGTACGCGCACAAATGGGCGACCAGGAAGCCAAGGGGTATATGTTACTCACCACGCCAAATAGATTCTTGTTGATGCCCGCCAGAATCTCGGCTTTTGCGAAGACATTCCAGCATGATGCGAACAAGGACTGAATGTGCTACTGGATCGTTGGAGTGAGCGAAGATGTCGACCATGATTGCAGTGCAGACGCGGTCAAGATGCCTGGGAAAGACTTGGTTCACGGACGTATCGTTCGGCAATGGCTGATCCGTGGATCAGACCGAGAGTCATGACGTCGCTCGAGTACATGAGTCCGGATGTGATAGGATCTTCAGAGGCAGATCACACGCAGAAGCAGTGGAATGCCTTTCGGTTCTCGAGTCTGATTAAGCTTATAGCTTCGCACACGCGCTGTGGTATCTCGTCAATGGAAAGCCAGTGAGTACAGATCTTTCTGCCTCATGGCGTTGACCCTGCTGGCGCAGGCAGTCGAGCCCGGGCGGCGGCGTTTCCGCATTACGAGAGTTTCTTAGGTTCGTACAATGACAGTAGGCGGCCAGACCACACATTGAATTGGACGTCAAGCCCCTAGTATGTTCTTCCACCTCGAAGCTGAGCCGTTCAGATTGGTCATCAACCGAGAGCTCCCTTAGGCAATCTCAATCGGCTCGTCCAGTCGAAGACAGGTCGTATAAATCTATTCGTATGTTTTCTGTAGAGAGGAGGAAGTGGTGTGCTTGTATCGCGTGTGGTGTACCATATATAGATGTCACAGGCAAGGGCAACCAGCAACAGGAGCTTCGTGTTCAGTCTTTGTTCTGCTCTCGGCGTCGGAGCCAATTGACCAACTGGCTGTACGGCAGGGGAACTTACCACTGGCGGGTCTCGGAAACGTTCTCAGGGGGTTGGCCGGACAATTGTCGGCTTTGTCGATGAATCTTTCCGAGTGTGACCTCGTTCGGCCCAAGCCTCACGCTTTTGGTATTCGACATATCATACTTCGTCCTAATGCGCATGTTAGTGCTTGCCCTCGAAGGACTATCTGCAACGAACATGCCAAGACGACCCTTTGTCCTGACACCGTCAGGGTGTAAGGTGCTCCTCAGCGTGCCTCCAGTGCTGTACAGTATCTCGAGTTCACGAACAACCAAGCGAAGGAAGGACGTCAAAAGCTTGACGCGTTGTTCTTTCGGGCCGGAAAAGATGCCGACAGGGAAAACACCACTCGACTTGCGATCGAGAGTGGTAAAGCGGCTCGGCATGTTGTCCACTCGCATGAGCAAAGCCATACTGCTGTGGCTGCCGGTGTAATGTCCCCTAATGGAAGAAACCAGTCAAGGGACAACGTGATGATCATCTTCCGACCGTCTTCGACGAATGGCACATGTTGGGATATGCAAGGCGTCGGACAGTCGGAGTACGAGCAGCACTTCCGCCACAAGTCCCCAGTCCAAAGGCTGCCATAGATGTAGCTTTGATGCTCATCACGGTTGTTGAGCACCCCGCGCCACTCCTCCAGACTCTGTTCCCTGTCTTCTCTCTGGACTAGCCTCTCCAAGATACTCGTAATGCCTCGATGAGCATACGTGCGTCTAGGTCTTCCCCGTTCCTTGGCGACTACGGTCCTGCATTTCGGGCAGGTAAGAAGACTGGGGAGTAAGATGCCATCCCATAGAGTGAGATGGCTGCAATTCTCGCAGACGTAGTAGTACCTTCGAAAGATGTTGTCCACCTTGAGAAGTTTGCGAACAGAGTTTGGTGTCAGGACTGGCCTGTCAAGTGCTGGACTGGCACTTTGACCAGTTGGGGCGCCGCACTCGCGACAGGACGATGCAGCCCCGCACAAGCGGCAGCTCGAGGACCAGACCCACCATCAGTCAAAAAAGGCGAGGATGATCCTCCCCGTCTTGTCTGAGATGTCAAGGAACAACATCAGAAAAGGTTGTACATCCTGGCATTGGGCTTTTACGAAGTCGACATGAGCCTGGCGTTTCGAACGGTTTGTTGACGTTGATCTCACCTTTACCGATACGTTTAAAAGGCTTGTTCGAGGGTCGCCAAGCAGAAGTGCTTGAAAAGAGTGAATGAATGGCATGCATTGAATCCGGTGGGCCTGTCTTGTCAGCTGTGATACCAGAAAGCTCGTTGGGGAAGAATTAGCGAGCTCTTTCCTGCTGGACAAGAGCACCTGGCTTGACACCTAGTGAGCAAAGGCTCAGCTTACGCTGTCGACCCTGTGGGTGGCAATGAACAAACCGGGGTGGACTTTCGCTGTAACGTCATTGCAGCAGTGTTCACTCGTCAGTATGTTAACTCCATACTACAGAACTTCTCCGAGGCAGGTATGTCGTCAGGTTTTCATAGAATTGTCTCTTGCGTCCAGATCGCGATCGTCTTCTCGTGATCGTCGTCTGAGTGCGTCCCAGCTTGGACCAGTGGCGCATTGACAGTGTCACAGAGAATTGTATCTTGTTCTTCATCGTCGGTTAGTGCAAATTTGAACTGGGTCCGACCGTCATGTGAGACTACCTAGCCCTTTGTGTTTCCTCGAGAACCCGGTCAGCCTCCGCAGCTAAGGAGGTAGCTTTTGGCCCGAGAGCACCGTCGACGCTGGCACCAAGAGTAGAAGAAAATCTTTCCGCTCGAGAGGCAACAGTGCCGGCCACAGAAGAGCGAATGAGTCACGTTTACGGAGATCTGGGTGGAAGTACAGCAGCATCTCTTAGTCATGGCAGTTGCGCCATTTCCAGGAAGAGACATTGCATAGGGTATAGCTCTTGCGCAAACGCTTACACTTCACACGAGTTCAACATCGATCTCCTGCAGTTGTTTTGGTCTGATAGACGAAGTGATGTGGCCTCGATTGGGAGTTGACCATGTCACATCGACCCCAGAGCATCTGAATCCGCTACTCCACGGACTGAGTCCTACAAGTCATATGTCATACGCTGACGCGCTGACAAAGATGGGTCCGATGAGGTGCGCCGTGACAAGGCGCACGTCAAACAGTGCGCGCCGGGACGGCTTCGATCGCGGACTTTCTCAGAGACGTAAATGAATCGAACTCAAGTACTCAATTACCGAAATTTGTAATTCGATTATCTGCGCGCATGCACCGGCGTGCACGTCAGCGCCCTTTCGGGGCACGCGGTATTTGATAGAAGCGCACCGGAAAGTTGCCGCGCCCGCAGTTTGCGCACTTAGGACAAAGGCCAATAGGAACCAGAGTGAATGGTCAAGGTGTACAGATGCAATTGCGATAGATAGCTGAGATACAGGTACAGTGGCCGAAGCGGAAACAGGTGACGAACAGTACAATACATGATTGTCCAACGTTGCACGATGCGAAATGCAGAGATGAGTCATGGTAGCAAAGACCAAAATGAGAGGGATGCATAGTAAGGCAAGCGGAGGGAGCGGACTCAGGCGGCGGTACCACGGGTTAGTTTGCGAAGGTTTGCACCCCACTCGTCGGCCCGAGATTGGTCCCGTCGACGTGCGTTGATGGCCGAAGGTACGCTTGGAGGTGTGTTGGGAGACCACTTGGAGACGTTCTTGTCCGTCAGGTTGGCACAGTATGAGTTGGTGGGAGTGATGCTCAGCCCAGTAGCATGGCTTTCGTCTCTTTCGAGCTGGAAAGGAAACGCGATTCTCGACGTCGATCTGCTGGGAGAGGCGGTCATACTCGAAGCATCGCTGCGGGTGGAATTGCTACGCTGGGGCAGATTGGGTGAGGGCTTGGTGTAGGCCAGGCTCGATTCCGCCTCATCGCTCTCCAACGAATCCAGACTCGGTCGAGATGCTGCGACTGTGCGGGCCGGGCTAGCTTGTAGCTCTGCCTGAATGTCTTTCAGACTCGACGAGCGTGGAGTGGTGGCAATGCTGTTGAAGGGCACCGACTGCAGATCCAGATGGCGTTTTGAAGGTGATGGGCATGGCTCGGTCGTTTGCTCACGTCGGAGTGAAGGTCGCTGCTGACCTCGCGTTGGTCGCGGAGTGCGGCTGGCATTGACGACCGCACTCATGCCAAGATCGACGCTGCCGTTCGAGCTTTCGCTCCCACTACGAAGCCTTGACATCTGCGAAGGGGAGTCTGAGTAGGCACGCACCATCTTGCCAGGGATCAAGCCAAGAGCAGACCCGAGCGGATGATGCTGCTGCTGCTGCTGCTGGATCTGAGGGTCTTTCGCCATAGCAACATCCCATTCTCGAACGTACTCTTTCTGCTCGGCAACGTCTGGAAAGTTGCGTGGCGGCGAGATGTTGTTGATGTATGGGAGCCCTCGCATGTACGTAGCTGAAACAGGAGTCTGTGGCTGCGATTCGGACCCAGTCGAAGAATCGTAGGACTCTCTGGATGAAGGGAGCAGAGGAGGCGGACGAGCGAAGCTAAAACCGGTGCTGGAAGCTGGATCGAAATTCGCCATGTTGCGTAATGCGCTGCTAGATGTACGGGAAGCAAGTCTAGGTCGAACCGGCGAAAGCTGCTGCTGTTGTCGAGACGCAGTATCTTGACTAATGCCTCGGGACATTTGCGCGGGACGAGCGAGGTGGGATACCTGAGGGTGAGCAGACAGGGGTGAAGGAAGTGGCGAGAACATCGAGCTTGGACTTTGAGGCACTGTCTCGTTGCCACGTTGTGCTGGCTGCCTTTTCTGCTGTGATTGGGCCCATTCTGGTACAGGTGGAATAGCAATGCTCAATCCACCAGGCTGGTTTTCGTCTGTCGTCCAGTCTTGCTTTTGTCGACGACGGATCTCGGAAGGGTTGTCAAAGCTCTTTTGTTTTCGGACAGTGCGGGCTGCTGTTCCATTGCGGGAACGAGCCATGGGCACGCAATTCTGATGAGACGAAGGGCCGAGCGGCTCCAAAGCAAACGAAGGGTTGAGCGGGGAGATGAGAGGCGGCGAAGGTAAACGCATGTCGCTGCCAAGGTAGCCAGGGTTGAAGTGTTGTCTTTGTAAAGGCTTTGGCGTGTTTGCATCTAGCGTTAGTTGTCGGTCCTCTTCTGCCTGTGGTGTCTTCAGATCCTCGTACGCCGAGCGAGGTGCTTGAGGCAGAGGGGAGATGATGCTGCTGAGGTCGAGGAAGTGGGGCTTGCACTTGAGAGCCGAGCCTTTGTGGTCGCTCTTGGCATCGCGCTTATTTCTGTACTTGTCGCTGAGTTTGGCAAAGGTGTTATCAAGCCATGCCTGCTTTTTATCTGGAAGCTGACTAGCTAACTTGTTGGCATCGATCAGTTCGCGTTGACGATCGAATTCAGTGCCAAGATTGCATGTAAAGGAGACAACAGAGCCGGTTTCGGGATCTTGGGTTGCCCTGCGAGCGGCCAGGACATGGAGGTAGCTATCATCTGAAGACGTGCGAATCATGTCGTGAGTGTGGCCTGGAAAGAAGGGTGCTGTGGGCGATTCGAGTGCTGGCTTGTTGCGACCGAGCGTAGCGCTCATACTGCTGAAGCTTCTATTTGACTCGTTGAACTGCGGACGTTTCGTTGAACTGGCGCCTGACGGACGACGAATGCGATCCCATGCGCTTTGTGTTTTGATCTCTGTGGATGAATTGGCGTCTTCCGAGCTTGAATTCGAGCTGTTGGACAGGTTCTGACGATGGCGTGTAGGCTTGTTCGCTACTGCGTCGTAAGGGGCCATGATTAACTCTACTCGAACAGTGTCGAGGTGAAGGTAGTGACACTGAGAGCAAAGAAAGGTGCAAAGGCCGCCAGCAAGGTTAGGAGTAACAGGCTGATGAAGAACGATGTCAGGACAGGGTGGCAGGATAGAAACAGGATTTGGCCGGTGCAAAAGGGGGTGAGGGTTGGACAGGGGCCCGAACTCGCGTGGCAGTATGCAGTCAGTGATGTAGAAAAGTTGCATCAAAAGCAGGGAGCTGTCGGAAGCGGTGTCGGACAAGCAAAAAAACAAAGGACACAGACATCGAAGCGAGGGACAGAAGCAGCGGCAGTCTAAGGGTACGAAATTGACAGGGCACGAGAGCAGTCAGAGCAGAGCCCGCTGTCGGGGTTTCTACCATCACGTCGTGGCGGAGTGTGGCGAAACGAGCGCGCCGATGCTTAAACACGGCCTAGTCAGGCCAGTATCAGTGCCTCCTCCGAGGCCGTGCGTAGGGGTGTCACAGCGAGATCTGGGGCTGCAGTCTCGCCAGCGCAACACACCTTGTGTCACACGGCGAACCGAGCCCATCTTGCAAAGGAAGCGAGCCTGATCAAGGGGCCATAGGACAAGCACACGCCGCTGAAGCAGTATGACAGCATGGCCGAGGCAGCGGAGGAGGAAATTGAGTTTCGCACGTCGGTGGCTCTCACTCCGTCTCGTTCCCGGCGATGGCTGCCTGAAATGACACGCAAATCGAATTTAGTCGCGCGCTGGCTTCGCCGCCAAGGGCCGCACGAAATCTCGACCGTGCAAGCCACCGTTAACATTCACAATGAATAGTGTTACTTTGGATTTTCTTTCAAAGCGCACAACAATCACAGGAATAATATGCATGCATCTCGGGCCAAAGCTGCTGCTCGATTTTAAATGTCAATCTCTAGTGTGCCAGTGGGTGCGCTCACACTCCACAGCCTTTTCATCACTGACAGTGACAGACCTTCTCTATTTTGTCTGTAACCGGCTGCGCGTCGATGTTTGGTCGCCTCATGTACTCAAGCATCAGCGCAAGCAGTTGAAACAACCGGCTAGGTACTAGGTCCGTTTATGTGCACCTCGCGATGGAGGTGTTGCAGTACAGACGCAACATTCTCATGCTAATGCCAGCTTATGTGACGGTCGAAAAAGAAGGGGCGATATTGGTCAGTCCAAGCGGCAAGTTGCAGGTGTGGTCTGGTTCGACTTCGTCCAGTCGCGTCTAGCACGCGTTTGAAAATTCTTCGGCGTGACTTCAGAAAAGAGGGCTTAATTGTTTCGGTTCATCCGCTGAATAACCATCACACAATGTAAAGCGGCTAATCGGTTGCTTCGGTTCATCGGACATGGGTACATGGGTACATCGGTGCATCGGTACGCATCGGTACATGCATCGGTGATTCGGTGGACATTAGAGTCAGCAGTGTAACTGTGTAACACAGAGCCGCCTCAAAGTCGATCAGCGCGATCAGCGATCAGCACGATCAGCTCGATCAGCGATCAGTCGAGCTGTCCAAGCCTTCGAAGTTGCACGAGCTGCGAGCTGATAAGTGCTATCGAGCTGTCGAGCACTCGAAGCAATTAAGGCTGTATTTATGACCTCGAAGTGCTGACACTCGAAGCTTCACACGCTCTGGGGTAGAGAAGGTTGTCTGTATCGACACTGCGATTACGGTGACTTGTAGAGCATTGGTATCAGTATCACCTTGTCCGATTAAGGATTGGCTTCGAGACTGCAAAGAAAGTTTTGCCAGTGTTGGCGATGATGATTATGTCGTCCGGCCGCTTGTTGCGTACATGTCAATTTGGGTTCAATTGTATCGTCCTCCACAATATGGGCAATCTGCTCATTCAGACGCATTTTTAGGTCGTCCACGATCTTGACAAAGTGTCTGCGGTGGCGTTGTGTGTTTTGCCTGAACATGTCCTGCTTCGCGTATTGAGAGGCCAGCCAGTCGCTTCCAGATACATTACTGGACGAAACATCGAAAGACGAGCCGGACATGTACGAAGCAGAGGCATCGGCGTGTCCTGCAAAGCTGTAGTCTGGTCCCGCAGGCTCGTATTGGTACATATTGGCGAGTTCCGCGTCCCGCGCTCCAGTAGCAGCCTCCTCGTCGTCCACGTCATCATGCTCTTCCGCATCTTCTTCATCATCTTCATCATCATCGTCCTCTTCCTCCTCGACAATGGCGCCTAGAGGCGCTCGTCTGTGGCGTGCCCCGGCTTTGCGTCTTCTTCGTCGGTCGTTGCGGTTCTTTCGCGCTCTTCGCTCGTCTTTACGACTCCCTTGCCCAATGAGTGTTTCGTAGTTGTTTACTACCTCGTCTGCCAGTGTTGTGGCTGCAGAAAAAAGCTCTTGCATACTGATCTGTTCTGCATCGAGGAAACAGAGTTTCTTCAGCCTTGCCATGGCGTTCACGTGCAGGTCAACAACAGCATCTAGGGAGGAAAGACCTTCGAACTCTGCTTGAGTTTGACCTACGAACGTTCCAATCACATCACCTTGCAAGAAGTCCAGCAGCGTGAGCAAGAGCCACTGTACATCCCTCCTGAGCACCCAGAATTGACGCAGATGCTTTGTATCTGGCATTGCCAGCTTGAGCGTCGAGCATAGACTCCAATAAGCGTACCTGACCCGTAAAAGGACGGTGAATATACTTTGATAAATCGCCATGGATTCGCTCGGAAAGCAGTACACGACAGGCCATGGAATTCGGTAGTTCAGGCGAACATCGCCCAGATTTCGCAGTCTACTTCGCAAGCGCCCCACGGCGGTCTCGTCCGTCGCAAATCGAACAAGACTTGTGTCTATCCAGAGCTCCCTCGAGCCGTGACTCTGCAGATTGTCTTCAAGGGTGTCGCGCAAGCTGCCGTTCAGCCGGTGTGTCTCGAGAGCTTTTGTCAAACCTTGGGGCTTTCGGAGATCAGTAAAAACTTTGTCCAGCCAGTCGGAGACGTCTGTTCCCTGCTGCATCAAGTATAAACCTTGGACCGCGTGAAGGTGTTCATAGAACCCACACCCACCTTGAGCGGTGGGTAACGTGAAGACCTCCAATAAGCGCTTCCTCACGATAGTCACTATAGGCGACAGGTGTGTCGACAACGAACGACTCAGTCTTGGTTCTAGCAAGAAGGCGACGTGATGCGGTGCCTGTCCCGAGACCGAACCAATTTCAACGTCAGATGGAGGAGTGACGAGGCCTGTCTCACCTCCGGGCTGCTCCCTCACTCTGTTTGCTCCAAACAGCATCGACCGCAGGTGCTGGCGCGCATGTCGTGGTTCTATGGCAGGCCCTGGCAAGGAGAGGTCGCCTGCTTCACTGTGGTCCGAACTTGTGGTTGAGAGTGAGTGGTTCATGTCGGTCGAAATACCGACTACGTCAGCAAAGTTTGCACAAGGCCTGAGATCTCCAAGCGCATCGATACCAAGACTGCGCAGAAGCCCCACGCCTTTCGCTGTGAGAATCACATCTTCAATGACCTTGCAGAAGACCGCTGGACATTGGACCAGATCCGTGTCGTCAGGCACGGCATAGCCTTCAAGCCAAAATCGGCTGTCGGAAGTAGCCATATGCGCTTCTCTTCGAACTATCTGAGCAACAAGCCGATCTTGAAATACAGGATCATGCTCACGATGGATGGCAAAGCTGAGTCCACGCTGGACGAGATTGCAGATGGATTGCCATGCTGGCGCAGATACTGCCAACAAGCACTGAATAAGATCTTGCAGAATTGTGCTGTGTTCCAGTGGCGTACCGTGGTCCTGGACAAACTGCAACAGAACCTGCAAGCTGTCTATCAGACTGCTGTCACTGACCTCAGCATAGGAAGGTGAGAGACAGCCCAAATCGTGTAGTATACTACGAAGCAGCAGAATCGTTCCTGAGAGTCGTCTCACCTGGCTAACAAGGTGCGGGAGACTGACAAATCTTTCGCAATGCAAAAGGTTCACATCTGTGTCACAAGCATAAGCAGCTATGTCACTGTCGAACTCTGACAGCTGCATGTGCAAGCGTTGTAGGAGCGCCTGCAATTGCTCCGCGAATGCTTCCGCTCCTGCTGATCGAGTCTGAACGCTCTTCGCCTTGAAGCTTGAGCCAATGCAGAGCGTAGCATAGGTCCTGACCGCTGCTAACTCATTTGCCATCTCGACAATGTTGCCGAGCTGACCAAAGATGTTGCTCTCGACAGAGGCGCTAGCGGCATCCATTGCCCGTGTCCGGAGAGCAAAGAAGCCCAGCGAAGTTTGTTGGAAAAGAACGCCGGGATGGCCCATGAGCACGTGCAGGCTTTCTCGAATAGCATCAATCTCCGCTATTTTGCCGTTCATGTCACCTTCGCTACTTATCCGAAGACTGTCGGTGGCAGCCTGCAACGTGTCCCGACGTGATGCCCCTCCATGTGTCCAAGCTTCCGCTAGTTGGTAGTCCTCGTTGAGCTGTCCACGTTTTCGGGTCGAGATGCGAGATGTCTTTGTCTTATGATCTTGCTGCCTGTCCTCAGCTCTCGCAAGGTCTGTGTCTGCGCTCCAATCAGACAGATCAGACTGGTCGTTATCGTCCTGTACAGTCCAGACATCGCCTTCTAAGGGGTCGTCGAGCAAGATATTGAGCCATTCCGACCGTTCCTGTTGTTTCCGCTGATCTTCCGTAAGATACGTGGCGCGTCTAGGCTCAGTCGTGTTCAGAATGAGTAAAGCGGCTGTGCGCGATGTGACGTCAGGTGGCCTAGATAGGTCAAGAAGAAGCTTGATCATATCGGCTACGTTCTCAGGCCGTATAGGTGGGTCTTGGACGTGCTCAGCCTTCATCTCTCGCTGGGCGTCGGCCTCCCTTAGTGTTTCGGCAAAGTCCCAGGCCTGCTTTGAGCAGTGATATAACTCTGTGTAACAAAGCTGAAGCGCTCCAGCCAGTTCAGAGGACAGATCGATAGTATACCTACGACACAGACCTTTGATGCTCTTCATGACTTCGGACGCGTCGGCTGCTGACCAAGTATCCTTGCGGACAATGTCGATCGCTCGTGCCTTCTGTGATTCCCGAGATGGGGCATCGCTTGATAGGAAAGCGGAGACAAGACGATTCACAATCTTCTCCTGGGCGACACGTCGCGCATTTGTCGCCTTAGCCGCATGTCGTCTTCGCACTTCCACTACGTCGCCCTGAATTCTCGAGCTTGGACCTGCTTCGTCTGACATACCGGTGGCAGTCAGAGAGCAACACTTCACGGAACTTGAGTTTCAACCGGAACGTACGGACGCGTTTCAAGATACCTTCGTGAATCGTGAATCGTGATTGAGATACTTCCCGATCCGTGCCGATCGGGCGAATAGAACAGCGAAGTGGAGGTTTGACAATACTAGTTGGCTCGAGCGCTGGAGCGAGAGTAACACTGTGACTGGGACCAGGAAACGTCGTCGGCACCTTCGGTCGTCTCTTTTTGCTTTGATACTCTCGACATTCACGTATCTAAGATGTTTGGCGGCGACGATAACAGCAACCAAAACAGACAAGGAGGAGGTGGCGGCTTCGATATTGGGTCGCTTGCTAACATGGCTCAAAGCTATATGAGCGGCGGCGGCCAACAGCAGGGCACCAACAACTACGGCAACGAGGATGAAACCCGTCAAAGCCATAGTAGTAGCGGTGGGGGAGGATTCGATTTTGGTCAACTTTCGTCGATGGCGCAAAACTACAGTTCAGGCAATCATGACTCTTCGCTCTTTTCGAACGCTGCTAGCTTCTTACAAGGCAGTAACCACCAAGGTGGCGGCGATGTCAATGAGCAGGAGCTGCTTAATGACCAGGACGCTGTCCACAACCAGCCTGGCTCCAACTCGGCTGGACAGATCGGGAATGCAGCAGTGTAAGTAGAGCAATGTGTGCGCGGTAGTCATCAGGTCACTGATCAGAACTTGTGCATCGATAGACTTTCAGCGTTCAAGTCTATGCTTGGAGGTGGCGGTGGCAGTGGAGGTGGCTTCGGCAGTGGAGGCGGAAGCTTCCAGCAGAAGCTGATTGGCGCTGCTATGAGCCATGCTGCAGATTTATACGACACGAAGGACTCTCAAGGCCAAGCCGAAGGCTCCAAGCAGGACGCCGTGAACCAGGCCGGCCAGATGGCAATGAAACTTGCTATGAAGAATCCTAGCTCTCTCGCTGGCCTCATCGGCGGTGGAAATTCGGGCGGTCTGGGGGCGCTTATGGGCATGCTCAAGTAGCAGGCTCTTTGACATCACGTAGCACATTCACATTTGTCCTGAAAAATGATCCTTTGCGTAAATTAGGCTGAATGATCCGTTGCTGGAGAGAAGAGGTATGTATCTTGGTTGCTCAGTTGACAATTTCGTTGTATATGAGGCGCTTGAGCTCGGATCGAGAGAGCTGTTCCTTGCAGTAGTCAAAGCTGAAGAATGCAGGGTCGAGTGGTTCAGCTGTGGGTTCATCTTCTGGGTCGTGATAGGGCTCCAGATAAGGATGAGCAAGGGCTTCTTCGACAGTGATACGCTTGCGGGGACTGAAGGTGAGACATCGTTCCATCAAATCCACAGCTTGTGGATTCGCCTTGGGGAACATCTGGTAAAAATTGCGCTTCTTGCGAAATGGAAGTGCGCGAATGTAATCTCTTGATCGGGTGGAAGTGATGGCATAAAAGTCG
The DNA here is from genome assembly GCA_023212645.1 of Farysia itapuensis. NCBI lineage: Eukaryota > Fungi > Basidiomycota > Ustilaginomycetes > Ustilaginales > Ustilaginaceae > Farysia > Farysia itapuensis. The sequence continues at coordinate 49,440 of JALBYC010000037.1, read as the reverse complement.
TCCAGCGACGGGGTGCCAAGAATTTCCAGGGTGAGTGATAGTTGGTGGTGGTAATCCCTTCCAGGAAACAGTGGCTTGCCTGACAGCATCTCAGCCAAGATACAACCGACAGACCAAACGTCAATGGCTTTCGTGTATTCCTTGAACGTGAGCATAATTTCGGGTGCGCGGTACCAACGTGTTGCCACGTACTCGGTCATGAAACCAGTACCTTCCGCTTCTGGCTGATTTGCCGAACGTGCGAGACCAAAATCGCAGATCTTTAGGTCGCAATTGGCGTTGAGAAGCAAGTTGGACGGCTTAAGATCCCGATGCAAAACTTGAGCCGAGTGCAGTGCTTTCAGGCCTCGCAAAGTTTGGTAGATAAAGTATTGGCAGTGGTCGTCAGACAGTTCCTGCGTTCGGATGACGCGGTGCATATCAGTTTCCATGAGTTCTTGGATGAGGTAGACTTCGGAGAAATTATCGTAGGATGTGGGCTTGACAATGTCGAGGATGGAGATGATGTTCTCATGGTTGAAGTGACGCAGCAACTTGATCTCGCGTAAGGTACGCAGACAGAACATGGAATGGTCGAAGGGAGTGATCTTCTTGATGGCTACGCGAGAGCTCGACGGTACATGTACAGCAGAGCAGACGACCCCGTAAGCGCCTTCGCCGACGACATCGACGATTTTGTAGTTGTCGCCGACATGAAAGGACGAAGACTGATTGGACTGCTGCTCTGGTTGTTGCGACATGGTTTTGTGAGAGAAGATGGGGGGAGGAGTGAGACGAGCTTTTGGGGGTCGATTTAAGTGAAGGACGATGGCGGCGGCGAGAACGAATGCGTGGCTGCACAAGCGACACGACAGGTGTTGGATGCTGCAAGAGTCGAAGACAGCGGTCTGGACTGTGTTGTCTACGCACCTGTGAGTCCACAAAAGATCAACAGGCATAAATCCGGCAAGCATAACTGCAGCTTACGCGCCGACCTTTTTTTTTTTTTTTTTTTCAAATTCCTGTTCCAAGCCTCAAGACACTCCAACTCCGACCAAGCGATTTTACACTTTATCGAAACTTACATACAGAACGCGTCGATGAGTTTGATTACAAGTGTTTTTCCGCTTCCGTCGAGAGTCGCACCCAGCGGAAGCAGAACATCATCTTTCGTAGCCGCTTCGGGTTCTGCCTGCCATCGGGGCCCGAACTCAGCCAGGCTCGTCGAATCAGCTCATTGTGAGCTCACGCTTGACAATCACCCACATGCAGCGTCTTGGCCCCTTTGTCCAGATGCTAGACGTCACACAGGCCCGAGGACCCCAGACCCGAATCTCATTTGACCCAGCAAATGTGAGTGATCTCCACGTGACTGTGACTCTCGAATTCTCCACATTCAAGTTTAGCTCTGTGTTGCTCCGCCTTCTTCGCGCTTCCTTTTCGAGAGTTGGACTAGGCAGAAGAAGGTGTCGGCAGAGGCATGGCGCCGCTGTGAGTACCTGTCTGAGACTTCCGTGCTCACATTCACAGCTTTGCACAGAGACAAGTCATTGAACCATATCGCTTTGCTGCAGACACGATAAGTTGATCGTAGGCTCGAGGGTCATCATTGCTAACGAGGCCGATCTGAGAGGTGAAATCAGCATTGGAAGCGGCACGGTTGTCCACCCCAAAGCCACCATCTTGGCTCTTCAAGGTCCCATCTCGATTGGGGCTGACTGCATCATCGAAGAGCTCGCCGTACTCGTCAACCGCACCGGCCAGGCCATCAAAATTGGCGATGCTAATCTCTTTCAAACTGGATGCCGCATAGAGGCCTTTGCGGTTGGATCAAACAACGTCTTTGAAGCTCGCTCAAAAGTAGCATCTAATGTCAGCGTCGCAAATTTTTGCACAGTCGGCGCTGGATGCAGTGTTTATCCTCAGCCCATTTCATCGCGGGAGCTTGCAAGCCTGTTCATTGATGATCAGGACAAGCAAGAAGACCAACTGCTGCCAACGTCAATTGCGCTCAACGAAGCAGGCAAGGAATTGGTTAGAGAAGAGCTGCCCGACAGAACCGTGGTCTATGGCGGTGACAACCGGCGTAGACTTTGGAGCGGTGAAGGTGTGAAACAGCAAGCTGCTCTGCACGCCAAACATCTCGACTATCTGCGAGACACCATACCTAGTGCTCACAAACTCAAGATCATCCAAGGCGTACGCGCTGATTTAATAGAATGACAAATACTTAGTAATACAATTTGCAGCGCAAGAAAGCGTGAGAGTAGAGCACGACGGCACGACGATGCGTGTTTAAAGTGCGTCCGTTCAAAGTGGTCCAGGGTTTCGAATGTCGCGACAGTCAAGAGTCGAGTGTGACTGCCCTTCTGAGCACCCTGACATAGCGACGGCTCTTGTATTCCTGCCACGAAGCAACCATCGAGAACATACAGACTCGGAAGAGAGAGGCCTGGCTACGTAGACAGGAAAGTTGACACTGTCAGCTATCGCCTCGCCTATACAAAAGGCACGGACTTTCCCAGGTGTCTGTCGTTGTCACAAGAGCTCTGCTCACCAAAAGGGCAAAATCTCAGCTATCTATTACAATGGCATACATCGAAATCGACCTGAAGTAAGTGTATGATGATGACGCTGCAGCCAGGCTCGAAGCCTACGCCGACCAGCTTGAAAGTGATCGGTCCACGGAGGTCAGTTTCTTCACCAAAGCCACAACCACCTGTAAAGCAGCCGACGTTCTCTTCAAGTCCAGCAAAGAAGCGCAAGCTGGCCCAGAATGCTGTGGCCAACCGTCTTCAATCTCGCTCCTCGGGTCAGCGGGCACCACCGCAAAGCATCTGCGCGTTTTGTCTCATGCCTGCTCTCAACCCAAAAGATGGCCCAAAGATTCTCATCAGCTGCTTTGACTGCGGTAGCTCTGGGCATCCACACTGTCTCAGATGGGGCCGGAATCCTAGGAAGATCAAGGTAGTACAAAGCTACGAATGGAGGTGCATCGAGTGCAAACAGTGCGAAATCTGTAGAGACAAAGGGGACGACGTAAGTAGGATCGCGCATCAGATACTGATTTTGTGTGCTGACTCTCTCACTCTTTCAGGCTCAACTCATGTTCTGTGACCGCTGTGACCGCGGCTGGCACCTATACTGTCTGTCACCGCCCTTGGAAAAGCCTCCACGGGGCCAATGGACATGTCCAACCTGTGTCCAACTTGGAGATCATCTCATGAGCATTGCTGGTCCTCAGCATTTACAAACATTGGGCGTCACATCAAGCTATCCCACGATAGCTTCTTATGGATCCTGGAACGCAACTTCCAGCGAATCACAACAGCAAGAGTCCCCTTCTTCGTTCGCAGTCATGAACAGTCTCAAGAACGGTCTATTAAGCGCAGCTGGGAGCTTGTTCAACCTTTCGCCAGCTTCGCCATGGGTAGCACAGCGACGGGCTGTGACAGGGTCGGAAGATGCAACAAACGAACCGCAGAGGAACGGCATTGACACAAGCACAGGCAGATCACGAGGGCGAGGTCGTCCGTCAAAGCAGAAAGCGACTCACACAACTCGGAATGGCACCGAGAACGGCGTCAACCAATCCAGGCGCAATGGGAAAGCGCAGATGTCCGAGGGAGGTGACGACAGATCAGATCGATCGTCTGATTCCGCTCGGACGTATCGCAAGGTGAAACGCGGACGAGTAGTTGAATCTGAAGAGGACGATAAAACGTCGGAGCCCGAGGAAGATGATCCGTTCGGCGGTGTACTGACTGGATTAGACGCCATCACACACCTGTACCGACCCACAGCTCAAGACGTGGAGCGTTTCGAGCACGGTAAACGAACAGCGGAAAGCAAGCTGGGTGCGAGTTTGGCGAGTTTGCCAGGCACATTTAGCGGACGTGTTATACGTCGTCCGTCCGCCGCTGCAGGCACGCTGCACTCAGCTACTGCATCTCCCCGGTTTTCAGTCACACCTTTAGATACCCCATCTGCTTCTCGCATCCCGAGATCCCAACTTGGAGCCTCGTCGGTCTCCCCATCGGCAACCCCAGGACCTGGAGCTGCGGCTCAAGCCGAAATTACTTCGGCTGCCACAAGCGCAGAGAGCGGCACCGCGACGCCCATCAAATGTATTCGATTCGGGGAGTTCGATATCGACACATGGTTCCAAGCACCTTACCCCGAAGAATACAGCATGGTGCCTGATGGCCGCCTTTGGATCTGCGAGTACTGTCTCAAATACATGAAAAGTCGATTTATGGCCCACCGCCATCGGCTAAAATGCAAGATGCGAACACCACCTGGAGACGAGATATACCGGGACGGCAACGTCTGCGTCTACGAGGTAGATGGTCGCAAAAACAAGATCTATTGTCAAAATCTTTGCCTGCTTGCCAAAATGTTTTTGGACCACAAGACATTATACTACGACGTCGAACCATTTCTCTTCTACATTGTCACAGAAGGCGACAGTCTCGGTGACCATTTCGTTGGCTACTTCAGCAAGGAGAAGCGCAGTCCGTTGAACTACAACGTCTCATGCATCATGACCCTTCCTGTTCGGCAACGCCGTGGCTGGGGCAACTTCTTGATCGACATCAGCTTTTTGCTGTCCAAAAAGGAGAATCGCACCGGATCTCCAGAGAAGCCTTTGAGTGACTTGGGCTTGCTGAGCTATCGCAACTACTGGACACTTGCCGTGTTTTACTATCTACGACATGCACCCGAACAAGTAACGATGGAAGACATCAGCAATGCTACAGCCATGCAGCTCGAAGACGTCTTCTACGTGCTTCGCGAGCAAGACATGATTGTCGTGTACGATGGAGGGACCAGTAGTAACCGGACTCCTGCCACAAGCAAGTACCGCACCGGGATCCCTGGTCAGGAAGAACAGTCTGCCCAGCCTCGCGGGCGAGGTCGACCTCGTCTTCATCCTTCTCAGAGCGCTAAGCAGCTACAAAGAGACAGGGATGCCACAACAAAGCTCCCGATAGACTATCACATCCATTTCGATCGTGACTATGTTATTGCTCACCTAAAAAATTACGAGGCCAAGGGCTACCTCAAGGTGCGAGCTGAGAAGCTCAAATGGACACCTTTCCTCGTCTCGAGATCGTTTCCCCAGCCTATACAGGCAAGTGGTACCCCAGCGCTTCTGCGCAATGACAGGGATGATCCTGTAACACGCGGTGCAGGGTCCCGAGCCTTCACTCCCACCGATATGACGGCCAACCTGGGCTTTTCTCTGCTTAGCGAGAATCCCAAGTTGCAGCGAAAGACAGGGCAAAGCGGCTGTAATACGCCGATTCCTAGCGGAAGTCAACCTCGCATTCATTCTGCAATAGCCAGTCCGGATCGGTCCGTGCAAGCAACGCCAACACCTGGTCTGCACGACGATTTGAACTTTGTCCGCTCTTCGGCACCCAGCTCACCCTCCACTCCTCATCATGCCAATGGTGCTCGCAACCGGCCGCGTAAAAAAGCACTGGCTCTGCTGGATGACGAAGATGAGGAAGACGTTGATGACGTCGTCGCTGAAGCGCCGGTGCCTGCCGCACCTGATCAGCAAATGAACACATTCAGGCCGTCTGTACAAGCAACTGACCAGGATGCCGAAGGTAGCAGCGATATTGGTGTAGATGGTAGCGAGGAGGATGCACCTGGCAGTGATGACGACGTACTCGGATAGTCTAGCTTTTCCAAATCAGTCCATGTTTGTGCTTCTCCATACGCTGTTGCATGTACCGCTTGAAAAGGAATACCTGTCTTATTGCAGCCGTAGCTAGTCTGTGAGTGTGATAAGGGCGTCTGATTTGCTTTCATATCGGGGCTGTGCAAGTTGGATCGGGAGATTGCACCAATGATCGACCCTCGGAAGTCGAATCTGCGAGCCGTTGCATTCCCTTTCTTGCTCCTATTACCGCACCTTGACGCCAAAAACCGTCACAGGTCGGACGAACACGCCCATCAGACAGATTATAGGCCTTCTTGTCGGTAGGCAGAACTGTCGGACGCGTTTCTTGGTCATTCTGAAGTATCGGACTCCAAGTGTTGCTCAGTTACGCTGAGCTTTTCCTCGCAACGCGCCGGCAGAAGCCTTGCCGATCATGTTCTGGAGGTTTGGCTTTTCTTCAGTTTCCACCTTGGAAACGCTGCTGGACAAACCTAATGTCACCCTCGAGGATGTCTTGGACGAGGATGACCTGCTGCAGGAATGCAAGTCCCAAAACCAAAAATTGATCAACTACCTCCGGCAACCCAGAATTGTCAAGAGGCTGATGGAGCATGTTGTTGGGTCTGCAAACGTGGGCGGCACCTCTGCGGCTGGCAAAGAATGGGAAGAAAAGGTCAAGTTCAAGTACCCATACGTAGCCTCCGAAGTCTTGAGCTGTAGCGAGCTGTGGCCAATAATCGATGCCGTCTTTTCGGATACAAAGGAGTACCTCGTACCTTTCTGGGATGCTGTGCTGACAGCGAATCCGATGCCTTCGCAAGCTCCCCTTCCTATCCACTCACATCCACTTTTTGCCGAGAACCAGGCGCCCTCGGCTTCTTCAGTCTCGGCTGCACCGCATCACAGCGCCGCGAACTTCAAAGACTTTGGCGCAATCAACGGCGAAGGTCGTGCTTCCTTTGATTCCGACAAGCCTGAGAATCGTCTCAGAGCTACAAACGCGCTCGATAATGGTCCCGGTCGTGGGGTTCTAGCGGGCTATTGGGCCAAGGTCAACGGGGCGTATCTGGAAAGGAAGCCGGTCGAAATGATCCAATTTATCAAGGAGCAGCCGAGCATTGTGCCGAGATTTGTGGCACATCTGGAGACGCCAGCTGTCGTAGATCTGCTTTTCAGAATCATACAGATGGAAGAAACCGTTCGGACACCTACTCAGAGCTTCGACGTGATTGATTGGCTTTCTTCTCAAGACTTGATATCTCGCACCGTCGAGTTGTTGGCGCCGAAATACTCGGTCGACGTCCACAACACTGTTTCTGAGCTGCTCAAAGCCATTATTGCTTTATCAGCTCCTTCTCCAGCGGTGCTCAATCAAGGTCAGAGCCAAGATATGACTGGCGCGGGAGGGGCTGGTGACAGCTTTTCGCAAGAAAACGTGACAGGTATCAACAACCGTCTGGTCCGCGAACTCGCCAGTGAGACGATTGTGCGCAAGATGGTGGCGTATATGCTCGACGCGCAAATGCCTCGTAATCTCCATCGTCGGCTGACCGATGCGGCGGGTGATCGACTTGCTCAACTAAGTCTAGCGGATCAACAGCAAGACATTGCGCTGCGGCGTGCATCCGTTGAGTCACAGAAAGACATCTTGGCTAAAGACTCTGCTGTTACGGACGAGGACGATGAATCTTTTGCCCTACCTCTGAATCCACGCGATTTCCCAGCTTCCGAGTCGCAGTCACCTGGTCGTCCGGACCCGCTGGGCTCGACAGCTACCGGTCGTACTGACGACAAGTTCCCAATGGTTGCCGCTCCTACGGTACCTGTCACCGCCGAGACTTGCAGCTCAACTTTGGTGACATGCATCGGTGTCTTCATTGAGCTCATCCGAAAAAACAACAGCGATTATTTTGAACAGCATCTTCTGCGAACGCTCCACAACCACCTTGTCAAGCGTCAGAGCGATCTGACTGAGAGACGACTACAAAGACGAGGCGACGAAGCCGGTGAAACCAACGTTGGAGGGAAGGACGACGTAGAGGCACTTGATGAAGAAGAGGAAGATGTGCAAGGCATGGAAGAAGCCATGTCCGAAATAGTCGACAAAATGGGTCTCGTTCATCTCGGTCCAATGCTGAAAGTGCTCTCAGAACGATTGAGGGACTTCCAACACCTGGTGGACGAGCCAAGGGACCCCGATGTCAAGATCCAAACCTCGGTAGGCGAATTGTCACCACTCACTTTTGAGAGGTACCGAATCACAGAATTATACGCCGAGCTCTTGCACTGTTCGAATATGGCTCTGCTCAATCGTGCGAGTGGGGAAGGTCCTCAATACTCGGAAGATGGTGTGTTGACCGGAGGCCTTGACGGACTGCAAATTCTAGCGCGCACCCTGCAAGGCAACGACGTTCCAGAAGGAGATGCTTCAGCCGCAGCAGAGGTCAATCTGAATACAGATGATGCGGCGGAGATAGACGGCGAAGCGCAAGCAGTGGCGGTCGATACGCAAGGACCTCTTGCAGAAAAATCATTCGAGACAGAGGTTCGGCAAGCAGGCAATGGCACTACAGACGAAGGCGAAGACGATGCCTTGCTAAAGGAAGTCTCTCTCGGCGGCAAGGAGAATGGCGTCAGAGACACACAAGCAGATGGAGCGCAAGCCGCTACTGTGACAAGCCCCTCCGATACCGAAGCGCGGAGCGGCAAAACTTCCGAAGAAGCGGCAGCGGCCTCTCCAGTGGGTACTGCTTCTCCGGCGGACAAGCTCGCACCGCCGACATGCGTTGCTGGCGATCTGCTCAAAGGCAAGTTCCTCGAATGCAAGATCATGCCTTCGCTCTTGGACCTTTTCTTCGACTATCCGTGGAACAATTTTCTGCACAATGTCGTCTACGATATATTGCAACAGTGTTTCAATGGTCGCATGGACGTCGGGCTTAACCGCGATCTCACTGTGGCTGTTTTCAGTCAAGGACATTTGACTGATCGGATTGTCGAAGGACGCACTCGGAACGAAGCTTCAATGGCCGGGCCCAGACGTATTCGGCTGGGGTTCATGGGGCACATGAATCTGATTGCCGAAGAGACTGTCAAACTCCTTGAACGGTACCCACTTGAAATTGCCCGGCCTGTAGAAAGCTTTACAGAGCGAGAAGAATGGCGACAAGTTGTTTCTGACACGCTGGAGGAGATCCGCGAGAAAGAGGGCGGGCCGCTTGCGTTCAATCGAGGCGGAGATGGCACGTCCATATCTTTTGGCAGTGGAGCCGACGATGATGAAGACGGACGAGTCGGGGGCGGTGCTCCTGGCAGCAGCTCCTTTGCCAGCTACCTTTCGTCCCAAATCGGGGGCGGTGCTGCTGAGTCTGATGATGACGAAGACGACAGCGATGATGAAGCACCTTGGCTTTCCAGCGAGATGAAGCGCGCCGGCTCTGGTGGCGCCGGCAATGGTGGATTTGATGACACATTTGTTCCATCCCACGGGGATCAGGGAGGGAGCGGAGAGCTCGGCGACGACGACGAGGACGACGAGTGGGGACCATTCGCCGATCCGTCTGATCCACACAGCGACAATCGCGAAGGGGCTCCTGGCCAGGCGTTCGACTTTACTGGCGCATCGAGTGCTTCGAACGCATTCAGCAACCCATTCTCAGAAAACCTTACTCCAGCGGATTGGTCTGCCCAATTTAGACGAGAGTACCACGATGACGACGAACAAAATCCAATCCGTACCGTCACGGGAGGTGACGACGATGACGAAGACCAGGACGATCAAGAGGCGACGCCTGGCGAGGACACCGTGAGCAGCGATGAAGTGTCTCCAACCAATGTCTTTGCCCCTGCCGCCATTCAGATGCCTGAAGATGCTGTCGCTAGAGCCCATGCCCGTCGTCCGTCGCTCACACATCTCGAAGCGCCAGACGCGTCACTCCTATCGACATCTCCTACCAACGCATCTACTGCAGGCTCCGGTCCCCGAAGGTTATCGGGCGGAGACGATACTCTGTCAGCTGTGACAGATGCAGAAGATCCGCTCGGCCCTGGCATTCCAACCGAGGTGGAACAGACGTCGGAAGGCTTGCTCCAGCGAACGCTCGCGGACGGCACAGTTGTCACAGTTCCTCTTGACGAGATCGCCCTTGGTGCGCCGCCCCCTTAGGCACACCGGCTAACACCCATAGCCAGAGCATAAAACCAAAAGTAATCATAGAGCACAAGCAATACAACCCGCAGTGTCGCCTCTTCGAGTGATGAGGTGGAGTCCGAGCTGTGCAAATGGCTCAATCGTATTTGCTGTTCCCTCTCGGGCTTCTCTAAAGGTGCGACTGGTCACTAGTATCCAACTGAGATCAAGTAGTCTCCGAGGCCTTCTGCGACTTTGTTGGCGTCTCCGGGAATGATTGGTGCTACGTAGACGCAAACCAAAACAGCTTGATTGGTCTTCACTGCCACCAGCCCGTCGGCCTGTTTCAAAATGAGTGCGAATGGTTGAGCTATGAGTTAGTCTGACAGCGATTGTTATGCGGATCAAAGATACGTACGGCCTGCTTCCCATAGATGGTCTTGGGAGTAACGCCCAGGGTGAAGAACTTTTTGCCGTTGGCGCGTACGCCACCAGCCTGTAGACCTGAAGGGTCGTCAAACCCAGCAATGATAGCTTTTTGTTCTTCAGGAGACACCTGGAGTGGAATCAGACGGATGTAAGCTTCTATCGCAACTTCACGTCACATATCTGAACCAGAATCGCTGGGTACATACTGTGAAACCAGAACTTGTAGCCCAGACGCCCCCTTTCAAACCGATGATGGCAGCCTGGGTGATCTTGCCGGTACCGACGAGGTTTGTGTCGACGTATGCTTGCCAGGACATGGTGGGTGGAGTAGCAGTGGCGCTAGATGCTGCGTGTGTTGATGACGGCTAGCAACCAAGGATGAGTTGCGTGTTCCAAGGGGTGCGCCAGAAAAACGGAAACGGTCCATGCGCAACTGTTAGGCCTTTCCGGTGGAGGCTCGCGTTTGCGCGTTTAATTCACATTTGTGATTTGATTGGCGTTGACTTGAAAGTGAATGATAATCGATTGTGCACCGTTCGAATATCGGATCGTGATTGTGACTGGGATTTGTCGGAAGAACTCGACAGGTTTGTGTACCTTACCACCATCATACTATCGCAATCATGGCTCGAACATTCTTCGTTGGCGGTAACTGGAAGATGAACGGCTCGCTCGAGTCGACCAAGTCTCTCATCAAGGCTCTAGTTGAGGCAAAGCTCAATTCCGATGCTGGTAAGTTCGGCCACCTTAGCTCCTCAGTCCATGTCGGTAAAACTGATGTCGCTGTAATGTATGAGTACAGAGGTTGTTATTTCGCCACCAGCACTCCACCTGATGTCAGTGCAACAGCAGCTCGGCTCTTCTACCAAGATCGCTGTTGCCGCTCAGAACGCATACCACAAGGCATCTGGTGCATTTACCGGTGAAATCTCTGTCAACATGCTCAAGGATGCCTCTATCCCATGGGTCATCCTCGGACACTCTGAGAGACGAACCCTTTTCCACGAGACCGATGCTCAGGTTGCTGAAAAGACGGCCGCCGCGCTCGGCGAGGGTCTTTCGGTTATCTTGTGCATTGGCGAGACGCTTGAACAGCGCGAGGCCAATGAGACTGTCAACGTCGTCGTTCGCCAGTTGGACGCTGTTGCCGAGCAAGTCAAGGACTGGAGCAAGATTGTCGTAGCTTACGAACCTGTCTGGGCCATTGGTACTGGCAAGGTTGCCACGTCTGAACAAGCGCAGGAGGTTCACGCTGCGATCCGAAAGTGGGCTTCCGACAAGCTGGGTAAGAGCGCTGCTGACAGCCTTCGTATCATCTACGGTGGTTCGGTTGCAGCCAAGAACTGCAAGGAGCTTGCTGGTCAGCCCGACATTGACGGCTTCCTTGTCGGCGGTGCATCTCTCAAGCCCGAGTTCGTCGACATTGTCAACGCTCGTGCTTGACTATCCAGCCAATCGGCCAAAATCTAGCGAGCTAGCGTGCAGCGTGATGGGCTTCAAACTATGCTCTAACATCTTTTTGTCGCATATGTTAAATTGCACAGTGAAAAAATATTGTAGTTCAAAGTGAGTCGTTTTAATTTGAGTCTGATTGTAGTCCAGAAGTAGTGAAAACCACGTGGACTACGACTGGACTACACGTCAACTCCTTCTCAACTCCTTCTCAACTCCATCTCAACTCATCACATCTCGACTCCCAAATCTCGAAGTTCGTTTGCGCAGACGCGATGTCAGATCAGATAGTCAGCACAACGCAACGACGACTCAGCCCACTGTGACTCAGCCAAAGGCAAACTTAGTTCTAGTGATGAACTCTGTGACACGCGCGACGCATTTTCCTTTTCTACCACCAGGACTTTTGAGAGGCTTCAACTGCGCCTTCGAAAAAGATCTTGATTCAACCTTTGTGGCTCGAATCAAGGCCGTCAAGGCATCAAAGGTAGGCAGGCTGCACTTTGTCGCAAAAAGTTGCAAGCATATAGCGGAGTGGGACGGGACTCTTAGACGTCTCTACTTGTGCACCCTCCTTCTGCACCGAAGCGTGGTCACAAGTTGCCACTGCTTCAGCAGTCATCCTCGGCAAGCTGCCACTGTCAAAGTGAGCGCGTCAGCCCTTCATAGGCTTACTGCCAATGCTTCCTTTCGTTTGCGGCTAGTATGCGTGTCTTGACTTCTCCTCAGAGCCTATCCCAGTCCCCTTCCACTTTTCTTTCTACCCATCTTGCCTCTGGCCTTCCTGCTGCTTCTGGACTCTGTCTATCCTCTTTCCTGTCTTCTGATCTCTTTCTTGCCATTTCGTGGTATAGAAAAGGGCCAAGGAGGTCGGGAAGAGTGAGACAGCAGAATAGAGCAATGCTTCTGGACTCTGTCTATCCTCCTTCCTGTCTTCTGATCTTTTCTTTGCCATTATGCGCGACAGAAATGACCAAGGAGGTCGGGAAGAGTGAGACAGCAGAATAGAGCAATTCTTCTGGACTCTGTCTATCCTCCTTCCTGTCTTCTGATCTGTTCTTTTGCCATTATGCGCAATAGAAAAGACCAAGGAGACTGGGAAGAGTGAGACAGCAGAAAAGAGCACTGTTTCAGGACTCTGTCTATCCTCATTTCGGTCTTCTGATCTTGTTCAGTCCACGAAGTGGCGCAGAAAGGGCTCAGGGAATCGGGAAGAGTGAGACAGCAGAATAGAGCAACGCTCTTGGACTTTGTCTATCCTTTGTTCGGTCTTCTGATCTCTTCCTTGCCATTTTGTGGTATAGAAAGGGCCAAGGAGGTCGAAAAGAGGGAGGCAGAAGAACACGGCACTGCTTCTGGACTCTGTCTATCCTCTTCTCTGCCTTCTGATCTGTCTTCTCGCCATCATGTGGTGCAAAGCGGGCTCAAGGGATCGAGAAGAGTGAGACAGAAGAAAAGAGCAATTCTTCCTATCCGTCGACTTCGTCTGTTCACTGCTGCTTCGCTATCTGGACTTTGTCTATTCTCTTCCTTTCTCTTTCGATCTCGTTCTTGCCTCGCGTGGTACAGAAAGGGCCACAAGCAGAAAGAAATGCGCAAGGAAAGCAGCAGTAAGACTACACCCAGCATAGAGCAGAAGCTCGAGTAGAAAGCAGGTAAGCAAGGATTGACCGACACGCGGACACCCAGAGCAGGCGGAACAGCCTTTCGTATACCACACCCGCATCTTATTGTTCCTCACGTCATGCATCTCGACGGGACTACAAAGCGATGGCCCTGCCAGAATGGCAGGCTCGCTGAGCCGCCCATGCCTCGCCTTTTAGAGCTCATCTTACCTACATCGTGCCTACAATTGGACTACAATTAAACTACAATTGACCGTACATCGAACTGCGACTGCGTGTGACAATCTTACACTGAGCTTGAACCATACCCGTCAATCTTGCGGCATCTAGACGTGCGTCTGATCGTCTTTTGATCGTAGTACGATCGTAGTCTCGTTGGCAGTTGTAGGACAATTGGAGTCTGGTTGGAGGTCAGTCAATCGAGCATTTTGCTCTCATTAGACTCCAATCCGACTACGAATTCTCTGATTTTCCTTTTTCATTGTGTTAAATTGGCAAGCTGACAATTTTAGCTTGAGCGGCCCCAAGCGGTTAAATCCGATGTAATCCACTCTTTTGAAGAAGCTAGCTATTTTTACATTGCGTAATGGTTGTATTGCCAATGGTGACAGACTGGGCTGACTGTCGGTACAGCCATCGTTCCTTGCACGTACAATTGGTTTTCTCGCACATACTAGCCACAATGTTGGATCTTGGATGTCGATGATGTGATTTGCGCAAGATTCTCTTCTGCCGTTTCCATGGAGGTGCTGAGTTGATAGGGCGAATGACGCGCGGAGATCCATGTCCGACGGCCAAGAAATTGATATTACTTCACGTTGGCAGACAATTGGCTGTGTTTGATTTGCAATTTGGGAAACTCGTGGCTCGGATCGGCCGGCTGCTGTATATCATCAATCCTCCTGCCCTCATACACCGTCGGGTTCCAATACCTTTCCGTCTCGACAACACTCATCTTTGCGTACGTGCTTTAGCTGAATCGCGCTTGCCTGCGCTTTCTGGCACTTGCTTCCATCATCATGTTTGGCAAGACCAAGAGTAACAAGCCAAAGGTCAAAGCTGCTTCTCAGTCACCGCCTGGCAAGCTCAGGTCGTACTGGACAAAGCTGCAGTCTATCAGCTTCGACCCAGATGATGTATTCAAGAAAACCCGTCCACCCCCGACGCCTCGTGCCGTGTACTTTAACCAGCCTTTGCCCGAGCATGTGTTTGATCACAAGGGTCGCCCCGACAAGAACTTCACCTTCGCAAGCAATCAAGTCCTGACAGCCAAATATACCCTTTACAACTTTGTCTTTAAGAACTTGCTCGAGCAATTCCAGCGTGTCGCCAATCTCTTCTTCTTGTTGATCGTCATTCTCCAATTCTTCCCACAATTTACCACCATCAACCCTGGTGTTTCCATGTTGCCGCTGCTAGCCGTGCTCGGCATCACCATGATCAAGGACGGCTACGAAGACATTAAGCGTCATCAGTCAGACAGGAATATCAACCGTCTTCGAGTCAAGACGCTCACCGGCGGTGGCTGGAAAAACCCAAACATCATGGAAGCAAAGAGCCGTAGCATCAAGGCTGCTTTCACGTCAATACACAACAAGATGTTTGGCGGCAAAAAGCGCACGAGTCAGCGATTACAAGCAGAAATGGAACAGAAAGCAGCCGCAGCTCAGGGACCTCAGCAAAATGTCGAGCCGATCCAACCTCCAGCCGATGCTCCAGGCGGGGGTGCCACTACCGGTGGGACAGGTGTACCGGTTCCCGGGGAAGCAAATTTGGACCTGCAAGCCTCGCATCAATTTCATCGAAGGACCACCACGCGTCACAGCATGTTTGAGTCTGAATATGAGCAATTGGACGATGGAAGGATCCGACATAACGGACGCATTCTGTCGCCGGAGGAGGAACATGACTTTTTCGCTAAGAAAGCGCCACGATGGAAAGTCAAGAACTGGGAGGACTTGGCTGTTGGCGACTTTGT
Source organism: Farysia itapuensis (assembly GCA_023212645.1). NCBI lineage: Eukaryota > Fungi > Basidiomycota > Ustilaginomycetes > Ustilaginales > Ustilaginaceae > Farysia > Farysia itapuensis. The sequence goes on along the minus strand of JALBYC010000037.1, from coordinate 34,174 downwards.
TTACCTCAAAAACAACGAGCCGATCCCTGCAGACATCATCATCTGCGCCACCAGTGAAGAGGAAGACAGTTGCTACATTGAAACGAAAAACTTGGACGGAGAGACCAACCTCAAAGCTCGTCATGCTGTACCCGAACTTTCTTCGCTTCGCTCACCTGACGACTGTGCACGGGCATCTCTGCGCATTGATGCCGAGCCGCAAGATACCAATATGTACCGTCTCAACGCTAGTGTCGTCCTCAGCGATCGCTTCGACAAGAATGGCAACCCGCTTCAATGTCCCGTCACCCTCAATCAGGTATTGCTTCGTGGTTGCAGTTTGCGTAACACCAAGTGGGTCATCGGCATTGTACTCATGACGGGCTGGGACACAAAGATCGTCGCAAATTCGGGCATGACGCCTAGCAAGCGTTCTCAAGTCGAGAGACTCATGAATCCCATGGTCAAGTTCAGTTTGATCATCCTTGCTATTATCTCGACAGCGTGCGCCATTGCAGATCACATTCTCGAAGAATACTACTTTCAACGTGGTGCATATTGGGAGTACGGGGCTGTTCACAGCGATGATAACCCGCGTATCAACGGTCTCATCGCCTTTGCAAACTCGCTCATCACCTTCCAAAACATTGTGCCCATCTCGCTCTACATTTCCTTCGAGTTCGTTCGCTTGGCGCAAGCTTACTTTATCTATGATGACTATGACATCTGGTATGAAAAAACGAATCGCCGCACGACCGCCAAGTCATGGAATCTTTCCGACGACCTTGGCCAAATCGAGTACATCTTCAGTGACAAGACAGGCACTTTGACTCAGAACGTCATGGTCTTCCGCGAATGTGCCATTGCCGGCACAATATACCATGGCGAGCATTCCACCCAGGCTGATTCAAACGGCATCGACTCTGTTGAAAAGGACGTTTACAGCAACGATAATTCAGACATCCTTACGTCCGGATCGGAGACCGAGATTGCACGGAAGAAGGTGCGACCGTCTAACCCCGAAATTCCGCCATTCCGAGATGCACAGCTCTCTGCTGCTGTCAAAGACACCGGATCAGACCACAACAAGGATCTTGGTCGCTTCTTCCGTTGTTTGGCACTCTGCCATACAGTCCTGGTCGGCGATCTAGAAGACGGATGCATCGAATATCAAGCTCAAAGTCCCGACGAGCAAGCACTCGTGCAGGCCGCTGCCGACGTTGGCTTCATCTTCCTTGGCAAGGAAAGGCAAACGCTTCGTCTGTCTGTACCCGAGTCCGAGCAACCCGAGATTTACGAGCTGCTTACAGTCAACGAATTCTCATCCGCACGGAAGAGGATGAGTGTGGTAGTCAGACGAGAATCGGACGGTCAGCTCTTGCTGCTTGCAAAAGGAGCCGACAGCATGATGTTCGAACGAAGCAGAGCCGGTCAAGACGAGCTCAAGCAAGGAACCGATGCTGCACTCGAAGAATTTGCAAACAAAGGTTTGCGGACCCTGTGCTTGGGTGGCAAAGAGCTGTCCTCAGACTTCTACGCTGATTGGTCTCATCGTTTCCACGAAGCATCCGTGTCCATCCAGAATCGTGAAGAGAGAATGGAAGCGTTGGCAAGCGAGCTAGAAAAGGACTTTGACCTGTATGGCGCCACCGCCATCGAAGACAAACTTCAAGAAGGTGTGCCTGAGACCATTGCGGATCTCAAACGGGCTGGCATCAATGTCTGGGTAGCCACAGGCGATAAGCTCGAGACGGCCATTGCAATTGGATACAGCACCATGCTGCTTACAGAAGACATGAATCTGGTAGTGGTTCGAGGTGGTGAGTATGGCCAACCCAATTCGGCCTACGAGCAACTCAAGAAGGCTGTCGTCCGCTTCTTCGGTGGACCGCAAGTGTTGCAAGAAATGATGCACCAACCGCCAGGTGCGGAAGAGCCAGAGAGCAGACGATCCTCTTTCATGTCCCGACGCCCGTCGTATCAACGAAATCGTCGAAGTAGTGTCAGTCAGATCTCTCTGGTTGGAGAGGACAACGGTCAGCGTTCGGGCGGCTTTGCGCTTGTCATTGATGGTACGGCACTTGGTCACGCATTGAGTGAAGAGTTCAGCAAGGATCTGCTGCTCCGTATCTCGACCGAGTGCAAAGCAGTCATCTGCTGCAGAGTATCCCCATTGCAGAAAGCACTCATCGTACGACTAATCCGGGATGGTCTGGGCGTCATGACGCTTGCCATCGGTGACGGAGCTAACGATGTCAGCATGATTCAAGCCGCTCACGTCGGCGTTGGTATTGCTGGTGAAGAGGGTCTTCAAGCCGTCAACTCCTCTGACTATGCTATCGCACAGTTCCGCTACCTGAAGCGTCTTGTCCTCGTCCACGGCCACTGGTCGTACTACCGAAACTCGACGATGATCACCAATTTCTTCTACAAGCAGTTCATTCAGGTCGGATATCTTTTCTGGTTTCAGATCTACTGCGCCTGGTCCACCACTCAAGCACTCGACTATGTCTACATTCTGCTCTGGAACGCTGTCTGGACAGTGGCGGCTGTCATCTTCATCGGCATCTTTGATCGCAATGTAAACGACCAGGTGCTTATGGAAGTTCCTGAGCTTTATCGGAGATCAAGAGAAGGAAAATACTTTGGCATCAGACCTTACCTGATCTGCTTCATTGATGGCCTGTACCAGTCGGCGGTTTTGTTCTTCTTCTACGCCTATGCGTACGACATGACCACGGCGCGAAGCGACGGGTACGACATCAATTTGTACGAGTGGTCGACGGCATTGTGTATCGGCTCTGTGCTCATCGCCAACTTGTACGCTGGTCTCAACACGCGTGCATGGACCTGGTTCATCTTTGGCGGTGTCTGGGCAGGAACGCTTGTCATGTTCTGCTTTGCGCCCATCTACGCTGCCTTCCCGTCCACCTACTCTTACGGCAACAACCACTTCCTGTACGAGTCGATTCAGTTCTGGACACTTGGTTTCCTTACTTGCTTCGTGTGCCTACTGCCACGTTTCTTGTCCAAGAGCTTCCGCCAAGTATATTACCCGACAGACATTGACGTCTTGCGATACGTGGACAAGATGGACCCACAACACGACTTTGTGCATGATCCGGCGATGCCACATGCGCAAAAAGCAGCGTATGCGGCCTCGAGCCTCGGTCGTACGAGCGGCACATATCAGACTAGCGACGGCCTGGTACGTCCTGCTAGCAACACGGGTCATAGTACAGCTCGAGTTGGGTCTGGCGGCATGCAGATGCATGAACTACGCCAGACTGCTTCTCGTGCCAGCAGCACTCACTACGACATGCTCACTGGCAGCGAGACTCCGAATCGCGGCTTTACATTTTCGTCTGACGAACCCTCTTCGCGTCAAAACAAGCGCAGAAGCTCGGTCAAAGACCGTCTTCTTCCCAACGCTCTCAAGCGTACTTTGCAGAAACGAGACAAGAAGCGTCTCACCATGATTCACCAAGAGGAGGACGACGTCACCGACCACCAGACATGAGTAGTCACATCTTCTTCCTCAGAGCTGTTGTGTATATAGTCAGTCATCGAAGGATGTTTCGGAGTTGCGCATTGAGCTTCATCATCTGTTATGCAAGGTGTAATTGCTAATTCGTGGCGCCGTGTGCGCGTACGTAGTCTTGAGATGAAGTGGGGATGACTGGGAAAGGTGGCAACTTATCTTCATTCGCTTTGTTGTCTTGCATTTCGCTGAGGTGCGGTGGCGGCGGCGGCATTGTCAGAGGGCAGCGTGGGAACCCGTGCAGACCCGTGCTTACCCATGGTGATGTGAACGCGCAACGTAGGATCTGATGCACCGCGGCAGTGTGTGCAAAGTGGTCCTGGCGACACGGTATGAACGGCAGATTACATCGCAGTGAAGTTGCCGACAGCGTCTGCAGTTGGCGAGCTGTCCATTGTGACCGCGGTGGGGCAGCTATCAAGATGGAACTCTGCAGGGTACGGCGACTATCGAGGACCAATTACAGCTAATGCCCTGGCTTTGTAGAGAACTCAGATGAAACATGACGGCAGAGAGAGTATTAGAGAGAATGTTCCGGGCATCAAGCTTCGAGGGGACTGACAGGCTTGTGCGCTGCCTGTGTATATAGATCCGCTCTGTTCGCAAGCTTTGCACGACAGCGTCGTCTACCTATTCTCACACTTCACGTTTACAAGTATGGTATCAAGTGTAAGAGCGCTCTGGCTGGCCTGTCTACTGTCGACCAGCCTGGTCGCTGCCTCTAGCTCTTTCAGCGCTGTGGTTCCGTGCGGTGACGGAAGCGATAGCCCCCGACACGCTGTTGTGCCTGACGCTTCGTGCCAGCCCATTGACCCCCAGGGCAAGACTGGCGCATTCAGCATTGTTCAACTTGCCAATTTCGAAGATGCTAGAATTGCCTTTTCTGCCACCCCAGAGTATGTACACGGGCGAAAGAAAGAACAGAGATAGTACTGAGTACTGACATATTAGCATGTTCTGTTTGTACAGTTGCGAAAACGTCTTTGTCCCGACCAGAGATCAGCTCATTGCTCACGAAGAAGCGGGTACTTGTGTCGAACTCCACGCCGAGGGACAGTCGGAAGCACTCCGCTACGTCATTCTCGTCGCTAAGTAGTAGCATCTACGTCAACCAGCCACACTTCTCAGAATGAATTTCTTTGCTACCTTTGCCTGCTGCCTTGATTGATAGTGAGGAGCAATCGTACAGGCGAAGGGTTAAGTGAGAGTTTGGGGCTCTAGCACGGATCGGGCTTTTGGCGCAACGTTCAGATTGTGAGATCCCGATTCGCGTAAATTGTGGTTTGAATCTGGAATCGATCATCACCTTAACCTCAAGCATCTGCTACAACTTATCCGTCGAACCACAACAGCATACAACATGGCGTCAGCAGCAGGATCTTCCCGGTTCCAGGCCTTTATGAACCACCCTGCGGGGCCCAAGACAGGTGAGTCTCGCGTGCTCGTGTGCGCGCTCGAGAGAGGTTCTGACGATTAGCGATGATGCCCACAGTGTTCTTCTGGGCTCCGATGATGAAGTGGTGTCTGGTAGCCGCGGGTCTCAAAGACTTGTCTCGTCCAGCTGACAAGATTTCGGTGCCACAAAACACAGCTCTCGCTGCGACAGGCATGATCTGGGTCCGATACTCGCTCGTCATCACCCCCATCAACTACTCGTTAGCAGCCGTCAACTTCTTCGTTGGCTGCTCCGGGCTTGCGCAGCTGTATCGCGTTTGGGACTACAGGAGAGCTCACCCCGTTCAAGCCGCCCTCACAGACAAGAAGGAAGACGTGACTCAGTCTTTCAACAAGGAGGCTCTGCCTATGACGACAAAGTAGACACCCACAGCCCTCATCTGTTCCTTTTCTCTACACAAACACTTTTGCTGCATAACGAACGGTGTGACGAACGTAGATCACGAATTTGTGGTGGGTAGACCACCTTGCATGGTAACATCTGCTATGGGCGCTACGCCGGTTGTGGCAAGCACTCTTTCAACTCCGCCTTCCAAGTTGGCCAGCTCGTTCTGTTCCTCGAGCGATTTCGTGAGCATGAAGCCAGCGTAGCCCAACGAGTTGATGCTAAGCTTTCCAACGCTACCACCTTGTTCCTGCTTGGGTAAATCTGTGAAGTCCTCTTGCGACCTTGGCACAACATGCATGGCGCGCTTTGTGAGTAGGATGTTGAAACTGGGGCGCTGACTGCGGCCGGATGATGGGGTATCTTCATTCTCGTGTCCAAACAAGCGGGCGCGGAACATAGCATCGAGCAGATGCATGAATTTACCTGCCATATACTGTTCTAGCTGCGCATCGTCCTTGAGCATGGCTGGCTTGGGATTGAGCAGCATGACAAAGTGCTGCCATGGGACAGGAAGCGCATGAACAGCGTCATGCTCCTTTCCATCGCGCTCAATGTGCTCGAGCAATTGTTCTATCGGTATCTTGTACTCTGCGTCGGTAACCTTTTCGAGATCTGACTCAGATATGGTCCGTTTGCCCTCATCTTGGCTGTCGTCGACGTCTGAAGTGTCGAGAGGAGGACATTGAACAAATTGCATGTGACGATGTGGTTGAGAAGCGCCCGACAGCTGACCACAGTTGTAGAAAGCTAGCAACTCCGTGCTGTTCCCACCGCTGGATCTGTGGGCAGAGATGATCTTGTACGCTAGTGTCAATGTGCGCGGAGAGGGTGGTAGTTCCTGCGACTCAAATTCGGTCGTTACTAGCAGAAAATGTTGCGGTACCACACAAAATTTGTTGAGAAGCAGCGCATGATCTCCCATCTCGCGGACAAGCAGGTTGGGCACGTACGGCGGCGCAAACACATCTTTGGGATTCTGTGTGGGCTTTTCTTCCTTCTTCTCTTCGGACTTGTTGTGGATAGCGTTGGGCGTGGGTTTCTTGAGCAGCGCCGGTACTGTCCGGATCTGCCACAAGACCTGTGTTGTCTCAGACTCTTGAATCGTGATCTTATCCGAAGGATAGAAGAATGCGTCTCCCTCCTCTATCGCCCGTTGAAACTTCTTCTTGACCTCCTTTGACAGCGTTTTCAGCTCTGCGTCAGAAGGCAAGGAGGACGTCATAGCTCTTTGTGTACGAGAGAATGCCGCTCGAGCTGAATCGTGAAACAGCGAGGCACGATATAGGTTGAGCAATGGTCGCGCTCCAAGCAAGCTTCTTCGAAGATGGACAGTCGATAGCAAGGTGCGTTGAAGCAAGACCATACGTCCCAAGCACAAGGTATGCAAAGCAGGAAGATTCCACCAGAACGAAGTACGAAGCGACTTTGCTAAATCGCAATCTGACAATCTTACTTCACTCACGCATCTCATGCATCTCATGCATCTCATGCATCTCACACGTTAGACTGCTAAATGCACGTGTTTGTGCGGCTGTGCTGCATCACTGTATGTGCTGCGCTGTGTTGCATACTTGCATGTGCTGTGTACGTACTTGTACATGTACCCACAGTGTGTGAGTGCAAAAACAAAAGGGCTCGAAATGGACCGGGAATGGAATTGGTCAAAAAAGTCCATCGCTGATCCATTCTGAACCCATTTTCGACCCATTCTTGAGTGGACTCAAATTATTGTACCATGTACCAATGTACCATCCTGCATGTACCATATACCAGCATACTTTCATAGCCAGAGCTGCTCTTCTATCTGTGCAATGATTTTAGGCAGACGGCCTTTGTAGAGCGCTGTGAGCGTCTCGGTCTCTTTCCAGAGTTTTTTGCCGTTTTGCTGTTTGTCAATAGGGACGAGCTGCATGTCGATGACGAGCGCTGACTGCTCTCCACCGTAGGCTCTTGATATACCTGTGTCTATGAGCAGAATACTGCTTTGCTCCTGTGCGCAGCGGACCACGAATCCGTCGAAGTGTGGAGTGTGTCCCATAACCAAATGACGAACGCCGAGCAGCTGCTTGGCTTTTGCGGCATGCTTGCATGCTTCTGCCTCATTGTCAAGCGCATAGCCTCGATACCACAAAGGCCCGAGTTCCGAGTACAGCCGCTGCTCCTGGTCCGTTGTATTCGGAGGAAGGTGATAGCGTGAAGTTTTCTCCGCAAGTCCTTTCGCCAGGAACGAATGGCCCAGCCTATTAATGCTGTCGATCCCTTTCGCGGCATATTCGGCTGTGATACCGCCATGCACAAAAGACGCAGAGGGAGGCTGGTATCCGTGCGGTAAGGCCGGGTGCGTCGAAGGCAAGAGGTGTACGGTAGTAGTAATGTTGAAACTGTTCAGCCAGTCTTGCCCGAGCCAGCCTTCGTCTGACATGGCGTGGCGTCGCTCTGCGGCACCACCAAAGGATTGAGTGTCGCCAGGCGTCACGTAGCGCCAGTCCCCAATGGCGTTCATGACTTCATGGTTGCCGAGCAGGTTTTTGACTTGCCCTCCTGCCGATGCGGCCTGCTTTCGTAGCGACTGGAACAGTCGATAAAGCGCAATCGTATCGTCACCTCGATCGACTATGTCACCGGTGGAGACAAGCACGTCGTGACCTGCTATCCACTGATGCGCATCCGAGTTTGGCGCAGCAGGAGCTACAATACCGGCCATGCGCAACACATTGAGGGCATGCTCGAGATCCCCATGCAGGTCAGCTACAGCGACTGTCCGGCGTGAAATGCTCCTTCGTCCGTCTTTCAGCGCTACGCCATGGCCAAGTGACCCAATGGAATGTTTTGCATCCCCAAATTGAAGCTGTGGTGTTCCACTCGACGACGAGTACCACTGCAGTACTGTGTAGCACGAGACTGCCAGCAGTCCATAGGCTACAAAGCGCAGAAAGGGCGGCGTCATGGTTGAGGTCCCAAGAAATGTCGAGTGAAATTGTGTAACAAATAAAGTGAGCGGAAAATGGACCCTACATTCGACGATCCTTTGTTCAAACACACCATGTCAAACGGCGGCCGGCACCATGGAGACCTTTGACTGCGAAATCGTAAGTACAGCAGGATATGAACAGTTCCAGCGATAAGCTGACGACGTGAGTGCGACTGGACAGCAAACAAACGGCGCCCAACTTGAACAGGCCGTCAAAGTAGTTCTGCAGTCCATCTGCTTCCACAGGCTGTTTGGCACCATAAAGCCGGCCACATACAAGGCCTTTGGACTGACCTTTGTGAGTTTATAGCAGTGGCTTCGAAGAAGAGAACCCTTAGCTAAAGTGCTGGTCACTGCTAGCCAACGGTGGGAGAGGCAGAAATCGATCTTCTAGTCCAAGACAAGGCGTTGCTCGCAAGTCATCAAGCCCAATCTTCCGCATCAGGCCAGGTTGTGATCATCGTGCTCTTCTTGCACCCCAGTGTTGGACCAGATAGCAAGATTGGAGGCCCATCTCCGGCTGGGACTGGGTCTTCGCCTGCAGGAATGGCAACCACAGCGGCCAATGCGGCCTCGTCCTTGCGTGCGTGGGCTAGCCCTCGCAACTACCCGTACAGTTGGCTTGCACAGGCTTTCTCAGGAGGTGCAGGACAAGCCGGTGGTGGATCGACTGTACCAGCCACTTCACCGCCAAATGCAAGGTCTCCGTCCGCAGAGCCCACAGACACAGCAGCGCAGGAAGAGTACGCGGCATTAAGTACAAACGCCTTCGAACGTTGGTCCATTACATTCACCCTCGCCGGTCAGACTGATGTCGCGCCACAGCGCGATACGTCCGGACCGACAGCACGCGAGCGCACTGCCGAATCACTGGCTCTTTTCATGGACAGACTTCTGACGTTCGTCGAACAGAAGAAGAATCACATACCTGCCATAACAAGTGCAGACCTGTGCCCTTTCCCTTTACGCATCTTGCTACGTTAATGTAGCGTACGAACATTGGTCAAGCAACAAAGCGAGGCAATCCCGTTGTGATGTTCATCGTGCCTTTGGGCCTTGCTTTCATTCTGCGCGTTGTAATATTCGACTGCGGTGTCAAAGAGAATTCAAGGTCCCCTTTGTTCGCGAATTCTGACCATCAACAAAGAGACAAATGCAAGATCCTCGTTGAAACAAAGGGAAATGGTCTCAGATTTGGGGCTGTAGACACAAGTCACACCCTCGACCAGCGCCTCGCATGTGCTTCAAAAGCGTCTCAGATGCTGACTCTTCCCTTTGGAACCCCATCATTCTCGCCCTCCTATAATTTTCCATCATGGTCGAGATATCGCCGCCCTGCTATGACGATCATGGCGAGGACCACGCGTTGTATGACAGACAAAGCAAAACGGAAAACCCTTCCGTCGGCTCTTTGGAAGCACAAGGTCTGTTGTCACCCTGGCTGGGGTTACGAGCACGCTTATTCCTCTCACCGGTTTCGGTAGCACTTGTGTCACTTGTCTTTGTCGGCATGCGTCTTTTGCTCTCTTCGTCTGACATGGATGAGTCCGCCAAGTCAGCCAAATCGCGCTTCTTGGCATCCTGCACCGAAGCTGAAGCCGCAGCATCGCTCGCTGCGTCCCTTCCCCACTTCCTCGCAGCCTCTGCAAATGCCGAGATCAGCAAAAGTATAACCGCTTCGGTGCGTGGGGCCGGCAAAATGACGCTATTGGGCATCACGGCCATCGAGCGCATCATGTCGTATTTTGTCGACTCGTATCGGTCGTTGTTCCTCTGCTTTATGGAGCTGCTTGTCCGTGGATCGCTTGCTGTCGTCATGGAAGCCGTTAAGCTGGCCGACGAAGCCGTGCAAGCTGCCGCCCAAACCATTCGTGTTGCCATTCAAGCCTCAATCCAAGGCGTCAACGCTCTTCTCGCTTCTGCTGTGGCCGGTGTTAATGATATCATCGGAGTATTTGGACAGAGTGTCAAGACTCCATCAATCGACGTGCCATCCCTTTCAGCCTTGGAGAACGTCACACTACCCACAGTCATTCAAGACGGTCTCACTTCTCTGAATGCCAGCTTGCCAACGCTTTCCGACCTAAAGCAGAAGATTGACGCCTTGATTCAGACGCCTTTCGAAGCAATGCGGGTCGAGGTCAATGCTACGACAAGTGCGTTCAACTTCAACAACACTTTGTTGTCCGTTCCGGGTATGCAAACTGTCGCGTTCTGTGACAAGATCGACACGAGCCCGTTGGATCGCATGAGTCAGGACTTGCATCGTCTCACCAAGATCGGTATCGGAATGCTCGTAGCGCTTGCGCTTGGACTGGTCTTGCTCTGTGCCTGCGTTGAATGGTATAGCTGGAAAAGCGGTATCCGACACGCTGAAAACACCCGGAAAGCGTACCTTATTCGACGACATCAAGTTCTCAACGACTCAAACGAAAAGGAGGACTCGTGTTGCGGAAAAACCAGAAACGTTGAAGCGGACACTCTGAACACCAAGAACTTCATGACATTGCTCGAGATCTCAAAACGTCCGCTGCTTTCGGCGTTTGCGTTCAAGGCATGTCGAAAGCTCGGAATTCGCTCGGAGACTACGAAAGCCCGAGCTTCGTGGTTCCTCTCCTTTGTCTCGTTCCCAGCAGCCGTAGCCTGCTTGCTAGCCGGTGTCGTCGGCCTCTTATCGGTATACGGCCAGATATACGCCATCAACAAGCTCTCGTCCCACTATGAAGACGAGCTTACAACATCGCTGCACAACCTGTCCTCCTCAGTGGCCGACTTGGTCAACACACAAATGCGGAATGCATCGGTCGAGTATGCCGCATCGACGAACTCGGTCATCCTGGGTATTGAAGATGACCTCAACGGACACCTGTTCGGCTGGGTCAACACCACGACAAGCACGATGAACGATACACTCAACGAGTTCTTGGACGGCATCACCAGCACGCTGTCGAGCACATTTGGGAACACGCCTTTCGAAGCACCCCTGCAGACGTTTGTAGACTGCATCGTCGGGCAAAAAGTCAAAGGCATCGAGCAAGCGCTGACGTGGATCCACGACAATTCCCACGTGAACTTTTCCACAGTGCCGGACGATGTGCTGATGATTTCGGCAGACGAGCAAGCGCGGCTTGTCGGTTCCATCCAGAGCACCATGCTCAGTAGCGGTCCAGACCAGACGGGGCTCGTAGGCTCGGTTACTGGTGCGTATCTCGTGCATCTTCGCAAGGAGCTCGTCATGTTTTGGGCTTTGACAGGCGTGTACGCGGTAGTGTTCCTTGTTGCGATCCTCGTAGTGCTCTACGCGGCAATCTATGATCGCAGGTATCCTAGATCAGCTTCGGAAAAGCCCGGTCAGCCAAAGCAGTCCTGGTTCCAGTCGCGAAGGGAGCAAAGGCAGTACGGCCACGTATCGCCATTCGTCGCAGAATCGTCGCTCAAACCACTCGTCCTGTCTCAACGTACACCGAGACTGTCAGCAGATGCCAAGAAAGCCCAAATCTCATACCCTGTCCAGATCATTGCACGCGATCCGGGCCAAGTCCCACCGGACGCCGGCGTGACAAATCCGACCGGCGGGCGCAGCTCCTGGCTGTCATTCCTCGAACATGCCAGTTCAGACCCCTCCTCGCGTTCTGGTGAAGCACCGTCGGAGGATGCCGATGCGCGTTTTCAGCGCCTGTTTGGCTGCTCGCCCGTGACTTCCCCTATCAGCGCCAAGTTCACCAGTACACCTCAAGCGCGCGAAGTACCGAAGTCAAGGGAAGTCCCCCTGGTTCGAAGCACTTCCTTGTACGCACTCCCCACTCAGTCCACCAGACCTTTGCCAGATTCGCACCCGCATTCGTACCTGCATCCGCACCGTCTATCGCATCAGCATCCACATCACCACCTCCCATCCCCCTCCTCGTTCGTCTTTCACGCCTGGTAAAACCTACGATCCCTTTCTGCCGTTCGAATCCAAATGCTTGCAATGATTGTCATTGACCATCCCGTGTCTGTGGCATGCGTACCGCTACTTGGCGACCCCCACAGCTACGAGTTGGAGCACCTTCTCGCGCAGCACAGCTTCGTACGAGTTCATCAGGTGGGCAAGCGAGCGCAAATCCTCTGTATCCAGCAACTGGATCGTGATTTTCGGCGCGCCTTTGACACCGAATGTGCGGATCTTCTTGAACAGTTGCTCGCCAAGGGCTTGCTTTTGGTCTTGGGAAGGCTTGTCCAGCAGCGAGTGGACGAAATCGTCCGTCGCTTGGAGGGTTGCTGCGTCCGGTTTGGGCAGCGGAAGGCCAGCATTAGTCGCGCAAGGCGGTAGATGTGCGATCCTGAGTATTTCGGAAGCGGGCAGTGCTGCGAGTGCGGAAAGAGTCATTGGTTCTTGTGCTTTCCGCTCTTCGTCGTGTGAGAGTGACTCCCCTTCTGCAGGGGTTGCCGGAACAAGATCCTCCGCGCTGTCGTCGGTAATGTTGAAGATCTCCCTGGCTTCTTCGACCTTACTTCTCAAAACGTCTGGGTTGAACAGACACAGCGCTCGATCCTTTCGCGGAAGGCTGACGAGCATGTCTGTAATGTCTTCGACCGGAGCTCCTAGTTCGCAGACCGAAATGACTGCTTTGAGAAGCCTCTCTCGCTCTTTTGCTGAAGCGTGAGGCGAGGAGATGATCGATACGTTGTCCGCCGCTATTGATGAGGAACTCGACACGTTTCGTTGCACAGGGATGCTCGTCAAGGTTGACGGTGCAGTGGTCTCTTCAACTGATTCAGCCAGTGACTCTTTGCCAAGATCAGCAATGTTGTTGTCTGCATTGCTCGTGGAACCCTTAACGTCGACAGATGCATCAGATTGCGACGCAAGCTTCTCCTTCCTGACCGCCTTTGGCTCGTGCAGACAGACAGTGATAGTCTTTGTGCCCAGTACAGTATCGTTCATTGCCGCTATGGCGCGACTTGCTTCTGCTGCGGTGGTGTAGCTGACAAAGCCAAATTGTCGACTTTTGCCCTCCGCATCGAGCATCACACGCGCAGATACGATGCGGCCAAACGAGCGAAAGGCATGGAAGAGCTTCTTGTTGTCAATGTCACCTGCGAGGTTTTTGATGAAAAGGTTGCAGGGATCATTAGATGTAGAAGCGTTGTTCGAGGTCTGAGGCAAGCAGGCTTGGTGATGTTTTGGGGCATGCATTGAGTTTTGGGACCCTGTGGATACGGTACGGGATGCAGGGGCGAAAATTCGGGCTTCTGCGTTCAAGTCTGTCGCTTTATCATCCAAAGGGGCTGTCGAGGAGCTCGTTTCATGTGCGCCGTTGACGCGTTTTACGGCTAATTTATGGACAGTGACAGAGATAGAAGAGCCATCGACATCGACGCAATGCATCCTGTCCTGTGCCTGCTGAGCATCATGTTCGCTATAGAATTCGACTACCGCGGTACCCTGAAAGCCAGTATGGTGACCAGAAGGACTTGTGAGGACACATTGAGCCCGGAACAAGGGTCCAAATGGTCTGAAAAGGTCATAGACGAGTGAATCGTCGGCATGCAAAGGCAGATGCCTCACCAAGCGTGGCTTGGCTTGAGCTACAGGTTCAGCCCTTGTCGCACTGATGTGCAGCTGAATGGGTGGTCGAATGGTAGCATAAGCTTTTTCAGCTTTGTCGAGAGACTCGAACTCGATCGTACCGGTAGCGCAGCTTCCGCTGCGATCAAGTTTAGGACGTATCGGCAGAACGTGTGGAAAGAGAAATCCAGCCAAGTCTTTGTCCGACAAGCTTGGATCGACACCACTTATGCGGAGAATCGGCGCAGAGAGATATGACGCGCTTGCTGCGCTCTGCGTGGTCTCTACAATGCGGTCCGAAGAAGATGTATGCGACGACATGATCGAGTTGAGAAGAACGGCACTGTGACTTTCGTGTTTGTCAAAGCCAAGAAAAGTAACACAAGCGAGCCACAGTCACACGCATGCTCATCTTCGCTAAGAAAATAAAGATCGGGAGCGGACATGCAAAATGCCGATCCATATTGTTAGACCAGTTACATGCAAAAGTCTAGCCGGGATCTAGCCCTGGCGGTGATTGAAGTGGCGGGAATGGACGGTTGTTTTTCTTTTCTGGTTTCGAATCGAGTTGGGCCCCTTGCGGCATTTATTACAATTTGGCGGTGGGGAATGACTTGGCGGCATTTAAGTTCTATACCTGCCTACGGGACAGCGCGGATGATTACAACTCGCCTTTTTTCGGATTGGATTGGCGATTACGGTGGTTTGTCGATTCTGAGGTCTGGCCTGGCCCGACAAGAGGGCGTGACCTTTTTCACTCTACTGCACCTCTTCCTTCCCCATTGTTGCCTCGACACTTGCCCATCCTCGCAACGTCGTGCTTCTGACGGAGTGCAGCTACTGGCACAAGCGAGACTCGTATCTCTCACAACTGTCATCATACGCGTACACGGCCTGGTTTCATTTGCTGTCATCATCTCGCCCTTCCAGCAATCCGTCACCATGGCTGACTGGCTCTGACCCAGACTTTTAGAGGGGATATCCTCGTCCGCAATCCCAAGCTTCTCGAGCTTCGAGCTTCTTTTCGATAATCAGCACCTTCTCATCCGCATACGCCCTCCCATCATGGAGCAAACTTCTGTGCTCGACCCGCCATGCCGACGTGATAGTGTCGCTTCGCTCCTGGCTATTGAACCCGATGCCGATTTGGCTCCGACCGCGATCTCGCCCATGTCTCCTAGGTCAGATCGCATCAGGCATCACCTCATTCCAGCTCGCACTTCGACTTGCGTGAGAGCGCCCTGCCTCAAGCGTCAGATATCTACCCCTATTTCCGTCCCAGACTCACGTGTGGCTGCACCCGTGGCGCCCCACCAAGATCGCATTGTCTCAAATCCGCTTCCCTCAATCATATCTCAGGATGAATCTGCCGAACCGGAAAGTCACGCACGTCGTGTGCATTTCGACCAAGCACCTCCAGAAGAGTTTTTTGTGCTTTCTGGCGAAAAGTATGACCGAACATCGATCAAGTGCACTCAAGGCGGATCCGCCTTTGACATGAGCCTTCCTCCACGAGCCAACTCGCCTGACAGTGACGATCAAGCCCTGTCAAGTCACGAATCTGCTGCTCCCGACGTGGGTCCTGTCAACGACCTAACTCTTGACAGCTGGGCGTCAATCAAAAATGGAGGACCATCCTTGTCAATGGGTTACGAACCAAAACGGCCACACTCTGGCCTCATGGCAAGTGGCAAGTCGCTTCATTTCTCCGCCTTGTCTTCGCTTCAGCACGCCTCGGCATTAGCAGGACACGAGACTCCACCTGTTGAGCGTGAGCCGTCCGAGCAAGTCAGTCTTCCAGTTCACGGCTTCCGCTCTTTTGGCAGACTTGGCGGTCTCAACAGTCTTGGACTCGAAACTGGCATCTGCACACCCCCTCAGCAGGAAGAAGTCCATATCACACCACCAGTCTACAAGACTTTCTCGCCTGATGCGACACCCAAACCCAGCCCGAGTCTACACAAAGCACTGAACTGGCAAGATAGTCGAGAGTATTTCGACAGCAGCCCCCCATGGGTCAAGCTCAACATTCCAAAAGACGATGCCACGATTCAACAGGTTTTCGCCGAAAGCTCGACGGCGGCCGACGAAAGGCATTCACCGGTGTTGGAGTCATTTTGCACCACTCCTCGTGTGGAATTTGCTGACGACTCAGCGCCACTGACCCCACTTGCAACTGCAAAGGAGACGCTAGCTGAGAGACGTTCGTTTGAACTCGTTCCACAAGCCTCTCTGCTACATCCATACACTTCCTCGCTGTTGACGAGTCACAGTGGTCCAGGATGGAACGGGGGTGTGGGCTCGCCATTGTCTTCGCGATGCTCTTCAATTGATCCCTGGAGTAGCTTGAGCAGTGATGGTGATGGAACAGACTCACCAGGTCACGAGGCTAATTGGACGAGCAGTAGCTGTACCAGCCCGGACCTGGCCCCGTCCGAGCAGAACGGGGAGATGTTTGCCATGCAGTCGCAGGCGTCATCGGCAACGCAGCAGGCTGTGACCAAAGATCGCTCCATTCCTGTCGCAATCGGCGGGGATGTTTTGAAAGTGATGGACTGTGACCGCGACAACTGGAAGCAGTCGGAATCAGACTATGTTGGCAAGCTGTCTTCTTCCATGGAGACCATTCACACACCAGCTCTGGATCACAAGCAGGTGAACGCAACACCTCTTGCACACTCCAGCCCGCGATCGAACAACATCTGCTCAACGCCTGAAACATCTACGGCAGAGAGCTCGCGCCGGCCCAGCTTCCGGATCTTCGACTTTTTGTCGCGCAGAGAAGAATCGCTGAGCTTGGACGATGATGATACTGCACTGGCCAAGTCCGGCTCATCGAGCAGAGACGGCCACACCAAGAAAAGCAAATCCAGCAAATGCAAAGCCTGCCGATTGCTTCGCCACCGTTTCAAAAGCGTTGCGGTCGAATCGCCTCACAGTCCCTTATCGCCAAGCTCAGCTCCCACGACGGACGGCGAGACTGATTCGGCGTTTGCCACGCCTCCCATGCACAGGTCGTCGTCGTCCTCTGATCACGAGCCGTCAGAACCTGCGGAGCTGCACGATTCAAGCAACAGCTCCCGGTCTAGTCTGAGCAAGCTGCGTGCTAGTGTACGGTCGCTCAGCATGTGCGATGGTGGTTCTATATCTTCTGGACGATCACGGTCTTCAGATCGATCGGCGTCTTTTGACTCTTCTGTCCGATCATCCTCACCTCGCGTGAAGCAGACGATACTCGACCAGGGTTTGTCGCACTCGCCTGCCGAAAGCAGCTCGGAATCACCGTACCGCGACCATATCCACCTCCCGCTAACCTGCACTTGCGACAAGAAGAGGGACAAGGAGCGACTCAAGAAAAAGATTCGGAAAGAGCGCGAACTGGAGCGCGAGCGAGATAGAGAGTGGGAGCAGAATGAGGCCCGCGGACGACAGCAGAAGTTGTTTGGCGAGAGCTTTGACGCTGCGGATGGCAGCTGTCTCGATGGCTTTTGATAGCACTTGTTCACACATTCAGCAATCTATACGTTACTCCAGCGGACGAAGTGGAAGCTGAAAGACAACGTGCGTGTGAGCACCTCGGTTGGCATGCATGCAAGGTGTTTGTGCATATATATGGCTCGCTAGAGTCGAGAAAATCTTTTCTGGATGAAAGCGGGCGAGGCGCGCGCGCTAAATGACTGGAATGAGTGTTGCTCTCGGACCCTTGCGAGTTGGACTCCTAACTTTGGTCGCCAATTTGAAAGTGGTCCCTCCAAGGTTGTATTGGCACAATGACCGCAGGGTCCAAAAGAGTATTGAGCGACTGTCAAAATGCACACACCCTAAAACCTAGCTTTAATGCAAACACCCTTCGTGCTTCATGACCTTGCCCCTCATCATTCCCTTGCGCACTTATCATCATCCCTATCGATTGTCCACCCACAGACACACGCCGGACTCTTCATTCGTCTTTGCAAAACCCCTTGACAGTCGTACACTCCTTTTACGAGCCCTGATACCAGTTCTATGTCACTTGTCCCTGTCCTTGTGTAATTGTCCCACAAAGTTGTGCGGACGGAGGTTGAGCGGAGGCTGCTACAGGAAGCCCTGCCATGCCAGGCCCGATTTCCTTCGCTACCTCCTCCCTATCTACATCTGTTCTCTCCAGCAAGTCCTTGGGAACGTTTGCTAGCTTACGAGACATGTCGTTCGAGAAGACTAGCCAACATGGATCGTCGAAGCCTCCAGACAACCGTCGTAACAGCGTGCGGGGCCTCTTTGCTGGTGACACTGACCCCGATTCCCAGGAACAGCAAGAGCATGCCGCTACTGTCAGAGTTTCAGACCGCCTGTGGAGCATTAGCGTTGCAGAGGCCAAGGAGAAAGAATCGCGCGAATCTCGCAAACGCAAGTCAGGACAAACTGTCTACACTCTCTATATCACTACACCCACTCATAACTTGACACTCAATCGCTCTGTTCAGGACATTGTCGACCTCAACACCAAGTTACGACAAAGCGCGGCTCAGTCAATCCCTCACTTGCCAGACCTGCCGAATCCCGTACCACAGACAAGCGGCAGAAGATTTTTTCAGACCATCTCCAGAACCCTTTCGCCTGTCGCTGGTCGCAGCCGAGGCACGTCGAGTAATCCGCCCGATGCTTCCAGCTCGCCTCTAGATGGCACAAGATTGCAGCCAGATTTACTTTCACCTCCATCATCAGCTCCTCTCACTCCACTATCTGACGATGTGTCTCATGATGCTTCACACTCGACCACGATCCAGCTGGCCACCTATTTCACCGCCATTGCCAACATGACGGTCGTTCGGAACCACAAAATGTGGAAGCGTTTCCTTCGAGTTGGAACGGACGACTTCCAGAGTGTCAGGGTCGAGCGCAGAGTCCGCAAGGTTCGAAGTGATCTTGCCGAGCATGTCACATCGTCTGTAGCGCCCAGAAACGTCAATGTCTGCGAAGCTCCCAGTCAATCTGATTTTGACGATGATGGCATCAGGACAGAGGACGACTTGGACTCGGCTGACGATTCTGCCCGCGGTCTACATCCTGCAAAAGCAAGAAAGAAGGCTCCGTCTTCTAGCTCTGCCGAAGATGTGGCCACGAGAAACGTGGAAGAGCGCCGTGCCTCTGTTAACAACATCGACATGATCCCCGAAGAGACGCAGCCTGAACTCTTGGAGAAGACAATCGGGGAGATGGAGGAGAAACCGCAAAGAAGCGAACGATCACTGCGAAGGCGCAAGAAGGGCCAGAATAAGGTGACTGTCGATGATTTCGAGATGATTCGTGTACTCGGCAAAGGCTGTGCCGGTAAAGTACTACTCGTCAGACACTCGGCTACAAAAGGTCTCTACGCTATGAAGTCGATTCACAAGCGGCACGTGCTAGCGCATCAAGAACTACAGCACACTCTAACCGAACAATCCGTCCTCAAGAGAATGGCGAAGGAGGTGCTTGATCCTTTTGTTGTTCGTCTTTGGTGGTCCTTTCACGACCGCAACAATTTGTACTTGGTCATGGATTTCCATCCCGGCGGGGATCTGGCCACGCAGCTTTCACGATGGGGCCGTCTGGGTCGCGATCGAGCTCGGTTCTATGCCGCAGAGATCCTTGAGGGAGTGGAAGGCTTGCACAAGGCTGGCGTCATTTACCGCGACCTCAAGCCTGAAAATGTGCTGATTGGAGCCGATGGCCATATTGTGTTGTCCGACTTTGGTCTGTCAAAAGAGTTTGATGGCCAGCATCGCTCCATCGGTAGCTCTACTCCGCCGTCAGCCTCACCTGGTCATGTGACACGCTCTTCACGCACGCTTTCTGCGTCGGAAGACGACTCTGTGTCTCGTCGGGACTCGTCCACGAATGCTTGGCTCGACGAGCGTCAGACCACCACGACTTTCTGCGGCACGGCCGAGTATCTCGCACCCGAGGTCCTCCAGGGCCAGCCCTACTCATACGAGGTTGACTGGTGGAGTTTCGGCACAATGCTGTACGAAATGCTTACTGGCATTACGCCATTCTGGGCTGACACCCATGCCGACATGTACGCCCGTGTCCTGCGCGATCCCCTCGTCTTTCCGGACGACAGAGTTTTGGACCAAGATACCAAGAGTATACTGCGCGGTTTGCTGCAACGCAATCCAACATTGAGGATGAAAGAGCCTCGTATCAAAAAGCATCCGTACTTCTCCATGATTGAATGGGACCACATTTTCCACAAGAGATACATTCCGCCGTACATTCCTCCCATTGATCCTGACAACGAGATTGATACGCAGAACTTCGATGAAACGTTCCTGGAAATGCAACCTACTGTTGCCCACGAGGCAGACTCGACCAAGGTTGACAAAATCAGCGCAGACAACACTTCGAAGGCGGCTGAGGCTCCGCTCGAGGCGGCACCTGCCGGCAGGACAGCTGAAGGAGACGCCCAAGGTGAAGACATGGACGTGGACGAAAAGCAGACTGCCGAACAAAGCCATCTATTTGACGGATACTCCTTTCGGGGTCGAAAAGACTCCGAGTCGGTCAAGTCCATTGCATCTACCCATCTGCACGATGCAGCACTGCCCACAGAGACGACTCCGGCCGAGTCTAGTTCCAACAAGAATGAGACAGCACCTACCGTCGTGCAAGACTCCGACGACATGGTGGTTGACACTGTCTCCGCTACGCCACAGCCAACACGAATGGCAGTGGAATCGGCGACTTGTGACGAAGATGATGACAGCACAGCACGAGACGCTGTGGCTGCGCTTGCCCAACTAGAACATGAAGCAGTGATGGAAGCTTCCAAATCCCAGTCGCCTCTACAAGACGAGTCCTCGCACGTTGCCTCTGACAGCGAGCAGTCAGGCGTGGGGCAAACAATGCAAAGTTCGCCGGCCAGCTCGTACAGCAGCACGAGGGCCCCGTCCAAAGTAGCGCCATCTTCCACGGGTCGCCCTAGCAACGGTGCGAGCCGCGAGACGATTGACGAAGATGAGGACTGGGACATGATTGACGGGGCAGGCGACGAGCTGCGATCCGAGACCAACGGCGGCAAAGGCGCAAACCTGTTTGCCCGTGGCGTTGTCGATACGTACCGCCTTTTGCGCCGACAAGAGTCCGTGCGCCTGCCCGCTTCGACGAGTCAATCGTCTTCCTCTAGCCGGCCATTCCACCGTCTGGGCAAGCGCAGGAACGAGCCGGGTTCCGGCTCGATACGTATGAAGCCTTCTCGATCCGTCTTTGCCTCCAGTAGCGCTGCGCACCTTGACCCGCCGGACTGTGCTGGATCAACAATCGCTGAAACCCCTGCTGCAGAAAGCGAAGCCGTCACACCGTCCGAGTCTCAGCTCTCGGCATCTTCTGCGGGCAAGCTAGCGTCGGCGTCGTCCGATACCGACATTGATCACCGCCCAGCTGTCTCGCCCAGTCTATCCAGCAGCGAGGACAACAAGCAACAGGCGCGAATGAAAAAGATGAAACGCTTCACCACTTTCTTCGAGCCATCCTCGCACCGATAGATCCTCGCTCTGCCGCCCACCACACCCACACACTCTTTTACTTCTGTCACCGTTCGTTACTAGCTAGAGAGGCGCAGTTGGCCTTTTTGATATAGAATGTAGAAAGAGGCTGGATGCCTCTCTTTTGTTACTAGTTTTTGGGCAAGATGGCGCGCCGGCGGGGGGTTGACGTAATTAAAATGTCAAAAAGCGCGCGCGGAAGGGCAACAGATCTCTTGCCCGACGCAGCACGTTGCGTGGAAAGTCAGGACTGTCCAATCTGTCCTTAGCACCTGTCACTTGTATTCGTGTTACGAGAGGGGATATGTCGAGTCGAGACAGTGCTGGTGTTACACAGCCGCTGTTACCTTCGTCGACGCGGCAAGCACCATCTGCAGAAAGGCGGGATCTCTACAACAACGACGAGCAGGTTGGCGCAGTAGATATGGTTAAGCAGGAGAATCTTGGCCGTGCTGCGTGGCCGATCCAGGCTTCGGCGCTGCTGTTTGTCGCACTGGTTTGGAGTGTGGTCTTCTCCCACATGTCGCCACTCGCACTGCCGCTGTTTGGATACCACCCGTTGATCCAGTCGTTCACCGTTCTTGTCATGATTCAGGCGATTGTCGTGCTGCAGCGCACATCCGCACAGAAATCTCAATCGGAGAAGCAGGCCGCCTTCAAAGTGCACCAGTGGATCAACGTTCTGCTCGTCCTGCCGCTGTTTACCGCAGGCGCCAGTGTCATGTGGTACTTGCACGACCAGCCCAACGCCAAACACTTTATCTCATGGCACGGCATTCTAGGCACAACTCTCGTCGCTTGGGCCTGGATTCAAGCCGCCATCGGCGCAGCTACCGTCATGTTCAACGGCCAATTACTCGGCGGACCCAACCGTGCAAAGTCCTTCTATAAACACCACAGGTATGTAAATCCCCACTTAACCGCCCGGGACCTCATACGCCCAGTTCTTCTGACGCCCTTTTCTTGTGCGCTCGTCGCAGATTGTCAGGCTACATTATGCTGCCTTTGTTTTTGTTTACCGCGTTCTTGGGCGTAGTGGAGACGACATGGGCGTCTCAGAACGCCTCTTTGCCCGTCAAAGCGGCCGTGGGCGCCATGCTTGCTCTGGCACTCGCTGCGCTCGTGGGCAGGATCGACGCGTCGAAACTTCCCAAGTTGCATGGCTGAAATGGAATTGACAAGATTGGTAGTTGACAGAGCGGACCGTGTACTTGTGTGTAGAAAGGGGTCCAGATCAGGGCGCATATCCGTTCCCAAATCGGCGATGAGACGTGGTGATCAGGTGGGTTGATCGAATCGAGGACGCCAAGGACGCTAACAGCGATACAAGAACGCAGCGGAGTTGATCGGCCGCTGCAACGAAAAACAAAACGCGGGGTAAAAGATGAAGAGCACGAGCACGAGCACGAGCAGGGCGGCGGATATCAGGGTCCGCAGTCCGCACCAGTAAAAAAAAAGGTCGGTTACCGAATCCAAAAAGTCATGAGACCCTCTCGCCCCTTTGCTCCCTCGTGTAGCGAGTGCTGGACTCGCGCAATTACGCATAAAGCCGCTGATGGGAAGTAGGGAAAGCGAACATTCGAGTCAGCCTCGTCTAGGCCTTGATAGTCTCAGAATCCGGCTGAACTGAGCCGCACTAGTATTGCTCAGACCAGCATGAAGTTACGGCAAGGAAGCGCTTTTGTCTGTAATGGATAGAGGCGAGGGGGCCCTCAATTAAAAATACGTGCGGCAGCTTACCGATTTCCTGGGGATCAAGCGACTGTCCGATATTCAAGTATACAGCGCCACACCTGCTCTGGCATCGACATATACAAAAATCCAAGCACCTGTGCATACAGGCAGATGCATTCTGCCGGATATTTCGGCTGTTTAGCGCCCTGTCGGATGTGACAGAAATGACTACTTGGCCCGTGTGTGTGCGTGCGTGCGTGCAGGGTGCCAATAAAGTATGTGCGTGTACGCGAGGTGCTGCTGTCAAACATGGCTACGACAAGTCACGTCCTTGCTGCTGTGGTTGACATGGCGCGGCACTTGCGCGCACGCGCGCACGCAGACGCACGCCTGTTCGCCCAGCTGACCTCGTCCGTCTAGCCCCCCTTTGGCCCCCCTTGGCCTACCCCACAGTCGTGGCCCCTCCCTCGCATGTGCCCCGCTTGGACGGCGCGGACGCTCTGTTTCAAGCCCCGCTGTCACTGCGCAACCCATCCGTATATATAGCCAAGCATGAGGCAGAATGCATGTCAGCCATCTGCAACTCTCTCCCCTCCTTTCTGCTCGTCGCCCCCGATAACAGCTGCTCAGAATGGCAACCAAGGAAACTGAAGTCTCGTCCCACGAGCACGATCACCCCAACTACCAGGGCGCAAACGGCACCAGCAATGATCTCGGCCGTCAGATCTCGGTCACCCTGACCCAGGCACAGTTCGAAGGTACGTGGCTCCCCTCCATACTGACAAGCGTATAGAACCTTCAGGCGCTTACTTCCTTTTGCCTTGCTCGACCAGAATTGTACCTCCAGCCAGGTGCAAAGTCGCGCCAGGCGTTGGGACTGGTCAAGACGTTCGGCAACCCGACTGCACTCGGTATCGTCTCGTTTCTGCTGACACTGACGCCCACTTCGTGCTGTCTGATGGGCTTCCGCGGCTCGACGGCCAACTCGCTACTCGGCCTCATTGGACCTTACTACTTTATGGGTGGAATGGCCCTGTACGTTGCCGGATTGCTCGAGTTTGTCATTGGCAACACGTTCCCCGCACTCGTCTTTAGCTCCTTTGGCACCTTTTGGCTCAGCTTGGCTGGCTACTTGGACCCGAAATTCGCCGTTCAGGAAACCCTCTTGCTTGGCACCGGCGGCGAGCCAGCCGTGTACTACAACCCGTGGGGGTTCTACCTCATCTTTTGGGCCATCTACGTCTACTTCCTCACCTTTGCTTCTCTGCGCACCAACGTCGTCCTCGTCTGGATCCTCCTCTTTGTCGCCCTCACTTTTACGCTGCTTGGTGCGGCGTACCTTCAGTTTGGCAGTGGCGCAAACGGTTCCGCTGCCAACCTGGTCATTGGCGCAGGCGCAATGGGCTTTGTAGCCTGCATGGGCGGATTCTACATCCTCCTCCATCTATGTCTCGCCTCTACAGACTGTAAGTCCTCTCCCCCCATCACCGTTCTCCGCAATTCGGGCACTAACACCATTCCTGCGTTTCTCCGCAAACACAGTCCCCTTCAATATCCCTCTCTTCGATCTATCCCACTTGTTCGGCAAGAAACAGTAAAAGCTAATCCCACCAACCCACACCTCTTCCTCACAGTTCCCCTGTTGTTGTTTTTTTAGCGTGCGTATTATTCCCCCTTCCCCATTTTTTCTACTATGAATGGATTTGCGATGTCGAACCTCCTCGCCTTTGATTCAACCCGCCTTGATATGCCAGACCTTGTGTGTTTGTAAAGGTCCTGAGAGACAACAAAGACTGCCATTGACAACGGAAACGAGGACATAGTGTAGCGCGCGCGGGGTAACAATATCGTGGGAGGGGCGTGAGGGGGGACGAGGCTAGGATTCAAAAAAAGCAGCAGCGGCAGCAGCAGCAGCAGCAGCAGCGGGGGTGCGTGTGTTGAGGGGTGATGCTTCGACGAGGGGGGGAGTGTGTTTTGTGGTGGCTGCTGTGGTGGTATTGTCGGTGGAGTTGTGGTGGTGGTGGGGTGGAGATTTGGCCTTGCCCTTGGTACCGGCTGTAGCTGTTGTTTGAGCGGCATTGTTGTTGTTATTATTATTGTCGGTGCTGGCGTCGTCTGAGCGTGGGGAGCTGGTATGCTCGTCTTCTGCGGTATCTACGTCGTCGACGACGGCGTCTGTAGAGTGCATCAACGCACGGCTGCGTGCTGCTGTACCTCGACTTGGCGTAACTTCGGACGGGACTGACTGCGTTCTTCCTTGGGGAAACTCACGTGGTGCGTGATGAGCACCTACGCGGGGAGGCTCGGCGAGCGTGCTGAGAAAAGTGCTGTTCAAGGGAGTACCGATATCGTCGTTGGTGGGGGAGAAGCCATCGAGGGGAGCGCCGGTTGGCCAGTCATTTTCAGTCTGATCAGCTGCCTCGCTCGTTCCTCGTGGGTCACGTGTGCCGCTGATTGGAATAGGCGCAGACCCACGCCGAGCAGTGACTGCATTATCATCAGCGATTGTCAATGTGCCAATTCGCGTGTCGAGACGCGTGAGATTGTCGGCAGTGTCGTGTGCCGAGACGACTTCGTTTTCGGGAATACGTACGGGGACGATGCCTACGGCCGTGGCCGACCTGCCGCCGCTGCTGCTGCTGCTGCCAGCCCAGTCGTTTTTGCGCTGGCTAGAGGCAGCAGTGCCGCGCCCAACGGCGGCAAACGTCGGGGCAGAAGCGTGCAAGTCGGCCAGCACGGGAGACGTAGCCAGCCCTCCCACGCTGCGTGGAGTAGCCGCTGACGCGAATCTGTTACTGCTTGTGTCGACGCCGATGTTGGAGGAGGCAAAAGCGTCAGGAGAAGTGGGTGAGAAGGCGGCAATCATGGGCGCGTCCAGCTCGACAGCCGGCGTGCCGACCTCCAAGGGAGCCTGACCTTGAGCAGCAAGAGCCTCTGCCGTGGCAGCTTCTTGCAGCAGAGCCGCCTGCCACGCTTCGTCTTCTTCCACATCGGCGTCCAGATCGGCAAACGTCCGACAGAGCGGGCACGAGAAGCCAGGATGATGGAGGTTGAGGAGGGGTCGAATGCACTTGTAGTGAAACACGTGGGAGCAGGGGGCGATAAAGAGGGCTTGACACACGGTGACGGAGAAGAGACAGATGCAGCAGTCCGTCACGCTGACTCCCTGCCGATTGGTGGGGAGTAGGCTACTTGATTTGCCATTCTCGTCGGGTGTCAGAGGACTGCCTTGCAAAGCACGCAGCTGGCGGAGCGCATTCACGTTGAACTGGTTAGCCTCTCGCTGCCAACCACGGTTGAGTTCGACACGCATCTTGACGCATCGGTAAATTTCCTCGGTGCCTCCCTGATAGTCTACGCCGAGTTGAATAACGTCGCCGTCCTTGATGGCGAATGGTCTGGACTCGGTGTTGGGTGCCGAGAGACGAATGTGGTTGAGAAAAGTGCCGGAGGAGGATTTGGTGTCGCGAATGAAGAACTTGCCTCCCGATTCGCACCATAGCTCGGAATGGCCTCGACTGACGACTTTGCTCTTGAAGGCGATCCTGGAAGAGTCGATGCGACCACCACCACCGTTACTCCCACTCAAGGGTATCGCACCTCCACGCGCACCTGGTTGGCCCCGACTTGGCTGAACATCGATGACGCCGGTGATGGTAGCATCAGCAGAGAGCGATGCTCCCGACAGAGTGGAGTTGGGGTCTGGCTGCGATGGTTGTCGATCGGTAAAGCGACCTACTTTGACCGCGCTAGCACCCTCCTTCATGTCTCGCTCGATTGGCTCAAAGTGGAGCGAACGAGTTGCTTCGAGATGCGGCACGAGTCGGATGCGATGTACATCACTTCTAGGACGAGAAGCTGCCACTGGATCGGCCGAGGTTGAATCGGCAGAGGTCTCTGGAACTGGCAGAGGGACGGGTTGTGCTGGAGGCAGAGACTCGGGAACATCGGGCAAGACAGACTGAGCTGCCAGTTCTGCCGAAGAGCGGTCGGCCAGATTGGAAGCAGCAGAGGATGAGCGTGGGAATTGCTGCGAGCCGTTGGCAGACGGCGATCGAATCGGTGCGAGATTGGACGGTTCTCTGGCGAGGGAGGGAGAGCTTGTGTTGCGGGTCATGGTGCTGAATCCGTCTCGATCACGGTTTGAGTCGCGCTCGCGTGCGGGTCGCTGGGGTTCAGTCTTGCTGTTGGTCTGGCTATAACGACGAAACATGCGACCAAATGCGCTGCCACCTCCGGCAGGATTGCTACTGCCCGGAGTAGGATTTGTGCTAGACATGATGCTGTTGGGAGGGGGGGAGTATGTAGCAGCTTGCAGGACCGTCAGACTCTAGTGGTCCATGATCTGTCGAGGGACAAGGTTATCGCTAAAAGGTGCAAGACGTCGCAGTGTGAGTGAGTTTGATGGATGACGACAGTCTCTCTCCGCGCTGCCAACTGCCAATCCAAGTCGCATCAATTTCAAAATGTAATCCGCACCGCCTTGTTGTGTGTACCACACATGCACGTGTCTCTCTCTATTACCGAGCGCTCGTTCTGCGTGCTCTTCCTCCTTCGACGTCGATAGGCTCTAGATAGCGAGGTCAATACTATCGCACACGAGGACAGAACAGTCTCATGCTCGCAGCTCGCAGCATGGCTCGTGTTAGACCGAAACTCGTGCAATCTCCGAGAGGCCGAGATCCGAGTGCCGAGGTTTCCGCTGGAATTTTGACTGTTCCCCCTGTCAGGTTTGCGTGGATTGCACCCCCACCATGTCGGCAGCAAAGGCACCTCGTAAGGCGCCTGCCCCCGGCCCAGGGAAGCAGAAGAAAGTCTTTCCAGAGTCTAATGGCGTATCTCACCTCTTGCAACTGTCCAATGCCATCACCGGTGCCAAGTCGGAAACACTCGAGAAGAAAGTAGAGCACAACAAACTCAAGGTCCAAGCACGTCAACTCAAGAAACAGCAAGACAGCCAGAGCAAAAAGCACAAAGCCACAGCTCGCAACACAGACGCACGCATCCAGTCCAAAGCCGACATCAAAGCCGCACTCAAGTCGCAGAAACGCGAGAAATCAAAAGCACGCAAAGAGGCGAGAAAGCAACGCTCTTCCGACCAACCCAAGATCCCCCAACAGCCCCGGAAAAGTGTCGCCTTTCAGCTTCCATAAAGCACCTGGGCACGCGCACCGTCGTATGATACCCTTTCGCTCTAGACAATGTACTTTTATACAGGTGGTAGTGGACTTCTACAGCTTGGACACTCGGTCTTGATGGTGAGCCAGCGTTCCAGGCATTGAGTGTGGAAAACGTGGTGACAGGGTGCGACCATGATCTCGGAGCGTTTGCGGCGAAACGTGTTGGCAGCACCTAGTTCCTTCTGCCAGCGTAGGCCGTGTCGGACGGCTTTGGCCAGCCACGTGCGCCAGCTTGGACCACTCTTTGCACGTCGCACTTCCGGCACAACGGTGGGCAGTACTACGGTTGCGTCCTTCTTGCCCTTCTCCGGTGGGTACATGTGTGGTTTCGTATCGCCACCGTCTTCGCTTGCAAGCGACTCGTACCCGTCTCGGGCCGTACGTGTCTCGCCTTTGCGTCGTCGCCTCGTTGCTCCGCGTTCTTTGGGCTCGATAGCGTTGAGACAGATCGCGCAATTGCCGAGCGACGCCATGGCTTCCGCTTCCGGATCGGCGTTCTCTGCAGGCTGGATGGACGGATGCCAGTCCCACGCCGTCATTGCACTCACCGGAATCCACGAGGTCGGCAAAAAGAAATGCGGACCAAACCAATCCTGCCCTAGCAGCACCGCGGCTTGGAGCACGACGTAGACCGCCAGCGCATAGATCCACGGATTCGGGTCAAAGAACAGCACGTTGTTCGGACACGCAAATACGTACAACGGGACGAACAGTCGACACAGCGTTGTACCAACGACTGACCGCTTCTGAATCGCTCGACGAGTACCCCGCTGTATATTGCGGTGAATCTGAGGAAGCCAGAATGAGTACAGCACCGGGACCATGATAGCCGAAGTGACAAGGGGGAAAAAAGCCGACATGAAGAGGAAAGCTCCGAATGCAAACATGGTCCTGCCTCGACGTCTTGCTTCGACCGTCTCTGTGGTAGTCTCTTCAGTGGTTGTGGTGTCAGGATTTGGCGGTTGTACGGCTGTATTCTCAGGTGTCGCCGTGGGTGGTGGTTGGGGGGTAGCTGCGGGTGCGGGCGTGGGAGTGGTTGACGACTCCATCTGGTTTCGAAAGATGGTGAGCGTGTATCGATAGCCGAAGGCAAGGAAACAGATGGCGCTCATAAACGCGCATGCTATGAGTGGCATTGTCGTCTCGTTCTCCAGCGCCACCGCGATGCTCAAATGCGCCAGACACCCATAGGCGTCGAGAATGGACTGGGCAACAAAGGTCCTGTAACTGACCTTGTTGAGCCCACTCGGTGTTCGAGTGACTTCCATCTGCTGCACGAGCAGTCGAGTCTGCAGGAGGAGGATGAGAAAGTAGACGACGGCGTAGGTGACTGCCTTCTTCCACAGCTTGTTCTCCAGCAGACCTTGGATGTCGGGCGCCGAGAGGAGCAAATAGCAGTCGGGCGAGTAGGCTGTCAGCTTCAGACTCAATGGCGGCGCAGGAATGGTTGGTATGCCCGTCGGATGCTCGATCTCGTGTTCGAGCAGCGTGATCGAGTCGCGCAGACTTTCTTGCTGTCCAGCAGAGTGCAATTGACCGTACAGATGGAGCGTGCAGTTGTGTGTTGGTTTGGCAGCTTCTGCCATCGACTCATCGCCCGCGTCGTAAAACCCGCTGGCGACTATGTCTCGTAACATTGTGAGGCGAGTCGCAAAAGCCTCGTCAATGGCAGCGACTGTCATGTTGGTGCTCCTGTCGTGGTCGAGGGGCACCATGGAGAGGACATTGCGAATATCGTTGCTCTTGTCCGAATCGTCGCCCACGCCGAGCAGATACAGTGCGCCAGTGGGGATAAAGTGCAGCCCCTCGAGCGTAAAGTCCAGCGTACCCGGCGAGCCTGTGCCACCAGCCGCAGCTTCAACGCCCAGGTTGCCTTTGACAAGCGAGACGTTACCCGGCAACACATACTCCTCTCTCAGCTGAAAATTGAGTTTGCTCGTCGTACCTTTGGCGAGCCAGTCAAACGATCCTCGATCTTTGGCCAGCACAGAGCCATTGATACCGGCGAGATAATCCAGAGCGGTCGTGATAGCGGTTGACGATGTAGAATTGAGCCGAGTGGCAATAGCTTCCGACCGGTTGGCTGCAGTACTAATGTCCCACCCGGACCATTGCCCCTTGTAGAAGCCGGTGATGTTGTGGTAGTAAGCTCCGTCGGCGTCCACCAGGTTCCTTGCCGCCGTGTAGGCAGGTAAGACGGGATGCAAGTCGGCTGGGTCGGGGGTGAAAGTCCAGTTGCCCTGTTGGGTGGCATTGCGATGGTACCAGCCCTGAACTTGCTCTCGATCTCGTTCTGTCGCTCGAATAGCAGCTCGAACTGGGCCCAGTGTATCCGACCCGAACAGGAACGCATCGATGCTGCTGACTTGCGACAGCAGTACCACTGCCAGCAGCAGCAGCACAAGCCGTGCCACAATGGGCAACATTACCACATGAGAACAAAGTGTTGGTCGAAAAAGAGGGTCTGGGTCTCCTTGTGGCTCAGTTTATATGGTCCCACGCGTGTGTTCTTCCTCCCACCACCACCACTCCTTGCTTCTCCCCGTCCACATTCCCATGTCAAAGGACGGATGGTCAGCCGCAACATGGCGCGGCGAAACAAGTACATGACCGAACAAGGCCAGTCCACCGACGACGACGATCACACGGACAGCAATCGCAGTGACGACGCCGGACCTGTGCGAAAACGCAAGCGTCGAACGAAAGAACAGGCCATCTACGGCGTCTTTGGCGACAGTGATGGCGAAATTGGGTCCCACAGCGGCGGCGTAGGATGCACAGCAAAAGATCAGCGAGCAAGACGGGTCGACTACCTAGCAGGACAACGATTTGTCCCCTCCAGCGGTGCACACACTCTTACGCAAACGCAGGACACACTCGCGCCAGACAGCGATTC
Organism: Farysia itapuensis; assembly: GCA_023212645.1. Lineage (NCBI taxonomy): Eukaryota > Fungi > Basidiomycota > Ustilaginomycetes > Ustilaginales > Ustilaginaceae > Farysia > Farysia itapuensis. Next base: position 3,034 of record JALBYC010000037.1, on the reverse strand, counting down.
GGATTCCAGCGGTTATTCCAGCGCTGAGAAGCTGGCCCGCCAGCCCGTGACTGAACGAGAAGCGACGGAAACACGGTCTGTATTCGATGCACTGGCGCCCACAGAGGCTGAGGCTGCGATGCAGAGGGAGAGGGAGACGGCAGAGTTCCGCCCTGCATCGTTCGTCTCCTCTCGAGGTGGAATCGGGCACCGTCAGCGTGCTGCTGAGGTGGAAGAGGAGCCTCTTCAGCCAGGTCTGGGTTCCCGAGGGGGGATTGGAGCAAGCAACACCAACGCTGCACGAGCTGCAAAAGCAGGCTTCCCCATGTTCGTCTCTGCCGGCAATAACAACAACCCCTCCTCAACTACCACAGAACACTCCGCTCCGCCAATACCAAGCACCACACACGACGAACATGCTCATACTGCTCAGCAGCAGGAGCGGCAGCAAATGTCAGCAGCTGGAGTGCCGTCCTCTTTCTCAACACCCACGCCGGCGGTGCAGCCGTCCAATGCATTCCGTCGGCCGAATCAGGAAGAGCAGGTCACACCGGGGATCAAGCTCAGCACGAAACCAGGCGGCAAGTTCAACGCCTCTGCCTACATGGCCAAGATGGGCTGGACCGGCGGTGGACTCGGCAAAGACGGTCACGGAATCATCAACCCAATCCAGGTTCAACTACGCCCCGAACGAGCCGGCATTGCTTACGGCGGACTGCGGGAAAAGACGCAACAGGCCAAACAAGAAGCTCGCCGACGCGGAGAAGCCGTCTCGAGCGATGAAGAAGAAGAAGAAGACCGCACCGCCGCCGCCCACCGACGCTCTGACCCCAAACGTCGACCCCGACCACAGCGCAATGCAAACCCAGAGCGCGCCGCCTGGACCCACGCGGAGAGGAAACCGCGCAAACCCAAAGTCCAACACCGTACCTACGAGCAGATCCTGGAAGAAATTGGAGGCCTGCCAACCACGCACGCCAGCGTCGGGAAAATCATCGACGCTACGGGCGAGGAAATGCGCGAGGTCTCGGACCTTGCCACCGCCCTAGCGCAAAAAGGCATCCCGAGTATTCAAACCAACCACCTGCCGGAATTGCTGCACAATTTGCGCCTGATCTGCGAGGGGAATGCGCAGACGCTTACCGCCCTGGCGCGGGAAGGCGCGCAGATTCTGGAAAGGCGCAAGTGGCTTCGTCGAGAAGCGGAAGAAGCGTCACGCCGTCGAGCAGCCGAGCTGATCGAAACCAGCCGCATTCAAGCCGTGCTCGAGCTCACCGAGCAGGTAGAAGCGCTAGCCTCCGAGCTTGACCTCCACGGCGACGCTGGTCAGCTAGCCCAACTGGACAAAGTCATCGCTCGGATCAGCGCTGAGTTCGGCGATCGCATCGAAGAGTTTCATCTGGACGAGGCCGTCGTCGGTGGCATCGCCCCTCTGTTGCAGAAATTATGGCAAGTTTGGACACCGCTGAAAGAGCCGCGATATACACTGTCGTACTTTGAGCGCTGGCAAACGGTGTTGCTGACGCAGGATACGAGCTCCAAGCAGCGACGGGGGACAATGACGGCATACGAGTCGCTCATGTGGCACACATGGATGCCGCGCATCCGGAGCGCGATTAACAACGAGTGGAAACCACACCACCCCTCGACAGCCGTCGACCTAGTCGAAGCATGGAAGCACGTCCTACCGCGCTTCGTGCACGATAACCTCATCGAGCAGCTAATTCTGCCCAAGCTCCGAGCGGGCGTGGGGGAATGGGATGCGAAGACGGCGAAATTCGGCTTGGAGCACATACTTTTCCCCTGGTTGCCCGTTCTGGGCACCTCCAGGCTGGGCGAGGTCTTGCAGGAGGCGAAGCGAAAGCTCCGGTCCCAGCTCAAAGCGTGTGACGTCGCGGAACGTCCTTCGTCTGGACTGGTGCAGTGGCGCAAATTGTACCAGCAGACTTCGGCGGGTGTGAAAGACTGGGACGCGCTGGTTCTGGCGACGATTGTGCCGAAACTCTCGGCCGTGCTGCGGGTCAAGCTGGTCTTTGGCCCTGATCCGGCGCAGCGCACTGCGCCGGGGGTGGTGCTCGATACGGCGCTGGAATGGCGGAGCATCGTGCGTCGGTCCGTACTACTGCGTGTTCTAGCGATGGAGTTCTTCCCCGCCGCGCTGAACGCCTTGCATGCTTGGCTGACTACACCGCCCTCCCACCACACCGTCAACTTGGGCGAGGTGGCTCACTGGTACCGACACTGGCGGCAATGGTGGTCCCACACACTCGCCGACCAACCCCCTGGTCCCGAGCCAGTTGTCGAATCGGGTTTCCTCACCGCGCTCGATTTTATCAACGCCGTGTTGGACGTACCTGAATCGCAGCGGAGCGCAATACCCCCACCCCGCTTCACACCCCCGTCATCGCGCACCAAACTATCCACAACACCACCCCCACCACCATCGCTGCTGCCTCCGCAGAACTCCCATCCCATAACCTTCCGCGCAGTCCTCGAGGACCTGTTGGCCGTACACGACTTGTTCTTGCTGAAAACTCCACACGTCCACCAACTCGGCGGCAGTGCATCTACCGCCGCACCAATCTACCGCATCTCCCCCCGCTTCTCCTCCGCCACAACAACAACAACAACAACGGCGGCAGCGGAGGGCGAGGAAGTGGTGTACATCGATGACGACGTCCTTTTCAAAGCTCCACCCCGCACCGCACGCGAAAAAGACTGGCAACCCATCTCCATACCTTCCCTCATCAACCACCTCCTCACCAACACGGCGACCGCACAGGGCGCAGTGTAAAACAGCGAAAAAGCCATCGAGCCCTAGTACATTGTTAACGTCAAATTTCCCAGAATAGCGTGTACAAGTACAATACAAAGAAGGCTGAAGCAGAAGCACCTGGAACTTTCCGCCGGGAATGTGAGGGGAGGGGGTAAGAAAACACACGGGAGGGGGGGGGGGGGGGGGTGGGGGGGGGGAGGGGGGGGGGGGGGGGGGAGGGGGGGGGGGGGGGGGGGGGGGGGGGGGGGGGGGGGAGCGGGGCGGCTGTGGGTCGGGGGG
>JALBYC010000036.1:0-106372 GCA_023212645.1 Farysia itapuensis | reverse complement strand
GGGGGTGACAATGCATTGGGGTGTGTGTGTGTAAAAAGGGGGGCGGGCGAGAAGTGTAGAATCTATAGTGTAGCGGCGCGTTTGGGAAACGGGGGGGGGGGGGCAGGGCAAAATTGTTCAAGAATCAGTCGAGTGCCGCGCATCCCCCTGCTCCTCGTCCTCCTCGTCATCGGTGTAGTTTAAGCCGCCGAATGTGTGGTGAGACTCTGCGATGGAGGGGGAGTACTCGTTTTCCGACGCCGTCGTCGAGGGGGTGAGTGAGATGCGTCGGCGGTCCGAAGAATGCAGTGCGCTGCCAGCAGCAGCAGACTCGGAGAGCCCCAGTCCATTTGTCTCGTACTGCTGTTGCGAGATCTCGTCGTGGTGGTGGTGGTGGTGGGGACTTGGGGCGGACGGCAGCTCGCGTGGCGTCACGGGAGGCGTGTATTCTGGCGCAGGGCTTTGTTTCGGCAACGTGCGTGCGGCATGCCCGTTGGGCCGTCCGTTGGCGGCAAGCGAGATGTGGGCAAGCTCTTTGGCGAGTCCCTGCTCGCTTCCGTTGCGCGACATGGACGCTTCGTGTGTCACTTTGAATGACGACGAGCGCGGCGTCGACGGCATGCTGGTAGAGCCATTGACATCCGAAGCGGCCGGAGCGTTCCACTGGCGCTTGTTGGACGATGCAGGCAGTTCGGGCACGTCAAATGCACTAGCCCGCGGACTGGAACCGTTGCGGAACTGCCTTCGAACGGGCGACGAGAGCGGGGATGCTTGGCTGTTGACACGCATCCTGCGCCCATTGATCATGCCAGCATCGAGCGTCGCGCCGCCGCCGCCGTCATCGTCGGTGGTAACAGCCTGCGCTTGGGCGTTGCGGTTCTGCTGGTGTCGGAAGCCGGCACGCGAGACAGGACGAGGTGGAATGGGAAGCGAAGCATTGACGGAGCGTGGCGAATCCGACGAGCGCGATATGCTGCCGCGACCACCAGTTCTGCCGTCAGAAGCACTGCCGGCCGAATCAACGCTTCGCTCACCTGCAAAATCGCGCGGTAACAGTTGCATCTTGGCAATGTTGCCGTTGGCAAAGATGGGTGCACTGGCCGAGGAGGATAATGCAGATCCGTTTGCGCTTTCACCAGATGCTTCGGCGAAACCATCTGTGCCCCTAGACCCGTAAGAGGTGTGTGTGTGACGAGAAGAGCTTCCGTTACTAATGTCTTTGGCATGGCCAAGGTCGCCGTCGTCTGCAGACGTCCGTTTGCGCAGCGAACTAGAGCGGTGGGTAAGCATCGCAATGGGGTGGTTGGCGCTTGCACTGTGTGGTATCCGTGCTGAGCCTCTGCGCTCGAGGAGGATCTGCGCTGGGTCGTAAGAGGGAGCATACGAGTTTACAGAAGGATGCGTATGTGGCGTTGCTAGTTCGCGGAGCTCTGTGCGCGGGACGGCTATGCTGGTCTCTCCGGTGGAATGAGAATGTGCCGAGATGGTGGAAGGTGTGGCGCGACCTGATCCGGAACCCTGTCGAGACCGGGGACTGCGATCCTCGTGCTCCTTGACGATGGCAGCGGCATTGTTGGGCAAAGGCGGGCTGGAATGTTCCTGAGCCTTGACAGCTTTGTCGAGACGAAGGGACTGTACGCGTGCGATTGACTTGGTGCGGGATTGCTGCTTGTTGTAAGCTACATCGTCCAAGCTGCGATTGGTATACTTGAAGTCGACGTGGACAGGTTCGTCGTAGCCTTGTACGCCTACAGACGAGTTGGGGCGCAACCAGCCCTTTATGTTCTTGCGTGACTTTTGTTTGGTAAGGGTAGGCTGCTCAATGGAGGAGTCAGGGCTGGGGAGGAGTTCGCGCGGGCGGACAGGTTTGCGAGAGGAGATGGATGCAGCACCGTGACGAGGTGCGGAGGCGATACCCTTGGAAGCCGCACTGGAGCCGTAGATGACTTTGATGTTGCGTGAGACTTCGTCGCAAGCTGCCGAGTCGTCTGCCTGATGTTCGACGTAGAAGCGTTCACGGCCGGAAAGCTCATCTTCAATACGACAGAGCCATTTCTCGGCAAAGTTGCGATGACCTTCGTAGTCCCATACGCCTTCGAGCATGCCTCGAATGATGCCCTCGTGATCAATGATAAAGGTGCAACGAGAGTCAATGAGACCAAGAAGGCCTCTGCCTACGCCGTAGGTGGTCATGGCCTGACGCTTTTCGTCGTGCAAGATGCGAAAGCCGAGGTGGTGTTCGTCGACAAAGCGACGCGAACGGGCGGGTGGGTCTTGCGAGATGCCAATGACGACGGCGTTGAGGTCGTTAAAGATGGGCGAAGAGCCTACTGCGTCACGAAAGGAGCAGCTCTCCATGGTACAGTGGGGGGATCCGGCGAGGGGGAAAAAGTAGAGAACGATGGGCCGTCCCAGCTCGATGGTGGCGTGGAGCGAGACGATGCGACCGAGATGGTCTGTTGCGAGAATCTCGGGAGCATAGTGACCTATGAGGGGGGTGTCGCGCTCCTTTGCGGCGATCTTGAGGGCTGCGCCTGCTGCTGTGACGAAGCTGCGCTCTCCCGCGATGGGGAAAGCACCTACACGAGGTAGATGCGGAGGCATGCTTTGACGACAGATTCGACAAGGGGCGACTATACTGGCATGGATGGCAACGTAGCGGGTTGATGGGGGGAGAAAGTCTACTCGACTACTGTGCGTACTGCTCTCTGTGGCGTTTCATGGCTAAAAAAGCTAAAAGCCGACAGTCACAGTCACACTTTGAGCTTTGATTCACCGATTCGCCCGAATTCACGTTGTTAATGGATTTCCCGCAATCACAGTCCCAAGCCACAAGTACCCAATACACATGGCACGCGCATGGACAATCACCCATCTCGGCAGCGAACCCTTTCGGTCATGCCCATCCGACTCTATCCCAACCACAGAAAAGGGATCGCAATCGAAGGGGGGAAAGGGCAATATCGCCTATCGGACTTCAGCTAGCTTTATCCGGGGAATGACTGTAGGCGTGAGGGGTCGCCTGTCTCGCTTCGCCCCGACTGAAACCGATAAAAAAGACTGGGACCAAGTACGGATCCGACCATCCGGTACACTCTCTCGGCCGAATAGCTGGGCTCACGCTTTCATTGTCAGATCGCAATTTGCCGTAGTATATTGTGATTCACTGGCGGTAGCAGTAGTAGCGCTCACGAATCTATTGCTTGCCGTTGGCCGCTTGTGCTGCCTGATACTGTACCGATCGAACACAGTGTTAGCAGAGTCAGCTTCCTCGGCGGCATGGGAAGCAAGTGCTTACCTTTTGTAAAAAGTCCTTTTCCCGACGGAAGAGGAGAATGTGCGGTTCGGGGGCGTGGACTTCGTAGTGTTCCCAGCCCATGCTCTGTGTGATTCCGAGGCCTCGCCATTCTTCTTCGTTCAAGATGCGCAGTACGCCTGGTTCGGCTGGGTCGAAAAACGCCTGTGGCAGTAACTTGAGCATTGGCTTGGGCAAAATCACATGTCTGCCAAACCCCGCACAAAGGTAAGTCTCTTGCGCATACACGGACAGAAGGATCGCAGAGGTGTCGAGAGAGTGATGCTTACCGGTATTCCCAACGGTCGTCGCTGTACTTGTCGCTGTAGTGAATCCTGGGGGAATGAAATGGTTGACGCTAATGTTTCAGCTAAGGCGTAGCGGTAAGGGGGAAGGGTAATCTTACCGTTCGAGGTAGTCGTCGTACGTGGGTTCACGAGACGCTCCTGCTTCTTCACGCGACATGGCCGTAGATCACTCTCTTTTCCAAGGGGATACGGTAAATCGGGGTATGTGTGTTGGGTGTTGGTGTGTTCTCACGAGACGTGCTGCAAGCCTGCAAGCGCAAAATCCCAACTTCGCGCGTCTCACTTTGCAATCTTACACCCCTCCACTAATTGCTCCGCATCGCCGCATCGCCGCATCGCGCATCGGCCGCATCCTCGCTCAAAGGTGCTAGGCATTACGAATCATGGTATTACGACGCAATTGTGATGGGGGAGGAGAAGCACTAGGATCCGCCATTGACCTTGTCCCTGAGCTGACCGATAAACTGCATGTAGCTGGGAGTTTGTTCGAACCGGTCTTCGATGAGGAGACTTAGGACCCAGAGTCGTAGGCTTGGTTCGCCGTCTTCCTTGACGACGTACAGGTGGGCGTGGTAGGGGCCACGGCGGCTTTCGCGGATGCGCATGACGATGGCATTCACGCGCTGATTCATGCTGTTGTCCAGCTTGGGAAGCGTCGTCTTGCCCCCTCGCAGTGCGCCGTAGTTGGCAGCGTCAAATACGTCCATGCACAGCTGAGGCACGGCATCCCGTCCGACCCACAGGAAGATGTTTTGCCCATCTTCCACCAGATACAGTCCGTGACGCTCGAACCGTTCCGAGGTGAGGTTCAGCTTGGCGGGCATCGTGATCTTGCCGGTCGCCTTGTCCGGCGTGCCCGCGTCCGGCGTCATGTTGTGCAGACAGTAGAAGCTGGCGTGTAGATAGGGCACCAGCAGCTGTGCCGGCATAGTAGTGAGCAATGCCTGTGCATACGCGCGCAAGTCGGACGGAATCGAGGCCGACTGTCGAATACCAACGTGCTTCAGCAGACACAGCACCAACAGAGGCAGCAGATTCATGTTCTGCGCAATGCTCAGCTGTGGACTGGCACCGGAGCCGGACGACGTCATGGTCGATTTGTAGGTCGAGAAAATGTCGACCAGCTTGTTAAACAGCGCGTCTCGTGCATCTTCGAGGCGCGAATGGATGGATCGCTCCACCGCCTTGTCTGCAAGGAGCGTGGCAATCGCCACCTGGTCCGCACTTGCATACACCTCCGACATGGAGCTCGTGGTAGGCAGCGCCAAATTGACCACACGAATCCGTCGTTCGCCCGAGCTCGTACTGTGCAGCACAACCGACTGGAACACGACAAATGGCGCATTGATCGTCTCTTCAATCTCGCACTCGATCGCATAGTTCTGGTCTAAGGGCACAGAGGGCAGAGCCAACAGGTCGGTGGAACGCACGAAAAAGTTGCCGTGGAACGCCGATGCACGAATCCCCTTGGTCGCACGCAGTCGTAGCACGGCTTCAAAGCTGATCGGACTCGAAAGAACTTCGGCAAACTCGTGCGAAAACTTGACCGCATCTTCCGAGCGACCGGCGTGGAAAGCAGGATAGAAGAAAGTCTGCCCTCCCGTGTAGCGCGGCAGACACGAAAGCGTGGCGACATCGGTATACGAAGGTGCGAACAAAAACATGTCGACCGAAACCTGCGATCGGGAGCAATCGATGGGGAAGGTCTTGTAGAACGAAGAAGCGGCGCTGAGCAGCGTGCTCTCCTTGGCTGTCCCCAGCAATTTGGGGTCTTCACGATTCTTGAGCGCACCCGGTCCAATGCTGGGCAAAGAAGCTGTGAGAACCATGATTTTACCACCAATGGGCGAGATGAGCTTGTAGGCAGCCTGGAGTGCAGCTCCCAGAGCAGACCCGGTCACGAGTGAGTCCTTGAACATGTCGCCAAGCCGTTGCAGCAACGCTTCCACTCCGGCGCGACACTCGCTCAGGTTGACGAGCAAGTCATTGGGCTTGGGCAAAAAGACGTCGTCAAGATCGCTAACGACGAGCATTTCAGGCTCGGTACTTTCGGGAGTCAGACTGAAAAAGTGCAGACTGGTGTCGACACCAATGATGCAGATCTTGGCCCGGTTGTCTTGATTCGGCAGGCGGTCCAGGGTTTCGAGAATGGTGCGGGCAGCGGTACTGACCATGCCACTGTTGATGGCTTGGTAGCTAACGTCGATCAAGAACGTGTATACGGGAGGCTGAGGAGGTCGGACCATGTATTCGCGTGGGGCGATGAATTCGACGACGCTGTGGTTAAGCTCGGCTCGCGCCCATCGATCGGCGGGCTGGTTCTTTTCGGAATCCCAGTCAAACAGTTGTGGGACTTCGTTGCTGATGTTGCACATGCAGCACTTCCATCGGTTTCCATTTTCGATAAATGTCACGTAAGGGTTGATGTAGGTTCGGCATCGTCGACAACGCGCAATGACCGTGTCGGTCACCACTGGCACCGGTTCGTCGCCGTCGGCTTCGCGCACCGACTTGTAGGGGCAGAGTAGCAAGGCGAGGGGAATCTTGGACTTTGTCAGCAGAGAAGACGTTGTAGGGATGGCGTTGAGGGTGCAGCGCTGATAAGAAGGATCTGCGTTAGCTTTCGGGTTGGTCGAGATGCACGAGTTGGGAGGCAGACGAATCTCGGGCGGAGGTCTCTCCAGCTCATTTACATTGGGCTGCACTCCGCTGATGTTGACTGTCTGAAGCGTGCTAACTTTCTGGGCCATGTTACCCATACCACCTATGCCCATTCCCTGAAATTGATTTGCCAGCCCACCGACACCTGCTCCCGGGTACCCAGCGCCAGCACCAACGGGAGCTGGACCGTTGGGAGCCATACCAGGCTGCATGCCAGGAGCGGCACCTGCGGGAGATTGCACGCCATACGGACTGGCAGCAGCGTCGGGTGCGCCGGGCGTAAACACCTGAGACTGTGCATTGCCATCTTGAGCAAAACCGGACGCGCCTGTTGCAGCGACAGGGTCGAACCCACCTGCACCGTAGCTTACGCTATTAGCAGCGAGATGGGCGGTGGGATAGGCTCGTCGACGGCTGGCGCCTGGACCGATAGAGGCAGCAGGAGATGCGGCGTTGGGAGTAGACGGACTGACGGGTGCACCAGGGCCGTGGGAGGCAATGGGGCTCAACGATGGACCACGCATGCCGGGAGGAGGCTGCATCTGAGGCATCGACATGCGTGCCTGTCCCTGAGGATGGGTGGGTCGTGGAGCACCGCCTCCAGCCGTTGGAGGCTGCCAGCTTGTACGACCAGTCGCGGTCTCTACAAACACCTGTCGCTGTGCATTCTGATCCCACTGAGCAACCCAGCCAGGAGGCAGTGTTGGAACGGGCTGCGCCATGGTAGCTACAAGGAGAGGAGTGGGGGGAAGGAGAGGAAGAAGCAACAAACGCATTGTGATTCCGATTACACTGCGAGCGTGTTGGTATTCGAGCCATTTGAAAATGCATGGACCATTTTGTGTGATTGGACCATTTGTAATCTATCGCGCTGGAAGGCGGTTTTGGCACTTTCGGATCCGAAGATTTGGCCACCAACAGCAAGCCGCCTTTCTTCCTTCTCCCCCCCACCCAATGTCTCATTCTGCAGGCTATGGCGGCCCTTGGCAGAGCACAGGCAACCCAAATATGGCACCATTGCCATCAAGGCCTGGCAGACCTGGGATCGGCAGCCCTGCTTATCCAGCTATGAATCCACAGGGTTACCATGCTGCAGGCCCTCCTCCTTCATCCGGGCCAGAAACAGCAACGACCCTCTTTGTCGGCAGTATATCCCCCGGTGTCTCTGATTCGTGGCTCACGCAGCTGCTCGAGGCATGTGGTCATTTGCGCTCGCTTAAGAGAGCCAGCAAGGCGTTTGCGTTTGCTGAATATGCAGATCCAGACTCGGTGCTCCGAGCGATTTCCGTCCTCAACGGCAGAGAACTGCCTTCGATGGGTGCAGACGCCTCAACGCCAGCCAAGAAACTGCTTGTAAAAGCGGACGAAAAGACGAAACGATTCTTGGAGCAGTACGAGCAAACAAGAATGACACATGCCAACGACACAAGGAACGAGAGCCATGCCATGTCTATGGTTGCCGACCTCGTTGAACAGATGCGCGATCCCAACGCCGCCGTCGAACTAGACCCGACAAAGCCAGGTTACAGCGTGCCGGACCATCTCAAAGATTTGCCGCCAGAAGAGCTGCCGGAAGAGAGCCGAGGCATGGTCCTTTCCGAGATTGAGCATTTTCGACAGGCTGCCGCTGCTCGAGATGCTGAATCTAGACGTCGAGAGGCTGAGCTGGAAAAGCAACGTGCCTCGGATCGAGAACGTCGGGCCAGCGAAGCACATCCTCCACCAACACGCAATGGTGCTCCTGCCGCCGTCACCGGGGACGGCCCACAATCGTACCGTGAACCGGTAGAATTTCAACCGTCTCGCGCTCAAGAGACGCAAATCCACCACGAACCCGAAGAGCAGGACGAAATTGACTGGCAGCGCAAACAAGATGCGCTTGCCTCGCGCAAGAAAGTCGAAGCAGCAGAAGCCGAACGTAGCTTCAGCGTCAAAGAGAGACAGCGTCTCGCCCGCTGGGATCGCGAACTCGAGCGGGAAAGAGCAGAACGAGAGCGCTCAGAACGCGACGCTGTCGCACTCTTGCGCAAGTGGGAAGATTGGCGAGACGAAAGTGCGACCAAGAGGGAGCTCTTCTACACGGATCGCAAGCGATGGCGACAGTTTCGTGCATCGGCGCGCAAACGGGAAGAAGAGGCCGACGAACAGGATCGACAGGCTGAAGCGCTCGAACTTGTGCGTGCCCGAGAGGAAAGTGAACGCTTCCTCGCACAGCAGGCGCAAGATATGGCCAAACTCACAGAGCAGCAGCGAGCGTCCGGCGTACTCGTCCCCGCCGAAGGAGGATCGCTAGCGCCGCTCAAACTTACCTTTGCATCCACAAAACTGGCGCAAGATGGACAAGGTGCTGCCAACGGTGCGACGGCTGCAGCTCCTATCGCCAGTGTGCTGGGCGAGCAAGACGAAGACGAGCGGGAAAAGAGAGCCAGTCGCATAAAACAGATCTCCCTTGCCGTAGAGCCGTCGGAAGAAGAGCTTCGCGTCAGACGTCAGAAGATTGCCGACGACTTACCAGACGAGCCTGCTGCGCTATTCCAGCAGATTCCCAAATGGGAGCACATTGACGCAGGCGTCATAGACGGAAAGTATCGTCAATGGGTGGATCTCGAGATCGAAGACAGTCTGGGCGAGAAAGTAGACGAACTCGTCTCGGTCCTTATCGAAGCACTGCACGCTCACAAACCAGCCCACGATTTGGTCGAAGCTGTCGAACCGGTATGTACCGCCTCACTTTCTGCTGACATGCCATGTGTGTACTGACCCCCTTTTTTTGTTTGTGGCACAGGTTCTGGACGACGAAGCAGAAGCGCTCGTGGCAAAGTTGTGGCGGATGCTCCTCATTGATTCCCTTCTCGGCCATGTTGCCGCCGCCGCCGCCGCCCCATGACAGATGAGTTGGACCCTACCCCCTCCCACCTTCTCCGCATCAGCACTTTTGATACCCCCGCCCCCTGCCATACTACCCTCCGTTTGCACCTTCTAAAATTGTAGATGTGGTATTGCTATCTCTTACACGCTCTCTGCATTGACAAAAAGCCAAACCCCCCCCCCCCCCACTTACAGCCAGCCGAAAAGGTGCGTAGTGCAAGCAGCTGTTATGAACTGATTCTCTCGCCTCGCAGGACTGCTCCTTGTCAGCTTGAGTGGGATTTCCGCGGTGAGTTCTCCACTGGGTTCCCTGTAGTTAGCATTGCACGTTCTGGTGGTAAAATATGGTGTAAGCGCCAGGCGTATATGTGTGTGGGTCGCACTGTGGTGAATTAAATCGCCGAGGAAAGTTCTTTTCGCTATCGCTCGGACAATTTTTCGCGGGGCAGCGCGTATGCGACACTACATCATAGCCTTCCCTCAACCTACATCTCAAACCTTCCTCATCCCACCCACTTGCGAACCGCCTTCCCCCAGTGAAAAATGTCGTCGTTTTCGAGGTTTATAGCTGCAACGTCGTCGACGTTTCCTCGACAGTGTTTGACCGGTGGCGTGTTGTTCGCCACCGGCGATACGATTGCACAGCAGGCAGTGGAACGGAGGGGGTCTAAGCACGATCTTCCACGAACACTTCGTCTCGCCCTGTATGGTGGATGCGTATTCAGTCCCATCGCTTCCGTCTGGTTTTCAAAGGTGTTGGAACGGGTAGCCTTCAAGTCGCGCTATGCCAATATTGCAGCAAAAGTCGCGCTCGATCAGGCCATCGCTGGTCCAGCACTCACCGCCACCTTCTTCTCCGTAACAACCCTCATGGCAGGCGGATCCTTCAACGACGCCAAAACCAAAGTTCAACAAAGCTGGTGGCCCACTCTGAAAACAGCCTGGTGTCTCTGGATCCCCGTCCAGACAATCAACATGGCAGTCATGCCCGTCAACCAGCGTCTCCTCTTTGTCAACGTCGTCTCCATCTTCTGGAACACTTTCCTCAGCATCGTCTCTGCTCAAGGCGCAAAAGACGGTAAGCAGGAACTCGAAGAATTCGCACACCATCCAAAAACACACAAGGTCCTCTAGACACACACACTCTCTCTCTCTCTCCGCGGCTCAACTTCGCTAGATTTCAATGGGGTTTCTTTCTTCCAATAGCATTTCAGCTTTTTTATGTCAAAGCTTCGGGCTTGCGCAGACCGCGATCGACGGATCGCTGCGTGCGCAGATTCGTCGCACTCGTCTTTCTCGACGACGACAATGTAGCAGCGCCAGCTCCTGACCCACTGTAGATGGTAGGCAGTACCGTTTCCGAGTGAGCCGTGTTGCGGTAGAACGGTCTCTGACCGTACGCGTTCTGTCCGCCGTACTGCATTGCGTAGGCCATTGAATTGGCATGAGTGGGAAGACCGCCGTAAAACATCTGCTGCTGCTGCTGTTGCGGGTGGTATTGTATCTGCTGACTTTGCAGCGAGGGCGAACTGGGCGCAGTCGACGGTGGCGCTGCCATCATCATCGACAGCATCGGCTGCTGCTGCTGTTGCTGTTGCTGTTGTTGTTGTTGCTGTTGCTGGGATTGCAGCGAAGGCGACGCATCGGCTAGAGATCCCGAAGACATCGTACGCTGACGCGAAAGGCGACGTTCGCGCCGCAGATGCTCCTGAGCTGCAGCAGAATGATACCCAGTGTCCGCCTGGCCCGGCTGCATGAAAGCCGCTAAAGGTGCTCCACCGTTCGCCGACCCACTTGCACTGCTGTTCGAGTAGCCGCCGTTGCCATCACCCGGATTAATACCTCCAGCACCAGCTACACGTCCGTAATACTGCTGCTGCTGCTGGCGCTGCAGCATCATCTGGAAATGCGCTTGCTGAGCCAGCATTGGGTTGGCCATCATCGCCATGTAATTGCGCATGTATTGCTCCTGCATTTCGGCTTGCGTCTGCTGCACATTCAGCATAGCCATGTGTTGTGCATTCGGCGACACTCCCCCGTTCGATGATCCACCGTTGGACGAGGGCCCAGCATTGCCCCCTTCAGCTCCGCCTTCATTCGGTCCACGCGCAAAGCTGAAAGAGACCCTGGGTGTCGGAGAAAGCGCTGAAGCTGATGTGCTCTGAGACGACTGACTGGGTCTGGTCGAGATGTTGGACAAAGATGGGCGCGAACGCACGTTCACATCCGCGTTATTCCCATTGAGCCTTGCTCCATCCACGGACCGACGTCGATCGGAAGGCATCAGGTTCAGTGGTGAGTCCAGTCGCGAATTTACGCTTTCGTTGCCTGCTCCCGATCCGGATGTGCTAGCCACTGGCACGCCTTGTTCGCTGCCACGACGAGAGCGACTCGCAAACGAAAGTGCAGACGCAATCACAGCACTCGCTCGACTAGAAGGACGCTCATCGACAGCGGCCGACATTGAACGACGATGCAGTGCTTTGCGGTCAGCAGTTTCTTGCGCAGTCTCGCGTTCGCCCGTCACTTCGACAAGAGTCCTACGGTGGGCGCTATCCGCATAGTTGGCAAGAGCACGCGCAGACTCGATGCCTTGTCCATTCTGCGTTGTTAAGGGAGAGGGCGCGTCTGTCTGTCTTTGCCTGGTGTAGACGTTAGGGTCCGCGGCCAGGAATTGTCCGCCAGAATAGACTGGAATTGCTCCAGATGCGGCAGCACGAACGGCTGCAAGCTGATCGCCATAGTTGAGCTGAGCATCCGAAGGGCGTACGACCGGAAAGACACCAGTCACTGGAGGTAGTAGAAGTTCTTTGCTAGAAGGATCTCGCTGCGTGGAAGGTCGTCGAGAGACAAAGAGCCTGCCCAATGGTCCCGACCCAACGCGATCGATGGACGAGGTGACCCGATGCACAGTGCTTTGAATCTCTTCCGTCACTTGCTCCAGATTCTGGCTTGCATCGATTGTGGCCCATTGACCCTCGTGGCTTTTGACGTCTTGCGATACTCGACGGAATGCATCGCGAACCCTAGCTTGAAATTCGAGCTTCTCGTACCGCTCCTCGCCATAGCCACCTCGTGCAGCGGCGGTTTCCGCATCCAGATCGAGGAACAGCGTCAGATCGGGCAAAGGCAGACCAACATCAGAGTTTCGGCACCATTCGTACGGCAGACCTTTGGCCACGGAGTACGCAATGCCTGAAAAAGCATAGCGATCGCAGACAATGTTTTGGCCACTTGCGATGGCAGCTTTGATGGAGGCAACACATTCCCAACGGTTTGCTGAGAAGAGAAGATGAATTGCCTGA
Organism: Farysia itapuensis; assembly: GCA_023212645.1. Taxonomy (NCBI): domain Eukaryota; kingdom Fungi; phylum Basidiomycota; class Ustilaginomycetes; order Ustilaginales; family Ustilaginaceae; genus Farysia; species Farysia itapuensis. Next base: position 93,956 of record JALBYC010000036.1, on the reverse strand, counting down.
TCGTCTAGGTCGCTTGTCTGAGCAAGGTAGGAGTTGATCATAGTTCCAATTGACGTCGTGCGTTCTGGGAACTTCATCACCTTTGCGTTGATATGAGCCGCTAGTCGCTCAACTTGCGTGCTCTTGCCAGCTCTATCGAGACCTTCAAGAACGATGAAAAGACCGCGGGTTCTCTTCGAGGTTGCATTCGTTTGTTGTGGAGGAGTTATCAGAGGTGGTTGCTGCACCAGAGAAGCAGGCTCTTCAACTACTCTTTGTGGAGGATTTGGCCGCATTGCTGTCTGTGACAAAACCGATTCCACCATGGCTAGCTCTTGCGAAGGTGTTCGCGAGCGCATGGGTCTCGACATCGCAGATCCATTTTGAAGGGATTCTATGGTCGGAACGTTGCCACTTTCGCTTCTTTGACGCGCTGCTTGTCTAAATTTTGCAGCAGACATACTGGCTGGCTTGGCATTGCTTTTGGTGGAGCCGAGGCCGGGACTGACGGAGCGCGCACGGCCGACATCGGCGGCAAGGTCTTCATGAGGTGCGGCTATTGGCGGTTCAAGGCTCTGTGAAGGCAAGGGAGGCATGGAACCAGTGTGGTATTGCGGCTCAGACATCTCCTCCTTGGGTGTTGCGAACTCTTCAGCCGAAATCATGCTCTGGCGCCTGGAATGACCGTCATCATCTTGTCTAGACACGTCGGTATTGGAACGGATGTTGCGGAAAGAGTGCAGGCTGAAGCTTTGTCGTTGCGTGTCAGGCTGAGGGCTGCCAGAAGGGGTATTTGAGCCTGAGCTCGTGTTGGTTCTTGTCTGGGCCGTCGAGTCTGACATGCCCAGAGCGGCTTGAGCAGCGCTACTGAGACGCCTGGTAGCTGAAGTCGATGGAGGATACGCGGGTCGCCCTCCCGAAACGACTCTTGATCCGCTATTGTTTGCCTGCCTCAAAGATGACATGGATAATCTGGGAGCATCGGCATCTGGCAGATCAAAAGAGACGCCTGACAGACGGCGGCTATGCCCGTCAGCATCTGGTCGGGACGCCCCACGAGCGATAGAGGACTGCGTCACGGTACCACTTCGATTTGGCGGTTTGCGAACAACCTCGAAAGTTGGAAGAGGCTTCTTAGCTGGCTTGAAGGCGTCCAACAGGCGTGATCCACGTCGGAAGATGGACGTCTCCGGCGATGATTCGGCGCTCTTAGTGGACGGCGACTCTGATGCAGATGGGAGGGTCTGTGATGGCTGATTGGACGTTAGCTCTCTTGTCGATCGTTCACGACGCAATTGCGCCTGCTTGAAATTGCGGATGCGAGTGAAGGCACCGCTACTGGAGCTTGATGGTGACGATGTCGGCTCTTCTGGTTTGCGCAGTGACAGAGTAGATGGGAAGTTCTTGATTCTGTTCAAGTCCATCGACATCTTTCGCCTTGGATTTGAAGTTGCTGCACCAACCCCGCCATCGCCGACGGGGTCATAGTTGCCATTGGAGGATTGCATTTTGAGACACGGTTGGCGACTATTTGCGCAGCATGTTGTATCTTGCAAAGAGGTAGGAGCAGAAGCACTGACCTTATCAGTGATGGAACAGCGTCCCGTGAGCGTGGGAAAGCCAACGTGATGGACGACAGCGGCTGGGCACAATTCCTTGGCGGATTGACGGATGGGAAGCAGTCAAGCCACACTCCCATCTAGTCGGAACGGGGAGCGACACTTGAAAGGCAATATTATGTCGAGATTAGCAGGGTCGTATTCAAATGACAGATGCATGGGCTTTTTAGCCGCGGACCCTTGATTACAATTTGCGGGAACAAGCCAAGCACGGCGAATGGATCGTCAAGGAAAATGCGAAGTTGAACATGTGGAGATCGATCGGAGCTGCCGATTTCTTTAGTCCAACGATCGCTTTCCTTCCTGGAATTGCACACATCATGCCGCCCGTCAAAGCAGAGCCTTTGGCTGCTGCTGGCATCAAGTCAGAGGATGGCAGCTTAGCTTCGCGTCCCAGGCCTGTCAATGGCAGCGCCAACCGTCTCGGCAAGAAAGAAGAGGAAAGGGAGCTACCCCCTCCGCCGCCTTCAACCTATCGGGACATTCCACTTCTCTCCACCGACTGCGGACCATGGTTGACGCATCTGATGAAGTTTGCTTCTCATGCTCGGGTCGACCCGAACGACTCTGCCCATTTCATCCCACCACTCAAGCTGAACAGAAAGAATCCCCCTAGACTCAAATTGCCTCGACCCAACCCTGGTGATCCAGTGCTCGACAAGTACAATCGTCCCATGGTCGGCAAAGATGGTCAACCCATAACCTGGCCTGCGCCCGAAGACGACCTCGAGCGTGTGCAAGAGCTAATCAGTAAAGAGGCGGGCCCCAAAGGTCCAGTTGCAGATGAGAGTCTTATTGCGCCGGGTGGCAGTGGTAGGCCTCCCAGAGGCAAGCTGTTCAAGAAGAAAGTACGCGAGATCCATAAAGCTGCCGACAGCGCCCGCAAGACAATGAAACAAGAACACTTTCCTTGGGTACTCGAAGACTTTGAGACGTCCGAGGAGTGGGAAAGTGTACGCACTCCCATGCCGACCAGCGTCAAAGCTCTTCAGGATCATATTGATCAACGCAAAAACAAGGGAGTCACACATCACGGAAGCGGAGACGTCAAGATGGAAGACACGCCACTGGTCAAAACGGAATCGCAAGTCAAGAGTGAGGGAGGCGCTTCAACCTCTACTTCCTCTCATGCACCCTGGATTGGCAAGCTGGAAGGAGACTCCAGCTCCGAGGCCTCGTCTCTTCACGTGCTCTTTGTGTTTGACGAACGAGATGCAGGAGGCTTCAAAGTGGTGCCGGTTTCGAGGATGTACAAGTTCTTGCAGAAGCCCAAGTACTCGACCATGACAAATGAGCAGGTCGAGCTCGAATTCCAAAAGTACCAGAAAAGCAAAGAGATAGATCGCTGGGCTCATCGCAACAAGCCGGTTGCAAGTGGCTCTTCGGTTTCCAAGAGAGAAGATAGCTCAGCGTGGCGCAACTGGCCAGAAGTGAACCGTCTGACGCTTCCCACCGGCATGTCGTTCGGCGCTGGTCGTCGACGAAACCTCATGGCAGTGCATGGAGGGGAATTGCTGAGAGACGAAGAGGATGAAGCGGCATCCGGTCGACGAAAACGGGAGGACAGTCCAGGCGTTGGTTACGACGAGATGGACTTTGAAGAGGACTTTGCTGACGACGAAGAGACCCACGATCCCGAAGCAGATGCTGTGGAAGACGAAGAAGCAAAAGAACTCGAAGACCGTCTCAAGCGGGAGATGGCACGAGCCAACAACATGGGCGACGAAGAAAATGGCGTTGCAGAAGCCGACGATGCTCCCGAGACCGAAGACCAGGTCTTGACGGGCAGCGGCAAGCAAATGATGAAAATCATGCGAGCGCTGGCCAAGAGAGACGGAAACGAGGCGTATGAAAAGGACGACGATGGACGAAACCCTTACGCATCTGACTCGGAAGACGAAGACGAAGAGTCGTACGTTGCCAACCCAGAGAAAGCAATCCAGCTGGCTCGGGAGGAGCGCGAGAGGAAAGAAAGAGAAGGCCTGAAGAACAAGGGCAAGACCACGCCTGGCGAAGAGTCTGCCACACCGTCGCCGTCTTCGCGACAGGAGAAGAAGCCAGTTCTTCTTGCGGGCAGCAGCTCGACAGCAATGCAGCGACCAGGTGCAGGGCATGCCAGTCTGGCTCAACGTGCAACGAGCCCCACCCGGGGAGCGTCTAAATTGACCAGCAAGCAAGGCAGTCGAGCGTCTAGTCCTAACCTCGCACGAAGCTCAAGCCCCAGTCGTGCCGAGTCGCCACCCGTCGATGCCTCGGCAGCGTCAGCCGGTGTCAAACGTCGAGCCGACTCTCCCGTCACGGGTCAATCCAGCAATGTTGGCGGGAACGCAAATGTCAGTCGACCAGACGCCAAGCGAGCCAAGACAGGTGGTGTTGGTTCCAGAGCCGCTTCGCCTGGTGGGTCTCCACCAGGCTCCAAGCCAGCGTCTCGTGCAGGAAGTCCCGGCGCACCTCGAGTTGTTGCCAACGCGGTCGAAGCTGAGATCATCCAGCTTATCCGAGACGGCAAGATTGCCAACACAAGTGAGCTCGTCCAACACTTTCGCAAAAGACTCAAGACGGAGCCACAGATCAAGGATCAACTCAGTGCAGCCGTTCGCAAGGTGGCTGTCATGGACAAGACCACCAATCGTCTCAAGCTCAAAGATGGGTTCTAGACTTCTAGGCGAAGTAGTCGCTCGCAGCCGTACGATACAAAGCTCTCCTCCACCGGGCATAAATTCTGTGATTTGGTTTTAGTGGCACACGCATGTGATGACATATTTTTCAGGGTCCAATCGTGTGTTGGTGTGTGTTTCACCTTGCGTCAGCCGAGGTTCGGTAACCATAGTGACAATCAATGTCACATCGATGTGTCTCCATGCTCTTTGGAAATGTCAGTGGTACAAGAGGTGTGTTGGGCATGCGGGTCAACTGCGAGCTCGTAACGTGAAAGGAGATGAGCTGGTAAATCGCCCCATGCGCTGCTGCGCCCAAACGGTGCCGATGAAGAAAAAAAAACCTGCAGAACGGAAGTCCGATGAATTTGTATTTTATTTTCGGTGTGCATTGCAGTCCGCGCTTGCACATCACAGCCTCCCCCCCTTTGTTCGCATCTCGGCAGACTAACCAACTCTGGGGCAACGCTGCAGCCTGCGTATTACGAACCGGACCGCTTAGCTTGGCAAGAGAGCCGATGACCGGTCAATTGTCAGTGCTTTCGGAGATTTTTACCAGTGAAAATTCATTGCATTAATCTTCTGAGCTGTCACACACGCATGCATACGCTGTGACTACAAACCGCAGCTTTTTGTTAGCCTTTCTGGTCTTGTCGAGCTAAAAAAGGATGGAACCCCTTAATTTGATGGGCGCCCGTTGGTTGGGTGGGTGTGCCAACTCTCCCACCCCTTGGGCGCGCTTGGCAGGGCCTGAGCTTTGGCCTTTGACGCTGCGCATGCAACACCTATCCTCCTAATTCCACCATCTCACTTGACTGCACCTGCTCCTGTCGGTCTCGCTAAACCACTTGTCGGACCCATGGCTGTGTAGCAGCACGCCTTTGCCTTCATACTTCCACAGCACGACAGTCAAACATGTCTGCACCAGAGGACGTGGACAAGCTTTCACAAGTGCCATCAATCACTTCAGACATCGTCTTCTCTGTGCTTCGAGACCGCTTCTTCTCCTCCTTGCCCTACACTGCGGTCTCAGACTCGGTTCTCGTCTCGGTCAACCCATATTCCTTCAGCGGAAACCGGAACAGCGATGACACCCTGCGCGAGTATACCCGCGAGTACCGCGAAACTAACAAGCAGAATCGCGGCGCCACCCTCCCTCCTCACATCTTTGGATTGGCATGCAATGCCTACTTCTATATGCGTCGCACTGGTCTTGATCAAAGTCTTTTGATAGCGTAAGTGATATCAAACATCTGTCAAAGAGGGCTGCTTCTGACACTTCGTTGCACAGTGGTGATACAGCTAGCGGAAAGAGCGAAATCCGCAGGCTTGCAATAAGAGCGCTTGTCGATCTCAGCGTGGCTTCCCCAGGCAAGAAAGGACACAAGCTGGCTCTACAGATACCCTCAGCCGAGTACATCCTTGAATCTCTAGGCAACTCGCGAACGCTCGAGAACAGTAATGCCTCTCGTTTCGGCAAATACACCGAGCTACAATTCTCTGACTCTGGCAAGTTGATGGGTGCCAAGACATTGGATTACTACCTCGAGAAGAATCGGGTCGTCAGTGCAGCCTCGAGCGAGCGCAACTTCCACATTTTCCATTACATGGTAGCTGGTGCCTCTACAGAAGAAAAGCAGTACTTGGGCATCTCGGACGCCTCTTCCTTCCGCTATCTAGGTCAGGTTGCCCACAATCGAGACAGCAACGATTCCGCTCGCTTCAACAAGCTCAAGCAGGCCTTCAAGAATGTAGGCTTCTCCAAGCGTCACGTCGCGTCCATCTGTCAGGTTCTTGCTGCTATCCTTCACCTCGGTAACATTGAGTTCCACTACGACCGACAGCGCACCCAAGATTCAGCCACCGTCCGCAATCCAGAAGTGCTGACCAAGGTTGCTGAATACCTTGGAATACCTGCTGAGGCGCTGGAAGAGGCACTGACCTACAAAACCAAGATGATTCGCAATGAGGTCTGCACCATTCTTCTCGACGCAGATGGTGCTTCCAATCATCGCGACGATCTGGCAAAATCCTTATACTCGCTCCTTTTCGCCTGGGTCAACGAGAATCTCAACGAACGCATGTGCAGGGATGACTTTGACACGTTCATTGGACTCCTCGATCTTCCCGGCTTTCAGAACCTGTCCAAAGGCAATTCCCTCGATCAGTTCTGCGTCAACTATGCATGCGAGACTCTACATCGCTTCATGCTTCGTAGTATCTTTGACAAGAAGAAGGACGAATTCATCGACGAGAACCTGACCCATCTGTCTCCCGACGTTCCCTACTTCGATAATTCGGAAACCCTGCGACTTATGACCAATCAGCCTGGTGGTCTCATCCACATCATGGACGATCAGGCTCGACGCATGCCCAAGAAGAGCGACCATACCATGTGCGAGGCTTTCGGCAAACGCTGGGGCAACCATCCGTCCTTCAAGGTTGGTCCGGCGGACCGAAATGGCTTCTCCAGTTTCACCATCAGCCACTACAACACAGGCGTCACATACACAAGCGAGTCCTTCCTAGAGAAAAACAGCGAAGTCGTCAGCCCAGACTTTGTTACCCTGCTTCGAGGTAGCCAGTCAGAGTTAAAGTCAAACATCGATGCCTCTGCTCGTGCTGGCTCAAGTGTGTCGTTCATTCGGAACATCTTCAACACCAAGCTGCTACAAATGCAGTCTCACCCCAAGAACGATAGTACGATCGTTGCAGCTCAACAGTCGATGAAGCCAATCCGAGCCCCATCTACTCGACGCCCGAATCGCAGCAACACTGTCAAGCGCGCTGCGACTGTCAAGAAAGCCAATCAGGATGAAGAGACAGACGAAGAAGCTGCCGAAGCTTCCACATCAAAGAAGCTGACCGTTCGCTGCGTGGCTGGCGAGTTTAGAAGCGCAGTAGACTTGCTCTTTGAGACACTCGAGGATACAAAGTCATGGATCACATTGTGTTTCCGACCCAACGACAACCAGATGCCAAATCAGTTCGAAGCCAGAGTAGTCAAGCAACAAATCGCAACCTTTGCGCTGTCCGAGATAGCCAGGAAACTTCGCGTCGAGTACAGCGTCAGTATGACCTTTGATGAATTCTGCGAGCGTTACGCGGACACAAATTCTCTCGAAGCTGTGGGAATGAAGGGTGCCGTCTCGGGCGAGGCCAAACAGAAATTCTCTGCTGCACGAGACATCATGCAGTGGAGCGAAGAGGATGCGGCCGCCGGGCGGGTAAAGGTTTTCCTGTCTCATGCTGCGTTCCGCGAGCTCGAAGACGAACTGCGCGCCGTCGATCCGGATGAACAGAAGTTCAATGAACGCAAAGCGCTGCAGGACGCCGAAGCTGCCGCTCGCGGAGATGTCGATCCTTTCTCACCAGTGGCTGTCGTCACGGATGGTCCTGGTCGCAGCGCCAGTAATGACTTTGTCGGAGCTTACGGAGACCCCTTTAAAGAGCAGTCGAATGCCGAATTGCCGCTTGTCGGGCACCTTGGTGTGAATGAGGATGCCCTGGATGATGGCAAAAGCCTGTACTCGGGCTTTTCCGCGACAATGCAACGTAGAAGCTTTGCTGGCGCTCTGAGTGGGGCACCTTCGGTGATCGCTTCAGAAGCGTATGCTCCGTCGCGAAACATGTTCGCGGACATGGGCAAGAGTGGCCTTAACGAGAAGGGCTTCTCGACAGCTTTTAATGAAGAGCCAACGGGTGAGGTGGCCGAAGCCCTTGGTGTATCATCTGCCCGTCGCAAATGGGTGGCCTTCACATGGGCCATCACCTTCTGGATCCCCTCTTTTCTTCTCAAAAGATTCCGCTCGTTCAAACGACCTGATGTTCGCATGGCCTGGCGAGAGAAGCTGGCTATCAACTTGGTCATTTGGTTTATCTGCGCGTGTGCAGTGTTTGTCATTGTTATCCTCGGTAACCTCATTTGCCCCAAACAGCACATTTACAGTCAGAACGAATTTGCTACGCACAAAGGCGACAACTCGTATACTTCCATTCGTGGCGAAGTGTTTGACCTCAGCGAGATCACAACCATGCACAAGAGCATCGTCGGTGTGGTACCTTCGAACTCTATCTTGGCATATGCAGGGGAAGATGCTACGCCCATCTTTCCAGTACAGGTTAATGCTTTGTGTAACGGCGTAGATGGCAGCGTCAGTCCTTGGGTACAACTATCCAACGAAAACTCTACCGACAAGAATGCACAGTACCACGACTTCCGCTCTTTCAACCTCGAGGATTCTCGACCGGACTGGTACTATGAGACGATGTGGCTTCTTCGTTCCAATTATCGCAGAGGTTTCCTAGGCTACACTTCAGACGGAATCCGGAACTTGTTGGATGACGCACGCGCTGTTGCTGTCTACCGTGGTGGAATCTACGATGTCACGGACTATGTCAAGCAAGGAAACCAGGGTGTGCTAAAGGCTCCCGACGGATTCCAAGCACCTGCCGATACCAACCGCAAATTTATGAGCGACGCGATCATCAGTCTTATCGCCCAAAATCCCGGCAAAGATATCACCAAGCAGTTCGATAGCCTTCCGCTGGACGCTGACGTTCTCGAGCGCCAGCGTGTGTGTCTGCGGAACTTGTATTTCATTGGCAAGGTCGACAATCGAAATTCGCCTCAATGTCGTTTCGCCCAGTACATCTTGCTGGCACTCTCTCTGTTCATGGTTGCCATCCTTGGCTTCAAGTTCCTCGCTGCGTTGCAGTTCGGACGTGCGAGGAAACCAGAGGACCACGACAAATTTGTCATCTGTCAGGTGCCTTGCTACACGGAGGGCGAGGAATCAATGCGCAAGACGATCAACTCCCTGGCTGCGCTCAAGTATGATGACAAACGGAAACTTCTGTTTATCATCTGCGACGGTATGATTGTCGGTTCAGGTAACGATCGCCCCACTCCACGAATCGTACTGGACATCCTCGGTGCTGATCCCAATCTGGAGCCTGAAGCTCTCAGCTTCCTGTCTCTGGGTGAAGGTAGCAAGCAGCACAACATGGCCAAGATATACAGCGGTCTATATGAACATCACGGTCACGTGGTCCCGTACATTGTCGTTGTCAAGTGTGGCAAACCCACGGAGCGATCTCGACCAGGTAACCGTGGCAAGAGAGACTCGCAGCTAGTGCTAATGAGGTTCTTGAACAAGGTACACTTTGGGCTGCCCATGAACCCAATGGAGCTCGAGGTCTATCATCAAATCAAGAACGTCATCGGAGTCAACCCAAGCTTCTACGAGTATATACTTCAAGTGGATGCTGATACTGAAGTCGAGCAGATGTCGTTGAATCGGTTTATCTCTGCCTTCATCCGCGACAAGAAGGTCATCGGGCTATGTGGTGAAACAGCGCTGTCTAACGCCAAGGCTAGTATCATCACCATGCTGCAAGTGTACGAGTACTACATCTCGCACTATCTTGCCAAAGCTTTCGAAAGCTTGTTCGGATCTGTTACCTGTCTGCCAGGCTGTTTCTCCATGTTCCGCATTCGAACGCCGGATACACATCGACCTCTGTTCATTGCATCGGCTATCGTCGAGGAATACGCCGAGAACCGGGTTGACACTCTGCACACCAAAAATCTGCTGCACCTCGGCGAAGATCGATACCTGACGACGCTTGTGCTCAAGCATTTCGGCAAATACAAGACCATCTTTGTGCGAGACTGCAAGGCGTGGACGGTAGCGCCAGACGACTGGAAGATTCTGCTGTCGCAGCGTCGACGATGGATCAATTCGACTGTACACAACCTGGTGGAGCTCATCTTTACACCGGGTCTTTGCGGCTTCTGTCTGTTCTCGATGCGATTCGTGGTGTTCATTGACCTGCTATCGACCATTATTGCGCCTGTCACGGTCGCCTATCTCGTCTACCTTATCGTCTTGGTCGCTACGGACTCGGGGTCGGTACCGCTCACAGCGATCATCATGCTTGCCGCAATTTATGGTTGTCAAGCAGTCATCTTTTTGCTGAACCGCAAATTCGAGATGATCGGCTGGATGATTGTATACATCATCGGCATTCCGATCTGGTCCCTCTTCCTGCCTTTGTACTCCTTTTGGCATATGGACGACTTTTCGTGGGGAAACACTCGTGTCGTCATGGGTGAAAAGGGCCACAAAGTGATTCTGCACGAAGAAGGCACGTTTGACCCGAGCGAGATTCCTTTGCAGACGTGGAGCGACTACGAAAACGAGCTGTGGGAACGCAATTCGGCACGGTCAATCGGGTCTATTATCGAGGCAGCGAGAGCGGATAGCAAGTCGATGGGCTCGCGCGCCGGCTCGCAGTATGCGCCCAGTCTGTATGGCATGCCGATGATGCCTACGCCGGGTAGCTTTGCTCACAGTCCTTCGCCGTCCTTTGGCGGAACTCCCTCCCACTACGGCGGATATGGCGGTGGCTCGCAAGCCGGTGGCTACTTCACCTCGGGAGACGCAGCTTGTCATTCTACTTACAGTCTGGGAATGGGTGCTGGAGGCTACGGTGCGCCGGCCATGTCGATGTACGGCGGGGCTGCGCCTACCTACGGCATGGGCTCGGGTGGCTTTATGCCTCAGCCTTTTAATACTACAACAAGCATGTACGGACTTTCGCAGCAGAACAACGCGATGCAGAGGGGGTCGCAGTCCGTCTTTGGAAGCTCGCAGATTGGCTTTGGCGGCATGGACCAGGCCGTCGGATCGGCCAGTCGTAGCAACAGCCCACCGCGTGCAGTCGAGCAGGCTACATCCGGTCTGCCTTCTGATGCGCAAATTCGCAGCGACATCCGTGCACTCATTGCCGAATCAGACCTCACGACCATCACCAAAAAGCAGCTGCGTGCCAAACTCGAGCAGCGGTACGCCACGCCCATCGACTCCAAAAAGGCCTTTATCAACAGCGAGATTGAGGCCATCCTCTCCGAAGTCTAGTCCCTGGCCACTAGCCGGGGGTCTTTGCGCTCGTTCTCGTACACATCTTGACCTAGGACACTTCTTCCCTTCTGTCTTTACGTGGTGGCAAAGTGGTTTCGAATTCATTTAATGATCTGGTTGTTTTCTAAGTTTGCGTAACGGCGGCGTGGTCTACTGCGGGAGCGGGGGGTATATACGGAAGATGTGAGGTGTTGTCAGACACGAGAAGCGCGGTAGGAGGAAGGGGGTGGTGGTGGTGGAGGTCGACGAGGGGCATCTTTCTGCGCGGCTGCTGCTGCTGCTGCTGCTGTTGCACTCATGCCTACAACGCCGATCCGGGCGTCGGCTGCTTTATTCAACCGCGGCTGGATCTGTGGTTTCTTCAAGCTTGCTAGGGAGAAATTGAGCGATTGGCGTTTGTGACCGGGGACATTTGCGTAATCGGATTTGAGCGGGGTTTGGGCACTGGTGTTGGTGGTGGTGGTGGTGGTGCTTGTGGGGGTTTGAGCGGGGGGAGGAGCGTTTTCTTTATCGGGGTGGGTACCTGCGTTGACACGGGCTAGACTGGCGCGGTTCTGACGTGGGAGTACCGCCGGTGCTTTCAGTGCTGCTATTTGGTTTAGTGAGAGACTTTGGCGTTTGTGACCGGGGGTGTGGGTGTAATCCACCTGCTTTCGCACCCTAGCCTGCTGCGCGGCTGACGGCGGGTTGACGACGACACCCGCTCCCACCTCGCCGTTCACTCCCGCCCGATTGATTCTGTTCATACTCGCCCTGTTCTGCCGCGGCACGATCTGCGGAGCTGCCGCGCTCCTCACAGAGACGCTCGACGTCGCACGCTTGTGGCCCGGAGTGGCGGAGAAATCGACCGGCTTCTTCGGTGACTCTGCCCGTGCGGGCGGTGCTGCACCGGTGCGTGCTGCTGCGACTTTGTTGAGTCTCGGCGCGATCGTCGGTGCCTTAAGCGATGCTGGGGCTTTCACGCCAGACCGGGGTAGGCCTGAGATCCCGACAGGTGGGGCATCTTTTGTTGGACTGAGTGAGGCAGCGCGTTGCGGCGTGCTGGTCGGTGGCTGGTAGGCGATCCCCATGCGTAGAGCCGCGGCTTTGCTCAACCGCGGTTGGATAGATGGCTTGCTCGACGGAGCTGGTCGTGCGCGAAACGGCGTTGTGCCAGCACCCATCGCCGCAGCCGCCGGCGCTTTCGCATTTGCAGCTGCTGAAGTAGCAGTAGATTTGAGGGGCGTCAGCGTTGTGTCCTCGTTCTTAAAGAGCAATGCGATCTGCGCGGCGGCAACAGCCTCGTTGGGAGACACGTATACATGCTGGCCCTGCAAGATCTGCCTCAACGAGTCGGATTCAACAGCGTGCTTGACTACAAGGCAGTGGAGGATGCCAGAGGTCAACTTGGGCGCCCATCGAACCAGCGTGTCGACCTCTCCGACGGTCTCGATCTCGTAAGCCAGCAACTGGCGCAACAGCGCGTCGTCCTCGGGCAATACGAGGGACAGCGTCTTTTCAGCATCGACGTGCAACTCAGCCTGACTCTCGATTCGAGAGCAAACCTGCTTGGCTGCTGTATCTTCGAACAGGATGACCAACATCGGCGTGGTAGGAGCAGTGTTCGACATGGTTGTGGAGAGAGGGACACACGGCCGCGGCTCGCGCACTTTGACAGCGCATTAAAATTCAATTTTGCTGAGATTAAAGTTGTGGGGAAACATGTGCGTGTTGTTGTTGACACGTGTGGCACGCGCGACTCACACGGCGCGTCTCAAAATCCATTTGCGCGAATTGCTTGTCATACTCTGCAGAGCACGAGACTGGACAAATCTACTCAGCTATAGCGAAACTCGACCGCAGACTATTGCGCTAAACAGGTAGCGCTCTTGGAGCAGTCAGTACTTTTACAGAGAGGAAGCGTTTTGTGTACTTAGTGCAGGAGATGTTGCCTGATAATTATTGTAGGTATATGTAGCCACACGGTAAATTCTGAAGTACAATATGGAGATTCTTTCCAGATTCCAGCGTGGACTGCGTCGGAATACGCCGTTAGAGTATCGGACGGAGGTGTTGGCGTGAGAGCTCGAGCAGCGAGAGTAGAGGCCAAAGGTGTCGGGGTTGGAGCTTGGCCTGCGAAGGGAGAGGGCAAAGAGACGTTTGCTGAAACAGCGGCAGAGAAAGTGGGCGAGGCGGCCGGGATGTGCCAGTCGACGCTGTTGTGCGGACTGGGGCTGCTGCTGTCTTGTCCGGGCCAGTTTCGAGTCGGACTGGACGTGGAGCAAGGGCTGCGGGGGCAATTTTACGGGGAACCGTGGCTGTGGGCAGAGTTGGACAGGAAACCGGAATCTGGGGTCAATGGTGTATTGCAAGATGAAGAAGGAGAAGGCGATGCTGGAAGGCCAGCTTATATCCTTTCCTTCTTCTCATAGTGCGCTTTAGCATATATCCTACATGAAATGAAGCTTCTCTGAGAACCTGGGGCAGAGACATGGGAGCAGAGAAGATAAGGAATCGAGTGAAAGGAAAGACCGTGAAAGTTCTGTGAGGCGAGTCACGGGAACGTTCAGGGACTTAGCGGGAACGTTCAGGGATCCTTTCCAAGGATCGCGAGGTCCCTTGCGAGCATCGCGAGTTCGCTTCCGTGAACACGGGAAGGCCAGTCGCTATCAGTCTATCTATGACAGGCGGCGTGCGTCTTGGCCAAGTAGTAGGCGATTTTGGGCCCTGGTGCGAGTCGAAGAGCATCGCGAAGGTTGGTGATGGGCTAGCGGGGCTAGCAAGTTGAGGCGCAGCTGAGCTGGCGGGAAGGCTGTTGATTTGCCCGGCTACTGGCGTAGCTGCTGCGGTGGTGCGGCCTGAGTTGGCTCGGACCCACGGCTTCCAAAGCGCGACACTGGCGAATTAGGGGCGCGGGAAATGAGCAACTGGACAACTGGTGGGTACCACGAGCGGAACAATTGAACAACTGGCAGATACTGCGAGCTGAGCAATTGGACAAGTGGCGAGTGCTGCAACTGTTGGTGAAGCTTCAAGAGGAACGTGTCATCGTAGGGGTTCACAGTGGCCGAGAGGCAACGAGAGATAGCGCAATGGAATGTATTCGAGTAATCTAGCTACGCAGGTGTGTGGATACTAGACTCGATGGGGAAAGACACCGTCGAGTCGGAGCGAGTGCTTTATGAGGGAAGTGCGTAAAGGGCCGGAGCACGCCAACAAGGCATCTGTGTCTGAGGCATATGCGCCGGGACGCATGTCTCAGACCCAAGCAACGGAACACATGCACAGGGCCACATGTAATGGGCCTAGCCCCATAACAGAATGGTCGATGATATCGATCGAGTGCGGTTGGGAACTTTGACCAAATGTCTCCATACTTTGATAGCAGAGATGACCGCGAGGAGCTCCTTGTCGTGGATCTCGTAGTTGAGCTCAGGAGGTGCATAGTGTTACGGTGAACCGTGGCTATGGGCAGGATTGGACAGGAAACCGAAAGTTGAGGTCAATGGTGTATTGCAAGATGAGGAAGGGAGCAGGTGGTCCTGGGAGGCCAGCTTATATCCCTTCCTTCCTCTCCTAGTGCACTAGAAGACATATACTACATGAAATGAAGCGTATCCACAGGATCGGATAGCAAGTATGTAGGCGATTAGGGGTTGCGATACGTGCCAATACTATGCTATCGAATATGATTTTTTTGCCAACATCAAAGGTATTGTAGTTTGCCATGGGATGTCTTGGGTTCCCATGGTGCAAAAGCGTGTCAAACGGCAGCTTCATGCCGTATGCCGATGCGCGTACAACGTCGCATCCGACCCGCTCAAGTGCACCCAGCAAGTTGTGCAGACCTACTGCTTGACTATCCCTGATGAAAGCTGTGGGATAGTCACTCAATATGATCTGATAAGTCTTGCTGAGCTCATTGAACAAGGGTCGCTTGTACTTTGGCTCGACTCTGATAAGGAAACCACCTCGTGCAATAAACACCCAGTCTTTGAGATAAGTATGGTCTTTGAAGTGTTTGTCTGGTGAATGATGCACCAGCTCAAAGCACTACAAGGGATGACCATACCTTCGCAGATCATGGGGATACACACAGATGTTCCAAGAGTCGATGTCGTAGGCAGAGTAGCACCAAAAGAGTACGTCAGTCCCAGGGGCGCAATTGTCGGTCTCGTTCGCGCTTTTCCTTTCACGAGTCGTTCGTGCCACAATGAAGCGCCGCCGAGACCTGCTTACCGGTTATGTCTACTTCTTGCGCCAGTTCGGAGGGAGACGAACTCGGTATGCCAGCGATCCGACCCGTTGCAGAACTATCTGAGTGCAGCAAGGCCGTCAATGTCTTTGCAGGAGACTGTGGCACGTTCCGGGAGCGACCGAAGCCACTCAGTCTCCGTCTTTGACGGGCCATCCTGTCTTGTCGCACGAGACACTGTGACCTCATTCGTAGGAGGAGACAAGTCTTGTCATGGTCCCATGATCTGGGTGTACTCCCCATATTCGGACTTCACCGTTTGTGAGTCCCTTGTCGCTAGAGGCAAGGCTGCGTGAGAGCCTACCAAGACTCCAAGACGAAGCCTGCGCTTTTTCCCAAAAGCTGTCACTGTCTTGGCAGGGAGCTTCCAAGGCAAGAAGCTGATGTGAACCTCTTAGGCCGAGTGCAGTCTGTCGACACTAGGCCATGACGAGCTCATCGAGGTTCATCGGCTCGTGCAAGCGGGGACCGTCAACGTCCGACTGATGTCGAACCCTTGCGATTTTTGACAACATTCGATCCTTGCCGCATAGCCTACCCTTTGTCAAGCTCATCTTGGCAGCGACTAGGTGTCAGCTTGCAGAGTAGACGGCCCAGCTGTGCGAAGCTTGAACATTCTGGTAGAACGTTGAGTGAGGTAAGAGGACGAGCAAGGTTGCCGCCCTACTGCGACTGAGCCTCGCGATGCCCCCGAATTCCGCAATCGGAGAAAATTACCATCGGTGTGTCAGATCGTGGTAATGTGCGAACGGGTTCCGGGTTCCGGGTTCCCGGTTTCGCTGCTTCAGTGACTCACTGTGACTGTGACTCATGGTAGGCACAGCTAGACATCTCAAGTCATATAACTACGTAACGTCCTCACGCCTACAGTGCGAGTGTATAGATCTGTCTGTGACCTCTTCTCAGCATCAGCTCTTGACTGCTCTGTAGCACATAAAGCTAGCATAGACATTGCATAGAATTTAAAGAGAAATTCTTTTCCCACTATATTATTCAAGCTTTGCCTCTGCAGAGAAGTGACAGTCAAAGGCCGCGTTGATCTTGGTCTGCACAGTATTGGCCAGCTGTGTGATAGGGCAGTCGACGCAGTTGACCAGAATAGTAGAAGCTCCGGCCTGTTCCCACTGATAGTTGCTGTAATCCTTGAGAATAGACATGAGGTGATCACGGTGGGCAGCATCCGTGAGCTTGCATATGTACTCGGGATGTCGCGTCGTCAGACATCCGGCCGGAGCGCGGAACAGCTTCCAAGTCGCCGCTTCAGGATGAGTTAGCTCAGCCATAGTACCAGCATGACAGCTTCTGGCTACTGCAGCTCCGCATGCGAGGACAAGGGGTGAGATCGAAGAAAGCTTCATGTTCGGCTTCTACAAAGGACCTGTGTGGACAGAGGGAGTGCCTACTTGGAGCACACGCACGAGCTTATATGTGAGCAAGACTTGGACTTCTCTCCGCGCTCTTTTGTGCTCGACCGAGCTATTGGTGGGTACGGTGGGTCTGTTGATCTGAGGATATGTTGCTTCATATCCGCGGTTCTCGGGTGTCCGTCGTTGTTGGTGCCGCTCGTCCCACGTCATCGTCACGCGTGTTCTTGATGAAGTTTGCGTCGGCTAGCTCCCCTGTTTGACGTTGCACATGCAAACAGCGACACATCACACACCGAGCCAGTCCCGAATCAAGCAAATCACGTTCATTCTCACAGTCGAGATAGGCGAGTGGCTCACTGGTTCCTACGTTCTTGTCTGTCCCTTCTTTAGCGCAAAAATGTTGTGCAGCAGCATCGTCGTGTTGGCCATGTACTTGATGGCGATGACAATCGTCAAGGTATGTGCAGATGCAGCTGATGCTGCCGATGCCGCCATTGCACGAGGCGGAACAGGGCATCACACTCGATACCTAAGCCCGGTACGCCTGAACGAAGCCTGCAAGGATCCGGCGTATTACTGCATCTATCTCAACCAAAATTACCGCGCTGTTGTCGACATTACGCCCTTCTACGCCAGTGACAATCGTAGGTCTATCTCTCACCTTCACGAAGTCATTTGAATGGTCTCTGAGCTGACATTTTCTCGCTTTTCTCGTAGAGGGGGGCTTCTTGTTTGCAAGGTCGGAGTACTTACCGCCGCCTGGAAGTAACACCATCCCTAAGCCGATTTCGGTCTGCTACGGCGGCTGCTGCATCGACGTTTTGTTTCCTGCTACCAACGGCTGCGTTGAGATGGTCTACCGTAATGTCCCCGGCGCAGTCGCAAAGGGCCACTTGCTAGGCCACTTTGCTGACAACTTCGACCTCAAGATCGGCCCACGACCAGACATGCTCAAAGCCCTCTTTGCCTGTCCTTCGCCGAAAGACGGCAATCCAACTCCCTTCAGCGTCATCGAAGTACGATACCGGAAGGGAATGGCCATTCCTAGTGACATGCGTAGTGGAAGTGCGCCCGGTTACTCTGTCCAGTCTGCCTAGGTTGGTCTGCGACGATCACCGCTATTCGCACTAGACCCACTCCGGCACAGTCCTAGCCTACACGCCCAAAACACAGACTAAGCTGAAAACCGAACCGTGACATGACGACGTTGTGTGTGTGATATGCTCTGGTTTGTGATGGTATCTTATGCTTTTACGGGCCGCCATTTCGTGTCTCTGCGAGTGGAGAGAAAGACGTCGGCCGCTTCGTCTGGCTTGCGCCATGCCGATTTCGAGGTAGGCACGAGATTGGAGACAAGGAAGCGTTGGCCCTCTCTCAGCATTTCGCCGAGCTGAGTAGCATCCCAGACTGTCAATTGCACTGTGCGTGCGTGTGCATTTTTTGCGCTTTTGCCACTACTTGTCTGCTCCCACGTGTTGTTCGTGGTTCCATTTGCAGCAGACGGAGGTGGAGGTAGACGAGCATCGCGGAAACGGACGACACGGAACTCACGCACTTTGCGAGGAGGGCAAAGTCGATCCATCTCGGCATGCATTCTGGTCCATCCCATCTCGGCCTGGGTTGCATGAGCTTTCTTCGCCATACTGAGTAGCCATGGCACCAGTATTGTGAGCCCGCGTTGGACGACGAGCTCGGATACTGCCGCTGACGGATTCGCATGGTCACACAGGAGATCGAAAATGCGGCACGCGTCCGCCTCCATACGACCTGTGGTGTCTTCTGGCAGTACTGGAAGAAGCGCATTGCCTGTCAATGAAGCAAGACAATCCACAAGGTCGTCCATTCGCTGGCTCTGCGTCTCTACCTGTTGCTCCATGCGCTGCTGTGCTCCTTCTCGTCGTTGAAGCCAGGCCTCTTTTGCTTCCTCTTCTTCAGCTACGCCACGAGGTGCTGAACTCTGTCCGCGCTCCGCATCGACATAAGCCAGCGGAAAGACCTTGAGAACGACGATGTCCATCAATGCAACCATACCACCTTCGGCGGTAAGACTGCGCAGACCAGCAACAAAAGAAGTGGTGGCAAATCCGAGCCTAGAATCCCAGCGAGCCAGAGACACACCGTTTGCACTGAGCATGATGCGAGAAGTGTGATAGGCCGACATGACATCGTTACCCTCCCCGTTGTTCTCCAGTCTTGCACCCATGATGGAAAGCTTGCTCCCAATTTTGATGCGTCCACGAGTGCATGCTTGCGCGAGTACATCGTCGAGCTGTGCCTGGATTCGGTACCACCCATCCGATAGATCGACGACGACCGACTTTTTAACGATCGTGCCACCAGTTTTGACCTCGAGCTCTTCTTCTTCCTCATGAACCGCCGAGACAAACAAAACCATGGCTCGTCCGGGAGACGAATCGTGCTCCTGTATTCTTCGGATGCAAGAGCGGTGTGCCAGGTTGATCTCCCTTTCATATCGATATAGCATCTGTCGAATGACTTCTTCCCAGCTCCACCGCGCTCCGGCTTTGTTTGGGTTGAGTCTAACGTGCGCAGCTAATTTCCACAGAACCATCGTCCAGTGGTTCTTGACCCATGGCAGCGTGGCATCGCAACAGCCTCGCTGTAGAAGCTCTTCTAGCGCTTGCTCTTGCCGCAAGAGCTTCCCGTCAGGTGTATCGAAGGCATACCAAGAAGCTTTGGCAGGGTCTTGCAGAATCACAACGATCTCATCTGGAGCTCCCTGTGCTATCATCTGCAAAGAAGACAGCGCTTCTGGTCGACCTAAGTCGGCGAGGCTCATTCGCTTGCTCGGACTTGTTGTTTCAAAAACCGCGCCAGCTGCTTGAGAGACTCGACTATTTGATTTCGAGCTGTTCGCTCCTGAGAGAGCCGTTGAGGCAAAGTGAGGGAAGAGCGGACTTTGCAACTCAGCAAGCTCCTCCATCTTTGGTCGCTTGCCGTTCTTGAAGGGTGTGACAAACTTTGGCAGAGGTCTCTTTTTGCCGGTGCTAGCTTTGTCTGGACGAGGAGTCGTGCCCAGTGCTACGCGAGTTGCGCTCTGGGGAGTCGAAAAGCGTGCTGGAAAGCTGCCCGGATGCACAGTACTGCTTCGAAGTGGACTGAATGCTGATACTGCGGGCGTAAGTCGCGGTCTTACAGCTGGGCTGCTGAAAGCCGGGCTCGGAAGGACGGTAGGCGGTGGACGCTGAGGTATTGAGGGAGTACTGTTGATTTGTGGCGGGAACTTCTCTGGTGGCAAAGTGGCCTCTATCGGGGCTGTGGGTATTGTTGTTACGGCTTGTCTTGGTGGGATGTCACGAAGCGGAGTCCTGACTAACTGCGGCGCTCTTAAGGCAGGTGGCGTCGGAGACAAGGAAGGGACGTTCGCTGCTGCTTTGAGTGGCGGAACAAAGACGGGTTTTGTGATCTGAGATGCAAAGGGCAGCGCATCGTCTTGGTCGAGATCGTCAAACAGTCTCTTTGCGATGTCAAGGCCCTTTTCGCTGAGCTGTACAGTTTGGCCTCGGCCAGTCTTGAAACCGGCAAACTGCGGGTTGAGGAAAGAGGCGACTTGGCTCAAGGGATCTGGTGATTCGTAGAATGGATCGAACAGATCGTCGGAGTCTGGTTGTTCTGTCTGCTCTTTGACGTGAGTGGCAGCAAGCTGGGTGAAACCTTGTGCTGACAAGCTTTCTTGAGACGACAGCATGGCTCTATGCGGGAAGGAACGGGTTCTCTTTTTCGGTGGACTGAGTTCTATGTTGTCAAAGGTGTCGTCCTCGAGACCGTCGAACAAGAGGGCGTGCTCGTCCGAGATGTCTGCTACTTCTGCAACGAGATCGCGTGCTCCGACCTCTTCTGCTGCAGCGATCAATTCAAATTGATCTACACCACGGAAACTGTTTTCTACTACTGCTGGTTCGAGCGAGTCTGACGTGGGATCGTTCGGAACGTCAACTTGTTCTTCGGCCGGCAAAGAGAGATGTGAGTCCAGAGACGGCATGGGTTCAAGTTGCTCATTTGGCGCTAGGTCCTTGGCAAAATGAAGCTCGGATTGTGACTCGTCATGTATAGAGTGCAACTCTTCCAAAAGTGAGCGCTGAGTTGCTGCCACTTCTTCGTCATCATGGACTGAGCCGAGAAAGAGAGTTGAGCGATCTGTAGCGCCTTGCTCTACGACATTCATCGTCATCTTTACACAGAACGTGCTACGCTTTGTCGTAGGTCTTAGAGCAGAACAGCGTCGTACTTTGTGGAAGTCATCGTGACTTTGGCGGTGAAAGCAAGTCAATATGTGCCAAAGAGCGTGCCGCTTCGGAAGCAGTCCGATGGAGACGGCGAGGCAAGGTGGGGTGGATGCGGATACCTTCCGATGCTCAACGCGAATAATCACAATTTCTCTCACGCGTTTTCGTCGGACGACTGTGCAGAGTGCTCCACACGCCCAGAAAAAGTAACACGATCGGCATATTTGCCCGATGCTAGTTGCTCAGGCATCGCAAGGGGCACAGTGAGACATGATTATCTTTCCTTCAGTGTGACCAAGTGCATAGATACTTGGATTATGCGTCGAACAGTTCTGCTCCAACTCAATGATGCCCAGTGCCAAGATGTGCTTGCTCCTTCGTCTGGTTATGGGAAGAGGATAGCTGGGCCAGTCACGGTCGGGAGTGTTGATCTCTCGGATTGGCTGTGCAAGTCTCGCTGTTCCGAACGATGCGCAATTTTAGATTCAATTTGAGATTTCGCATCGGCGTGGAGCGTGAATTGAAAAGAAGCGTGTGTTGCTCTCTGCTTCCCTATTCCGAATTAGCCATCAATTTGCCGCACGCGCCGAGGCTCATTTTTTCCTATCTGGGCTCGAGCCCAGTGCCCAGCGCGCTCTGCCCACTTTGCTCGCCGACAGCAACACACACACACAACGCGCAGCGCAGCGCAGAAAGTGCGCAAGTGCTTGTCGATCCCGCTTAGTGACGTTGATTGTTTTTGCCAACCGGGCTCTATCATCCTCCTTCTCTTCTCCATCGATCCATCGTAGCCTGCCCCCCCTTCTCGCTCCAACTCACGTCGGAAGCTCGTACCGCCCCTTCTTTTTCTTTCTCGGAGCACCTTTTGCAGGTTCACCTTTGATTCAAACAAGATGGTAAGTTGTCTCTTCCCATCCAAGCTGCGTGGCTCAGTGACTGATAGTGTTTACGTTTCCCCCCTTCAGTGTGGTATCTTTGCCTATATCAACCACTTGGTTGAAAAGGACCGCAAGCAAATCATCGATGTGCTTGTCAACGGTCTCGCTCGACTCGAATACCGTGGATACGACAGTGCTGGTATTGCTCTTGACGGAGACACGGACAAGGAAACCATCATCTTTAAGCAGGTCGGCAAAGTCGCTGCCCTCCGAAAGCACATCGATGCCTCCTCCATCGACCTTCACCGTGTCTCGATCTCCCAGACCGGTATGGCCCACACTCGATGGGCCACGCACGGTCAGCCTTCACCTATCAACTGCCACCCTCACAGATCCGACCCCACCAATGAGTTCACGGTTGTCCACAACGGCATCATCACCAACTTCCGCGAGCTTCGACTGGTGCTTGAGAAGCGTGGCTTCAAGTTCGAGACAGAGACCGATACCGAGTCTGTAGCCATTCTTTGCAAGTACCTCTACGATTCTATCCAAGGTAGAAAACCCGACTTTACCACTCTGATCAAGAGTGTCGTCAAGGAGCTCGAGGGTGCCTTTTCGTTTGTTTTCAGATCCGCTCACTACCCTGGCGAGGTTGTCGTTGCCCGACGAGGTTCGCCTTTGCTCATCGGTGTTAAGACAGAACGAAAGCTTAAGGTCGACTTTGTCGATGTAGAGCTTGGAGGTGCTGTCGACGAGGCCAGCTTCGGAGACGCTGGTCTTCTTGCGCCTCCGGGCAAAGACCCATCCGGTCCTGGCTCCCTCTCCGTCCCCAATGCCAACAACAAGCTACTTCGATCGCAATCCCGAGCCTTTTTGTCCGAGGACGGTCTGCCGCAGCCCATCGAGTTCTTCATCGCCTCGGATGCTTCCGCTGTTATCGAGCACACCAAGCGTGTGCTCTACCTCGAAGATGATGACATCGCCCACATCAGTGAAGGCGAGCTCCACATCCACCGTCTTCGCCGCAACGATGGCCTGAGCTCCATGCGATCCATCGAGACACTCGAGATGGAGCTTGCTGAGATCATGAAGGGTTCTTTCGACCACTTTATGCAGAAGGAGATCTACGAGCAGCCCGACTCTGTCGTCAACACCATGCGAGGACGAGTGGACTTTGACAAGCGACAGATCAAGCTCGGTGGACTGACAGCTTTTTTGAACACCATCCGAAGATGTCGACGTATCGTCATGACCGCCTGCGGAACTTCTTACCACTCTTGTCTTGCTACTCGTGCCATTTTCGAGGAGCTGACCGAGATTCCAGTCTCGGTCGAGCTTGCCTCTGACTTTTTGGACCGCAAGACGCCCATCTTCCGAGATGACGTTTGCATCTTTGTTTCCCAGTCTGGTGAAACAGCTGACACCATTCTCGCATTGCGTTACTGTCTCGAACGTGGCGCTCTCTGCCTCGGTGTGGTCAACACAGTCGGCTCCACCATGTCACGAGAGACCCACTGCGGTATCCACATCAACGCTGGTCCCGAAATCGGTGTCGCATCCACCAAGGCGTACACCTCGCAGTACATTGCTCTGATCATGATGGCCGTGCAGCTGTCCGAGGACCGCATCTCAATGACTGAGCGACGCAATGCCATCATCGATGGTCTTCACGCTCTTCCACAGCAGATCAAGACAATCTTGGCACAGGACAAGGCACTGCAGACGCTCGCCCACACCACGCTTGCCAAGGAGCGATCGCTTCTGATCATGGGTCGAGGCTACCAGCACGCAACGTGTCTGGAGGGTGCGCTAAAGATCAAGGAGGTGTGCTACATGCATTCCGAGGGCATTCTCGCCGGTGAGCTCAAACATGGACCTCTTGCTTTGATCGACGAGTCGATGCCAGTGATCTTGATCATGACCAAGGACTCGCTGTACCCCAAGGTTCAGACGGCGCTGATGCAGGTCACTGCCCGAAAGGGTCAGCCTATTGTTATCTGCAACGACGATGATCAGGACATTAACCCTTCGATGAAGACGATCCGTGTGCCTCGCACGGTCGACTGTCTGCAAGGCCTGTTGACCGTCGTTCCGTTGCAGTTGCTCTCTTACCACCTGGCCACGGCAGCCGGCGTTGACGTCGACTTCCCACGAAACCTGGCCAAGTCGGTGACCGTAGAGTAGAAGAAGTAATCTCTTGGCCTCCTCTCACCCCAACCCTCCTTTTCCCCCATTGTATATATACGCACGCCTGCCCCCGACACTCGACACGCTCAAGAAAGCACTTGATCGAAATGTTCTACGTTCATTTTTTCAAAAATCGACTATGCGGATGTGTATGTGTTAGAGATGCTGAGAGAGGTTAGTGGAGGAGGCCGAGCCAGAGGGAGGGGGTTTCGATAAGTTGTTTCCAGCGATTGACGAGTTTAGCTAGGTCGGCGCCTTCGACGACACGATGGTCGCCTGTGAAGGAGACGGGCATGATGAGGCGGCGAACAATCTTGTCCGGGTCTGTCAAACTTGTCGCTGCGAGGGACGGGATTTCGGATGCGAAACGGGGTAGTATACGACTGCGACCGAGGGCGCCGATGGCGAGTTGACCCGTGGGGGGTAGCAGAGGGTGAGTGTAGGTTCCACCGCCCACGGCACCGATGTTGCTAAGCGTAATAGTGCCGGATGCTTTCAAGTCGGCGGGAGTCAGACCTTTGCTCGAAGCAGCGCGTGTTTGAAGCGAGACGATGGAGGCAGACAGATCGTAGATTGACTTGGCCTGCACTCCGGCAATACACGGCATCAAGAGACCCACCCTACTGGAAAGTGCGATCGAGATGTCGTGTGACTGTCGACGTACCAGTTTGTGCGCATTGCCGGTGGCATCTTTGGTCAGCATGGATCGGAACATGGGATGTTCATGAAGCGCGAGGCTCATTGCTTTTACGAGTAACGGTAGAAGGGTCAGCTTGGTGAAGCCTGCATCTGGGTTTGATGTCGGTTGCTTATACATCTCCGGGATAGAGTGGGAGAGCATCTTGCGGACATTGTCCAGCTCCGTCACATCGATTTCGTCCGAATAGGCAAAGTGAGGGGTCTGCAGCGTCGACGTCATTGCTTTGAACATGGCTCTCTGCACCGGCGTCAGATCAATCGTCTCTGTCGCCGGCGACTCTGACGGTGGGGGAGGCGAGTCTCCCTTGGACAGGTAGGACAGCACGTCCTGTTTGGTGATACGGCCGTCTTTACCGGTGCCGTTGACCTGAGCCAGGTCGACATTGTGGTCCTTGGACAGGCGTCGAACAGCAGGCACGGCCAGAATATCGCCGGTTTCGGAGCCAAAACTGGTCGGCTTCGGTGCAGAAGAAGCAAAACCTTCCATTTCGACGCCTTGGAAGACCGAGTCGGGCGAACCACGCGCAGTCTGGGTATCGTCTTGCTCGACTGGCTCGGAGGGAGCAGCCGGAGTTTCGGGCGGAGGCGTCGACATTGTTTCCGTAGCACCTTCTTCGGCCTGCATTTCAATCTCGCACAGCGGCTGGCCTACTTTTGCGACGTCTCCTTCCTTGTGCATGAGTTTCTTGACCGTTCCAGCATATCGTGAGGTGATTTCGACAGAGGCTTTGTCGGATTGCACCTCGCAGATTGGGTCAAATTCTTGGACAACTGTACCGGGTGTCACAAACCACTTAATGATTTCGCATTCTGTGATGCCTTCACCAACATCGGCCAAAAGGTAGGGCTTGACTTGCGTTGCGCGCTTCTGAGGCGTCGTTGCAAATGAACGCGCTTTCGCGACGGAAACAGACAGCGACGAAGTTGTCTTAGCGGGCACGCAAGCGATGCTCGAAATAAGCGTCCGTCGCTGCTGCCGAGTGACTTGAGTGCAGCACGAAAGCAGGCTCGACGACCTGCTCAGTGCTCTTCGTGTAGCCATCATGATGGTAGAGACAGAAAGCACGCGCACAAACTCGCAACAGAAGACAGGAAAAGGAGGTAATTGAAGCATTAAAGTCACAGTGTGAGTGTGTGGGGTCGGAATAGCCGAACCGATAATTTGTTCGGATTTGACGGTCTCTCCTACATGGCCGGCCTACATTTGGCGGGGAAGGGTCGTTCGCTCAAACCTCAAAGTCATAGATGAACAGATCCTCGAGTGCTGGTCTCACCCGTTCCTAGCAGAGCGCAAAGAGAGTTGTGTCAGGTGTCTGCTCTAACGAGGAAGCAGGCCGCAATCAACTTACAACAAAGGCGCGATGGACCGGATCCTTCTCGAGGTAGTACTTGACGTGATCTTGCGACGGAAAGGTGGAGACAAAGATGTGGTGGAAGCCCTTGCCGGCATTCTCCACAGACGTGTTGTTGGTCGAGGCTTTAAAGTCAACCAGGTACGGCTTGCCGGCTTCGTCGACGCACTTCGTCTTGAAGCTGGTGAATTCGTCGTACAGCGCCTGCCGCTCCGACTCGTCCACACTCGACTTGTACTTGAACGAAACTACGTGGACTACAGAGGCAGGCATTCTCTAGACAGTTGGCAGCTAGATCCGGAGGGTTAAGGAGATGAGGGATGGTGCGATGATTGCGCTTTTGTCTGCTCGGATGTATATGAGCTGCTGTCTCGAGTCTCGACGTCTCGGCCCTCGCGCCCTCGCGCCCTCGCGCCTCGGCGCCTCGGCGTTAAGATGTCTATGCTCTAACAAGGAGTTGTTCACTACTAGCTACTACTAGCGTCTAGCTACTACTAGCGTCTAGCTAGACTAGCTACTACTGCTGCACGGCTGTACACTGTTACACTGCTGGTACTGCTGCGTTGTCTGGTTACTGCCGTTTCGCTTTGAAAAAGGCAGCGGTCTGCTGTATGGTGGCGCCGAAACGAGGAGCTACAGTGACTTGATCGCGGATCCAGCGAGGTAGGCGCTCGCGAATATCAGAGCGAGCGTACCGACGATCCAGCAAAATGAGGGCTGCATAGTCGTTCTGATGGCGAACAGCTCGGCCAATCGACTGATTGACCGCCTTCATGCAGAGATTCGTGTACAATTCGTTGCCAGCATCGCCCTTTGTAGCTATGGGAGAAGACTGAGCTAATTCGCGAACGTACTTCATCCGTTCGGCCAGCTCTGCATTCTGAGCATTGGCAAAGGGCATTCCTACCATCACCACTGCTCTTGCCAGACTGTCTGAGAAATTGATACCCTCGGAGAGCTTAGCCCCGACAACTGCAAACAGCAGCGATCCGTTGCATCCGGGCCCAGGATGGTCAATAGCGGCTGAATATTCGCCGAGTACCTTGTCCACTTCCATCGTCGTTTTTGGTTCGCTAAACACCTTTTTCTTTTTAGTCAAACGGGCCATAGTTCCTACAGCGTTCCAACGTTGGAACACTGCGTCGAGGAAGGCGTATGATGGCACAAAGACCACCATTCCGTCCGGGATCACATTGCACAGATTGACCAGTGTGAGGCCGAGCTCGTCGAGCAAATCCATGTTTGCCCTAGCATCGAACTTGAACTCGAAAGAAAGACCTTTGGGAGAGACCGGAAGCACCGAAACCAAAAGATTGCTGGATGGTATAACGTGACCGCACGAAAACGTCAGTAGCCGATCGGGGCCCAGGAATGGCAGCAGCTGCTGTTTGAAGTCGGACAGTGGCTCCATCGTTCCTCCAGCCAGGATCACTGAGCGTGACTCTTCCACCAATGTACGGAAGGCATGGGAAGGATTCAAAAGCTGATACTTGATCTGCACATTGCTGGCTCCAGAACTCTCCTGACGACTGAGGAGAATCCGTCCATCTTCCGTGCGATTGGCCAGCGAGAGCAGGAAAGTTTCGATGGAATGCATTGCAGAAATTGGGCTGGGGCTAGTCTGCTCTTTCACCTGCGTAGTGAGTGGTTTGACTCCCTTCCTGCCGCCTTTGCCCTTCTGTATTGTCGCAAGCTCTTCTACATGTGCTTTGGCTTGCAGCTTCTGGTCCTGCTTATCGGCGTAGCCACTGACTTTGCGAGCAATTTGCGTCTCCTTCAGCCATGCTTCTAATGTGATCAGATTGACTTGATCGAGTCCGCGACTTAGGCCGCGGACAAAGTCAGAGGCAGTAACAATCTCGTCTTTGGCCCGCCGCGCCGCCCAATTGTTGTTATGCGTTTGGATGGCGGTGAGAAACGTCTTGAGTTTGCGCAAGTTTTGCTCGTTGACACCCTTCAGCCGGCCGGAGAAGCGGTCGAGGTATGTTTGAATTTGAACGGCCGCCTGTTCAATCTGTTTCGAGGTGACAATAACCGAATGCGTGGAGAGTATTGTGTCGATGAGATTGTGTGCCTCGTCAATGAGGATGACGCAGTCCTCCAAGCTGATCCCCAACGAGTCTCGAGCGTCTTTCTGCAGCAAGAGGTTGTAAGGTAGTGTGACCAACTCGGCCTGTTTTGCGCTGCTTCGCGCCGCAAAGTACGGGCATGTGTGGTGCGTTCGACCCAGCTGTACGAGATCCTCAATATCGGTGACGTTGGCCATGGCATTGTCCCGGAATTCTAGGATTTGTGCTCTTCCAGTAGCATCAAATGGTGGCAGGGAGGGACATCGTTTCGACTTACTCGAGGTTTTCATCAGCTCGAGACATCGTTCATTCATCGCTTCTGATCCCTTGGCACGACCGAGTGCTTGAACCTCTTCGTTGATGCACATCTGCTTCCGACTACCCAAGCTGATCGTCCGAATCGAAGCTATATCATTGTCAGACTTACCGAAGTCAGTCTTGCGAAGCTCGGCGACGAATTGCGATAGCTGCGAATGTGTTCGACTGGCGTAAATGATTCGAGGCAGCGTTTCGGGCTCTTCCTCCTCCTCTTCCTTTCGCGAGGTCGTTCCCTGGTACTGCTGCATTAATGCCCGGACAGCGGGAGACACATTTGAATCGTTGTCAGCACTTGACTTGTCACTGGACTCGAGCAACTTCCGAGAGTAGCTCGTGGCCATTCGCACGACGGCTTGCGCCTCGGTTCCTGCACCGTCGTCCAGCAGCAGATCGTCATCTGAATCGTCCTCGCTGTTTTCTAGTCGGGCACGTTTTTGCGGTCGGCTTTGTTCTAGCTGTCCAGCACGAGCAGCCTGTTTGAGCAAGGTCTGATGGCGTCGTGCTTTGGCAATTCGCTCCCGCAGCTCATCCTGCTGTGCTTCCTTCGCCCGCCTTGACTTATCCTGCTCATGCTTCACCACCCAATCTGGCTCTTCCTCCTCAGAGCTAGCAGTCGTGGACACGTTGCCGAGCTGATAGCGCTTTGCGTCAAGTCTGAGCCACGAGAAAGCCGCGCAGATGAGCGACAGCGACTTGCCCGTTCCAGTTGGACTTTCGAAGAGGCCGACTTTGCCCTGCTCGATCGTGCGAAAGACGTCTCGCATCAACGCGATCTGAATGTCGTAGGCCTGCGGATAGGGAAAGGAAAAGGCACGAGATGCTGCTTCCATGTCCAGCGTGTCCCCTCCTGGTACTCCCAGCTCCAACTCCCCTCCCGCCATAGCTGAATTGCGGACAAAGCACCTTTGATGATGATAATGCAGCACTGACAGGTCGGGGGCCGGAAGAATTAGAACCAAAAATCTCGTGTTGGAAATACGCGTGAAGCCGCGTAAATTACACTCAAATTGCACGTGCTTCGTTCTTGCACGAAAGCTTACATGGTCACTTATCTACAACGGCAAAGTGCAAGAATCGATCTATGGTGGTGAAGTGGAAGGGAGTAAGTGCATGACGCGCGGATGCATCTAGCCCTTGTGTGTCTTGAAGGCAACGAGACCAGCGAGAGCGATGGCGTATCCGACGAATTGCAGGCCTGAGACGGTGTCGCCAAGTAGCAACATCGAACCAAGAATAAGCAGAATGTCCTTAAGAACACCTGCCAGTGTGAGCGTAAGCGAGCTGGCAGCACCGATGAGGAAGACAGCGGCAATGTTGAGGCCGAATGCTACGCCTGCGTTGCTGGCCAGCACGAAGGGGCCCAGCTTGGAGACCTCAAAGAAGGGCAGAAGGCCTTCGGTGAATGGCAAAATACAGGCGTTGATGGCAGCGCAGACAGGAGCAAAGTAGTAGAGCGAGACCAAAGGGTCCATCTTGAGGCCCTGTAGCAGAACTTGGATCATTACCAAGCGCGAAGATTCAAAGCCAATGGCAAGAACCTGGCAAATGAAGCCGTCCATGGCAAAGTCGCCCTCGCCGTACGAGGCAAGCGCAACACCAAACGAGATGCAACCAACGATCATGGTCAACTGGCCGGAGAGCTGCTTGAGACCGAAAGCGAATGAGATGATGAGCACCGCCACAGGGGTGAAAGCCTTGAGCATCTGGATGAAGCTAACACCGAGAGTGAGGTAGGCCATGTTACTGAAGATGAGCGAAGCGGAAAAGAGAGCGCCGATGGGCAGAATGTTCTTCATCCATCGCTCGTTGGTCATCTCAACGTTGGACAATCCGTCCAGCAAATGGGTGTATCTGGCCAAAAGTCGTGTGCCGACAGTGGCAAAGGCCATGTGGAATGTTGTGAGGAAGACTGGGAAGGGAAAGTTGAGCTGCTTTGGGTCGAGGACGAATCTGGAAGCAAGCAAGCAAGCAAGCGTAAGTATTTCTGCGTCGTACATAGAGCATATCAGCGACAAAATGCTTACTTGTTGTACACAATGACACTACTGGACAGCGAGATCCAGAGAGCGATGATGAAGGCGGGATGAATCTTTTTCTTCTCGGGTCGCGAGCCTCCGCCAGGTAAGATGCCGCCGTTGTGGGCAGCTTCGGCGCCCATGCCACTGTGGCCAGGTGTGCCTACTGACGGGGTGCGGTGACCGGTGATGGGGTCATGACCCGACTTTTCGTCTACAGAGAGACTCTGCATCGGCAGCGACATGTGTTCCTTGGACATGATGATGGAGCTTGGGTAGGAGGATGGTGGTAACACAACAAGAAGGTCTGTTGGCGACAACCTTGACTAGCCGGACCGCGGTCGAAATCGGAGAGGTCGGTGCGTGCGTGCGTGTGCATGAAATGCTCCCAAATGTTAGAAAAGTTTGCATCACCGGGATGCGAAATACCGAAAAGGCCTGCCCGACGTCGATCTTGGTTTTCACCATTTTGGTTCCAGGATTTCCGAATAATAATTCGCCACATGTCATGCACCTCGGCCAATTCTGCCCAATTGTCTGGAATTCGATCCAATACACTGCCACAAAGTTTTAAATCGGAGCTCTCCAGAAATTCGATCTTTTCTTATCGCATCCGAGATCTGACATTGTTTTGCACTCGAATTTTCTATTGCTGAGGTGGTGCTGCAGTGTGGAATGCGTATACGTCCTGGCTGATGGCATTGGCGACATCTTCGGCCTCGTGTTGATCGACGTCAAAGACATCGGTCCATGGCATGCGTCGCTCTTCCGCGTCGTCCGAGTCGGTGGTCCACTCCGCTGAGAACGTGCTAACGTCCGTCGCTGTCGCCTGACATGCCCGGAAGAAGGCGCCTGCCGCCAACACCGGCGCTTCGTACATCACGCACGTTGGGTCCCGCATACTATGAAATCGGCTGTGTGTTAGTGAAGCGCGAAAGGTCAACATGTGGAGTGTGCACGTACCAATCATTGAGCGTGGACCAAGCTAGCCGCACGACTTCTTCCGGTACGCCTAGACGAAAGCATGCCTTGACCAGAATCTCGTGAGGATGCTGCACGATTAGATCAAAGCAGAGCGTTTCCAAGAGCACCTCTTCCGACACGAGGATGATGTCGCGCCATCTCGCGTATTCCTTAGACGTCTGATTGGCCCGAAAAGATCGGTCCATCCAGCGCTGAAGGCCTTCTGGTGTCTTGTCGAGTGAAGCCATGGTGGCATCAATGATGTTTGGCAACTTGCGGTGTGTCTCTTCCACTTTGCATGCTAAAAAGATACAAGTAGCTGCGATTTCGTAGTGTGCATATCCGAGTCGATTGGTTCCATACTGCAGCGGCTTGCGCATGTAGAAACGGTGGAAAAAGAGACAGGCTGTGTTGAGCACATGCTGACCCAGTCTCATAAAGTCGCCCACTCTATAGATAGCATTAATGCCCTTGCAACGCAGAGTCCGTTCTACATTGGGCTCAAGCCCTGCGACAAGCACTGACGGCGTGAGTAGCAGGTCGGTCTTGCTAAACAGCCATTGATAGTCGGTAGCCACTTCGTCTGGTCGAAGACTAGCTGCAGACGCTGTCATCAAGTCATCGCCCTTGTTGGGTGCAAAAGTCGAGAAGAAAGAGATGGCAGCACAAGGGTCCACCTCTGCTACCGCCTAATGCAAAAACAAATTCCACACATATTTCTGGACATGGAAAATCGATCATAAATTAATGCAGCAGATGCAGGAACGCTGCGGGGGTATATATGTTGAGATGGGGGAGGGAGTTCATGTGGTGGTTGTCGGCTTGCCACCGACCCAGCCTTCTCCTGCCTCTAAAAGACCAACCATGCCAGTAAAGAGTGCGGTGGTAGTGTGGCCAAGAAAGCCATTCTTGCTCTCCGCGTCTTCATCCTCATCTGCCGAGGATGCTTCTATGTTATTGCTAAAGCTGGTGCCGTGACGCGACGTGCGCCTCTGCTTGGCTCGTCTGGCAACGCGAGCATTGCGCGCATGTTGATAGCGCTTGCGTGCCGGATCATCCGAACCGGGGATGTCAGCGTCTGCTTTGAATCGAACACCAAACGAACGGCCGTCGCTGGTTGGTTCGCTGTCACTGCTATCGGAGGCACCCTCGGTAGGGAACCTACGCGAATCGTCGATCCATTGTCCAAATTCTTTGCGATCGTAATCCTCAGGGTTTTGCATAGCTTGATCGATTGCAAGCGGTATACTCAAGGTAACCCTTGCCAACTGGAGCG
Organism: Farysia itapuensis; assembly: GCA_023212645.1. NCBI lineage: Eukaryota > Fungi > Basidiomycota > Ustilaginomycetes > Ustilaginales > Ustilaginaceae > Farysia > Farysia itapuensis. The sequence goes on along the minus strand of JALBYC010000036.1, from coordinate 61,170 downwards.
TGAGCCGTAACCGGCCTGGAATGTCAAAGTACGAGAGTCCGCGCAGATCCTGTTGGATCTCATAGAGGCGCGACATCTCGTTGAGCAGTACGCGCGAGTATCTCCGAGTGGCCCGCATCATCTGTGATAGCTTGAGGAATTTGGACTCTATACTGCGGATGTTGGCATCATTATAGGTGCCGAGCCCGCTATCCGCCATCACCTTCAGCAGAGCCTTCACGGAAGTGAAATCGCCCTCGAAGAACTCGACATAAACTGTAAAGAGGACGTCTTGAAGGGTAGCATCAGCGAATGCCTCGCCAAACTCATCCTCGAACACCGTCTGAGAAGCCCTATCTTTGAACAATGTGTGGGACGTTGGTGCGAATTCGTAGGCCTGCCGTGAGGCAGGTTTGGACAGCGTCTCGTACGCAAATGCCAGTTTCTGGAAAGCAACTGTCGACGGCGGGTAGTCGGGAAACTTGTCGGGATGACAGGAGCGGCTACGTGTCAAGAATGCACGACGGATATCTTCTGTTTTGGCTAGCCTTGTGACACCCAAAACTTTATACAGATTGTCTTCGGCGATGATTTGGTCGATGATCTGGACTTTGTCGCGGAAAGTCTGCGAGGCCTTATCATCCGAGGTAGCTTCTATATCGTCGCCGTCCAGGGTTCCGGAAAGAAAGGTGGCCACATCATCGTGTGACGAAGTGGGCGAGCGTCGACTCCTTGACCGATTGCGGCTCGCTTTTTCGACAGGTGCTTTTAGGTTTTCTTCGCTCAGCGTAGCTCTATAGAAGAGCGACGCGATGAACGACATTGCACCAATTGCGTGCTAGTCCTGTGGGCAAGACATGGATCTTATCAGCCCGGCTTGGTGGCAGCAACAAAACATGGCAACTCCAATGCAGGTCCGCAGTGTTGTCCGATTCAACACGGAGCTTCGAACCAACACTTTTTCACGTGCAAAAAACTGTGATCTAACATACAGAAGTTGCTTTTTTGCTTTCGTACGGGGCCTCTAACTAGGAAGGCGACATGCTCTACAACACATTGGCCTCGGAGCAGCAGCTGGTAGAGACGCCTTCGCGTGTTGACCATGTTCCGAGAGAGCTCGAGTACAGATTGCGAGCTCATGCTTGCCGACTGATGCAGCAGGCAGGTGTGCTGCTTAGATTGCCGCAACGCACCATGGCAGTGGCACAAGTGCTCTTCCACCGATTTTGGTTCGTATCCTCCCTGCATGCCTTCAGTCTCAGAGACGTTGCCATGGGAGCGCTCTTTCTATCAACAAAACTGGAAGAGACGCCGGTGCGCCTGCGTCATCTGATCAATGCATTCGACTACACGCTGCAGAGGGACCAAACCACACAGAGCTCTGGCGCATACACTCAGTCCGGTTTGTATGATCAAAAGTTCTACGACATGAAGGACGCGATCGTCGTGGCCGAGATGCAGATACTCAAGCGGCTTGCCTTCGACGTCCACGTCATCCTGCCCTATGCAATGATGGTCAATTACCTCCAGGTCCTTGGACTTGCAGACGCAGCTCGACTTGTCTCAAACCGCTTGCCGACTCAGGCAGAGGAGCGTCGGTCATCAAAGGCGACAGTCTCACTTGCTCAGCGGGCGTGGTCGTTCTTGAACGACAGGTGAGTTTAAGTGTTTGCTCTGCCTTCAGGCAATCTAAGGCTGATACGATTCTGTCATCCTTAGTCTGCAGACTCCGATTCACTGTCTTTTCCCACCACACATCATTGCATGTGCGGCAATCTACCTTGCAGCCAAGATGTGCGAGCCGCCAATACCGCTGCCCATGTTGCCTGCACCGTGGTGGGTCCTCTTTGACGCCACCAGGCCCGAGATTCACACGGTGTGCGCGCACTTGCTCTGGCTTTATCAGGGCGAGACGGGCAAAGATCTCGCGATGCTCTTGGACAAGCATGCTCTTCGACAGCACATAGCTTCACGGCAGACACAAATGTGACATTGATATTGCTTCTGTTGTATTGAGTGCTTGAAGATAAATACGAATCAGGCTCATTCGTCATCCTTGTCATTGCCGTCTTGTTGACTGTCGTCGTTTCCCTGGTTGGCATTGGCATCCACTTTCTCGCCAGCCTTGCTCTTTGCTTTTTCCTCCTTTTGCGTCTTGGCGCTCGCGACAACCTTTTTGGGATCAGAAATGGGGTTGCCGTCCTTGGCAGCAGCAAGGCCGTGCTGGAAGGTGGTGTTGTCGTGAGGCATCGGTGGGTCTCGCTTGGCCTTGGATTGCTTGTCGAAAGCGTGCTCGTCCGAGACAGATCTCGAATCAATGTGCTTGTCGCCTTCAGGTGCATCATCCCGCAGGTCCTGTCGCTTGACCTCGACAAAGCCTTCGGGATGTTCGATGTCGCCGCTCGGCAGCTCCTGAGGCTCTTGTGGCTCGGAATCCTCGCTGTCGTCCTCGTCTGCGGCTTCTTCGTCATGCTTGCCATGCTTGTCACCGTGATCGTCATGACCGTGGCTGTCCTTCTTGCCAGGTGCGGTTACGTAGACGAAGAGACTGCCAAACACGACGACAGAAGCCACAGCCCAAGGCATGTCTGATTTGGGTGGCATGGCTGAAGAAGCGTACCCACGCGCATAATTGGAGGTGCGGGCAACAGCAGTGCGAGCGACAGGTCTTGTCGACGCGCCCAGCACTGGACGTGCAATTCGCGGTGCAGTTCGGGCAATCATTGGTACTGTCTACGTCGATAGGATGAGGTACGGATGGCAGGAATCGCACAGACATTCACAGATTGATTTCTTCCCAAATCGCATCTCCACCTCGCCGATCTAGCTCCCCATATCACGCTAATTGATCGGCATTTAGCGGCACGCGGCACACATCTCGTATACAGGAACTCAGATATCAGCGCAGCCGATTGCGAAGCTACCGCGACAAACAGCCTCGAAACAGAGTCTGTTCAGGTGCCTGCTGTGTCGATCGTCGAAGGTACTAAAGCAAAGCTAGCAAAGTGAATCGTGACTTCAGTTGTTAGGTCATTCATTAATCATTCGTCCGAGTGATAAAACCGGAATGTGTCGGGAACCGCAGCTACTGGCTGTTTTCAGCTGACATGTCCGTCGCTACTCAATCTCATAAAGTCAAAAACATCGAGCAAGCAAACATTCAGCCATTCGCTGCTTCCGCAGTGTAATTGATCTGCCCCGCTGCGAGTTTAAATGGTTAGAGGGCAAGAGGCTGAGGCGCAAAGGCGGAAAGAGGCGGAAAAGATGGAGCGTGCTTCGTCGGAACCGATCAGTAGAGTATTACGCTTCGATTGTATTGCAGATTGTAATCAGCACATTTACAATTTTTGCTTGCCTCACAATTTTCGTCGCCAAGGGCGCCGATTGATTCGTTCGCAATTCGCAGTGATCACATTTGCAGGGCGCAATTGCCCCGAACGCGCGAGAGCGATCACAATCTTCTTCTTCCATCATCTCCTTGACCTCACCCACATCATCCCTCATCGTCGTCATGCCTGTTCTTCAGCGATCTGCTGCACGGGCCGCTAGCCGATTCGCTCTTCGAGCGTCCCGTCAGAATGCCGCCGCCTTCTCCACCGTCGCTCGATCTTCGGCCGTAAACGCCTCGTCGAGCCTTCGACCTGCTTTGCCCAAGCTCGCATCGGCCGTCAAGTCTGCCGTTCAATGTAAGTGTTGAAGATCTTCAGCAGGGAGGCTGAAACTTCTGGCAAAAGTAAAGCAACAGTCTCTGACGTTTTTTCTCCCATTAAATGTGACAGCCCGCAACCTCGCTACCGAGACTTCGCCCAAGGGTCAGACCGGACACGTCAAGGTCGTCATTGGTCCCGTCGTCGATGTTCAGTTTGACTCTGACCAGCTGCCTTCGATCTTGAACGCCATTGAGGTACAGGATGTCGTTGGTGGTGGCCGACTCGTTCTCGAAGTTGCCCAGCATCTCGGTGAGAACACCGTTCGTGCTATTGCCATGGAGGGTACCGAAGGTCTTATTCGAGGACAGAAGGTCGTCGACACTGGTCTTCCCATTCAGATTCCCGTCGGTCCTGGATGCCTCGGCCGAATCATGAACGTCATTGGTGAGCCCATGGATGAGCGTGGTCCCATCAAGGGCAAGAAGCTCGCTCCCATTCACGTCGAGCCCCCGGCATTCGTCGATCAGTCCACCAAGGCAGAGGTGCTCGAGACCGGTATTAAGGTTGTCGACCTCCTCGCCCCTTACGCCCGAGGTGGTAAGATTGGTCTCTTTGGTGGTGCCGGTGTCGGAAAGACTGTGCTCATTCAAGAGCTCATCAACAACGTCGCCAAGGCACACGGTGGTTACTCTGTCTTCACCGGTGTCGGAGAGCGAACGCGTGAAGGTAACGATCTCTACCACGAAATGATCGAGACTGGTGTCATCAACCTTGAAGGTGACTCCAAGGTCGCTCTCGTGTTCGGTCAGATGAACGAGCCCCCGGGTGCTCGTGCTCGTGTCGCTCTTACCGGCCTCACCATCGCCGAGTACTTCCGTGACGAGGAGGGCCAGAACGTGCTTCTTTTCATCGACAACATTTTCCGTTTCACCCAGGCCGGTTCCGAAACCTCGGCTCTTCTTGGTCGAATTCCCTCCGCCGTAGGTTACCAGCCCACGCTGGCCACTGACATGGGTGTCATGCAAGAGCGAATTACCACCACCAAGAAGGGCTCCATTACCTCCGTACAGGCCGTCTACGTGCCCGCCGATGACTTGACGGATCCTGCCCCTGCTACCACTTTCGCCCATTTGGACGCCACCACTGTGTTGTCCCGAGGTATTGCCGAGCTTGGTATCTACCCCGCCGTCGACCCTCTGGACTCCAACTCCCGAATGCTTGACCCCTCCATTGTCGGACGAGAGCACTACGACACTGCCAACAGTGTCCAGAAGCTTCTTCAGGACTACAAGTCGCTCCAGGATATCATTGCCATTCTGGGTATGGACGAATTGTCCGAAGAGGACAAGCTCACCGTCGAGCGTGCTCGAAAGATGCAGCGTTTCATGAGCCAGCCCTTCGCTGTCGCCCAGGTCTTCACTGGTGTCGAGGGCAAGCTCGTGCCCCTCAAGGACACCATTGCCGCCTGCAAGGAGATCCTCCGAGGTGACCACGACGGTCTTCCCGAATCCGCCTTCTACATGTGCGGTGGCATCGACGACGTCAAGAAGAAGGCCGAAGAGATTGCCCGAAACTCGTAAGCCTGGTCATGGCTCTATCGAGGTAACTCGTTCCGGACGTCTAGACAAAACACACGCATATCCCTTTCTACACACAATATTTCACCGAAATGAACGAACCGTTTCTCTATGTTGTGTCTTCCTTTCGCTGATGGCGGACGATGTGTGAGACAGCATGCATGCTAGGCCTGCGGGCCAACCGTCTTGCTGGCTAATAATGACGGCTAACGTCGCTCCATGCCGCTTAGCGAAAGATGGCTAAAACCTATACTGTCTAAGTGAATGGATAGGCGCATTGCGCATGTATCTTCCCTCCCATCATCTTTACGGTGCGGATGATTCCTCGGCTGGCTTCTGAACATCTTTGGCGACGAAGCGCGACACTTGTCTCGCTGGCTCGACGCCGATTAGCTCCCGCAATTCGTCCAGAGACATGTCACACAAATCCGACATGTCCCGCACCTGGTTCATGATATAGCGAAAGTTCTTCGTGTTGACACCAGGCAACGCACGAAGCAGGTCTTGCGGTCCCAGGTTGAAAGAATGCTCGCTGGCAGATTGCCAGGTGTTGCTGGACGCATTGGTGACTTTCGATGGGTCTGCGGCTTGCTCCGTTTCCATTATGTCCTCGAGCCCAATGAGTGCCACCTTGGCCGCATCAGGCTCTTCAAAGGTCTGCTTTAGATCGGCGAAAATGTCGGCAGTCGCATACGGAGAGCTGGACCAGATTATGCGAAGCCGCGGAAAAGCGGACGTGAGGAGCACCAGCTTTGCCTGCATATCGAGATCTGACGGTGTATTTCGCGCAGTGGGTGCTCGACCTTCGTGGGTAGATTTCAGCGAGAAAGACTTATCCTGCTCAAATTCGATGAGCAGGATGGGGTGCTGGTAGTGGACGCACATGAGCTCGCACTGGGTATATAATCGGCCTGAGTTGAAACTCTGCGCCAGATCGCTTAGACTCTTTCGCTCGACGCACATCGTCGGCGACAAGATGTAATCGCCTACTTGTAGTGTACATGGCACAACCTGGATATCAGCAGCGTGGAGCATTGATGGTAGACTCGAACGAAACTCCCGCATGTCGACTATGATCCGCGGTGGTTCGGAAGTCGCCGACCTTTGCCCCCCGGCCACTCGACTGCTGATTGTGCGCAAGAACCGCTGATCATGATCCTCGGCGGCGGGACGGCCATCTGCAGTCAATGGCAATGCCATCATTGACTTTTCGCGAATTAGCCGCTCAAAGGACTCTTTCTCGCGACGAAGAGCGCTCAAATAGCGCTGTTCTTCAACCGAGTCAGCATAGATTAGGAAGTACACCCGAACTCCCACGCCAGGATTGGTGCTGCGATACACCTCTACTCTCCGAACGAAGGCCGGATCCGGGTCGTACATGATGACAAATCGGGGTCGCAGCTCTTGCAACACTTTGTCGTCCTGATCTCCGCGATATGATCGTACTACGACGAGATTCTCCATACTGAGCATGCCAAAGAAGGCGTCAAATTCGTCTTCGTCGATGTCATCCGCGTCATGACCGGCTGCGAGACTGGCGTCTTGCCCAGATTGATCCGCACTTGCCGTGGACAAAGCCGAGTCGATGCTGCGGCGGGCGATGAAAAGGCAAAGTGAGTGTCAACACTTGAAACCTGCTTCCGAACATAAGCATACTTACAATTTGGAGACTTGAGCCGCCTCTGCCTCGAAGCTAGCAACTCCAGTGGCGTCGGTAGCCTTGTTGAAGCGACCGCCAACCGAACTCGATGCACCTCCCCGCTGCCTTCGTCGTTTGGCAGCGGCATTTGGTCCGCGCTGAGCCATCCCTTTGCGTTTCAAAGCTTCGTTGACTGCGCCCGTGTCTACCGCGCCGGACCCAGCGGGACTATTTTGTCCATTGGCCTCTGCACGTGGAATCTGCGAACCGTTTGTGTTTAGCTTGCCGAGTCCACCTTTCCACAAGAAGTAGGATCGAAGAAGGCGCTGCATAAGTTGCTTTCCCGGGCTTTCCTCAGGACACTCGTCCATTGTGGAGAGGATCTGCCGCAACTGAAAGCCGGTCCTTTCAGTGCCACACATGATCAGGACGGTGTTGCTTGTCGCCATCACTACATTGCGTGAAGCAAGATATCAGACGTTGGAAGCTTTGTACAACAAAGATCAGCACTTACCTGCATCCGAACCCGTGAAATGGATCTCTTGCTCAATCTCATCCAGCACCTCGCGGAGAAGGTGCCATTTGGGATTCTCTTCGAGTATCGGTTCCACCTCGGGTGGTATCGCTGTTCGGCCGCTTCCGTTGGACGGCGCACTAGTATTTGACGTCCCTTCTGCTTCGCGTAGAGCGTCTTCGTCATCTTCATAACCATTTTCGCGCATTTCTTCGATGCGCTGAGACGTTTTGTTGGCGTCCCAGATGAAGACTCGCCTCTTTGCCTCATGAAAAATGACATTGGCGGCGTCCATAAAGAGCCAAGACGACTGGTGCTGTCGTGCTGTACCCTTCGCTGTAGTTGAACTGGAGGCCAATATCGTTTCGAGGTACGAGTTGAACGTTACCGCGTCGTAGGTAAGTAGATAACTGCATTGCCAAAATGGGAGATCAGGGCCAGGTCACGCAACTCCGCGCTGCATAGGTCTTTGACTTACTTAAGCAGGTTACGCAGCGTAGTCAGATCGCCAACCAGCTGCTTGGTCTTGGCACTGACGCGGTGCCATATCGGGTCCAGCTGGCGTCGAACCATGACGTCAAATGCTCGAAAGATGGCGTTGTCGACGTTGAACTCGTCGGTTTCCACCTGTCCAGAATGCGGTCAGCGACGGTGAGTCTCTGCTGACGTTCTCTTCGTACTTACGTTGGCATTTCCACGCTTCAGTTCTGCAAGAGAAGCATCCAAGCACTCAATGATGGCGGTCTGAATGTTGCGCATGGATCGCGTCAGCGGCTGATGCAGTTCAACAACGTCGGCTCTCTTCTGACCGAGATCACGATTCGTCTGTTGATGGAACCGTGGCCAGAGTTCAACCCTGCGAATACGAAGCTGGCTAAGAACGGTCTGCAGAGGACTGATTCCAATCGTGAAGTGCTCCGGGTTGTCCGAGAACGCTTTGAGGAAGCCATCGTGATTCTCCTGCCTGTATATTCTCGCGATGAATGCCTCGACGGAGGTGGGTGTCACCTTTTCGGCATGCAGCACAACGAGACCAGTAACGAGACTGGTGGGTATGCGCTTGCTCAGCATGTCCACTACGAGGATGCGCGAGGTGACGCTCATGATACCACCAGATAGGTACAACTCTGATCGTTGTTTGGCGGGCATCTCGTGGTGTATGGCGCGGAGGCCAGGTTTGCGGACCCCTAGTGTCGTCAGCTCCTCTCCTATCCCGACTTCTTCCTCAGTGGTGGCATTGACAAGAATCACCAGGTTGTTGGGCCCGTCGTAGAGGCGTAAGATAGTGCTGACGATGCGACGAAGTCCCAGTCCGCGTGCTACAATGACAAGAGCATCGCCGTCCTCGCCTGATTCCTCGTCATCTTCGGTGACGAGAGAGTCCACGATCTGGCTGTGGAACGGGAGCAGAGACGCTCGTCTCAGGATCTCATCCCGAGATGACATGGCGCGCGCACCCTAGCGTTTCGGTCAACGGAAGAGAAGCAAGAAGCGCTGTTGAATACTGCAAACAAGTGGAGGTGTCATTCGTGACTGGGACGCGGATTTGTCAAGTTTGCACAACTTCGGGTCTACTCACAACATTCGACTTTACTTGACTTCATTGTTCGTCGTCAGAATGTCGCTGTTCGCCTGCAAGAACGCAGAGGTGCTCCCGAACACCTGCACGAAGCAGAACAAGGACGCTTCTGCTGGATAATTCACGTTGTATCTTGCGTTGCAAGCCAAAGGCTGGCCAACTCGGAACCTTTCGAGGCCGCAAACAAAGCCTACCAACTTCTGCTTCGCGAACGCTTTACACCTTAATTTGAGCAGCGTTTTCTGCTACCTTGTCCACGAAAAATGTTGTCCAGCTTATCTGCAGCAGCGCCGAGCCCAAATTGGGATGTCTCGCGTGCTCCGGCCTGCCGACAAGCGTGACCATCATACGATGCTTCTCCTCGCTTTCCATCGACAAAACGGAGCGACAGTTATGGCTAGGAACTCTTTCATCTCGCGCACTCGACCGGTACTATGCTTAGTCTGATACTTCGGAGTCAGTCGCTTACAGCAGTTATTTCAGCGCATCAGTGCAGCTTCTGACAGCGTACAACGAGCAAGTCACGCCATACCATCTTGGCCAATGAGTCTAGCCGAGACGATGATGCTCAGATACTCAGCTGTGGAGCATTCCAAAGCTCTGCCGATGACTACTGAGACCCTCGGCTCTGTGATGAAGAACTTCGATGTTTCCAACATAGGCAAGGACTCTTCTCCTTTGCAGTCAACCCCTCCGACAGAGCTGCGCTTCAGATCTTACCAGACTCCCAGACTTCCACTTCGTTGTCTGTCATGGATTCTCAGTCGCTCCGACGAGCGTGTTGAGTAGAGTGAGATAGACTACGTTCTTTGCGGTGCATAGACGTCCTCTCCTCGGCTCGTCAGACTTTTTCACATCAGCAAACGAAGCACAAGTCCTAGCTTAGGCTCTTCGACAGCCTCTGACGCAGTTTTAGCCCTGTGCGCTCCTCTCGCCAATCGCGAAGCATGCTCAGTCCGACTGATGCCCTTTTGGTGAGGGGTTAAACACTGTTAGATCGAAAAATGTTTCTTGTTAGATTTCGATTTCTTCCGTTTAGTTCTCGCTTTTTTTGTTTGTGCATCTTCCCTTCCGACCACCATCATCTCCTCATGGTCCGAAATCGTTTTCTGCGATTTGCTGCCTAATCTGCCTAATGAACTTCTTTCTGTCTATCGCAGCGATGCGCTACCCTCCTTCCGCACTCGTGACGCTCTGCTGCATGCAATATTGCCCAATTTTCATCGTTTTGTCGCCATTCGCTCTTCTCTGGAGGTGCACGCGTTGATCATGTGGTCACGCTTTCCCTTGTATCGACACTTGTTGCAGCTTCTGATTCGTCGCTAACAGCCAGAAGCTGCTCTGTATCTGGTTTTCATGCGCTGCCCTCACTTCTGACGTAGCTCGTCGTTTGTTTTGATGTTTTCTGCTGTTTGGGCCGACGCTCTGGAGTTCATACGCCATCTTTTGCTCTGCATTAACTCATCCTGCAGCCTTGATCGAGACTCTACGGCAAGCAATATCTTAATTGCTTGAGCGTGTCTGCTTTTCGCATCGTTATCTGTGTCTAGAGCCAGAAGGTGGTGTTATGCTTTGCTGTCCGCAGCAGCATATTGACTGCTACTCCGGGCAGAATGGCACTGTCAGGCAAAGTCTGCGACACAGGCACCACACCAGTCTATCAGCTGCATCGATTCTGCTTTCTCACTGCATGCACGTTGAAACTCTACCTTGCATACTTGGCTGCAGGAAGTGCTAGTGAAGAGTTGACACATTCTCTACGCCACTACACCTGGTCTGTACTTGTGCAAATCCAGTTTGCGCCTGCAGTAACTCCGCTTATCTCCATGCAGCTGAAGCCTTCGCTGATATCACCTCCCATGCACGCATTACAGCGCGCTGATTGAACGAACATCTACGTATACACTCTTCCTTATTTCCGGCATTACCAGCAGAAGTCATTGTATATACATACTTAAGCTCGCCTGCTTGCATTACACCAAAGGACAACAAAGGGCTTGTTATTGCGCCATTACAGGGGCATTTGTTGTCTTTCCTTGCCAAAAGTCCAGACCTGGGATGCTGGTGGTCACATATGTGCCCTCAACTTTTTTCTTCGTGCACGCCGGGACCTTGGCAGTATTTCCCACCACTCTTAGGCCACAGTCACCCGTCAGTCGCAAAGCGTTGGGACGCTTCCGCGCCGACGTGAGTCCTCATGTCCGTGCAGCGTAACAGGAAGTCCCTCTTTGCCGAGGTATGTCAACAACAATTGACACTCGAACACGTAATTTGAACTTCGGTGTACTGTTCGCCCTCAGGTACTTTGCTGTATCTGCGAATGTTTGAGAAACACTCTGATGTGATCTGAATATCTCTCGTACACTGTCCAATCTTCCTTTTTCTGAAGGTCGACTGCGAGCTACGACTCATGGTATCCTATCATTTGAGCGAGTCAGGAAGATCTATATCATGTGTCGTGGTGGAGACCATTGACGTATGGCGATGATCCTTCAGCATTGTGGTCTCAAATCATCTTGTATCTGCATTCACACTCTCCATCTCGGTCATCTGTATGGTCGATTGATAATTCGAGAGTCTCATTTGCGACCTCTACTGAACACTACTGAACGTCGTGTGCCGTGTGATCTGCGGCGATACGTCCGCGTGCGCAGGCACAGATGTCTGACCTGCTGGGCTAAAGAAGTTGCAAGGCCCGTAAGTGCATGTGAGCTACCGCTCGCGTTCTATCTCGACTGTGATCTCCGTGAGCTGCATTCAGACGAGGTCTAGTCCTCTAAATGTCCAAGCTTACCTCCAGAGACAAGGCATGGTCTCCTCTTTGCTGCGATTCGAAATGCAGAAGCCAAAGCGATTCGTTTGAATAGCATGATGTTCATTGCTGTCGGTGTGCAGAAGTCTCGGCGATGTTTTACACGAGTTGCTCTGAGATCTTCAAAGCTGTTGTCTCCTATGATGGCACTTGTGGCAGTTTGCAGGTACCGTCGACGACCTGATGTTGTTGAGTGCTTGCTTGAGTGACCCGAAGGCTAAGGCTCCCGCATGTCTCATCAGACATTGTCGTGGTGTAAGGATGAGGATTTGCGCGCGTGAGCTGTATGCTTCTTCTACGACCCTACGCGTGACTGAGCTCGCGCCTGCCTCGTCGGACCGAGCACCGACTCCCTGAACACCCTTCGGGTGCCCAGACCGCATCCGGATCTTTGCGCAGGTTAATGCACTGCTGCATCCCTCTGGTATTTCACCTGCCATACAGAGCCTATGCTTTCCTCTGTCAATCTGCCTGCATCCAGGTTTCGGATCTTGTCCGCTCCTGCTGCATTTTCGTGCCGTCCACGGTCCTTCGGCTGAATTTTATGCACCCGGTTTTTTTTTCAATGGCGGTTTGCCTTGCGCCTAATCTTCCGCTTTCCCAGCTAAATAGCGTCTGACCCAGAATTTGCAGCCCTCTGACGTCTTCCTTGCTGCATATGGCAACGTTCTGCATGAACCTAATTCCCTGCACCCTTCGCTACTAAATCCTGGGCAGATCCAGGCTTTCTCTTTCCTCCGATTTTCGGTCCTCACCCAGAATCAATAGTCTTCTCGGCTTGTGCCCCTTGCCCAGAAATCTCAGCCCTCTGACGTTGACCCTTGCTGAACATGGCAACATTCTGCATGAATCCGATTCCCTACACACCCCGCTGGGCAGACCCAGGCATTCTCTTCCGTCGGTCTTTAGTACTCACCCAGAAGCAGTGGGCCTCTGAGCTAGTGCCCCTTACCCAGAAGTTCCACCCATCTGGCGTTGACCCTTGCTGCATATGGCAACAATCTGCATACGTCCTATTTCCTGCAACCCCCCCCCCCCCCTCTAAATTCTGGGCGGACCCAGGCGGTTCGCCAGTCTTCGGTCCTCACCCAGAACTTCCAGCCCTTCAACGTCTTCCCCCTTGATGCATATGGCAACATTCTGCATGAATCCTATTCCCTGCACCCTTCGCTACTAAATCCTGGGCAGACCCAGGCTTTCTCTTTCCTCCGGTCTTCGGCACTTGCCCAGTCTCAACGGTCCTCTGAGCTAGTGCCCCTTTCAATAATCTCCGAACTTGCTTTCCCTTGGCCTAAGTATGTTACAACCCTGTGCCCTCAGGCCGTCCTGCCCGCACCCAGACGCTGTCCGCTTCCTAGTCGGAAGTAATGAGCACACCCAGATCCGACCCTGAGGCCTAGACCAATGCACATTTCCGCCTAGGTGAGTGCATATCCGCACACACTCTTAAGGCACTTTCCCTCTGCCTGCCTTCCAACATACCCACGCCTAAGCGGTGTATGCTTCCATGCTCATGCACCCTTGCATGTAGACGTTCCTTCGCCTTGCACACCTTCCAGTTCGTGACGTCAAAGCATGACTCTTGTGCATACAGCCTCGCAACAACCTGGATCACTGTCGATGTGCCATACCTTTATGGGTCTAAGCAAGGGCCACTAAGCTTACAAAGCATCTGCACGGTCGCCTGCCACATGCATCTGCGCCCTGCAGGTACACGCACTTTCCTTGCACGGCACAGTTGCCCAGGCATCTCAGCGAACACCCAGGTTTCGGCGGGAACCCCGTCGGACCTTTCAGGCACACGTGGATCTTTTATGCATGCGCTACCGCCATCTCGGCACTCTCCCCTCTGCTGTCCCTTCTTCCCTCCTCCGTTACTTAGCGAGCTTCTAAGCTCCCTCTCCCCCTGAACATGCCAGTAGCCTTCTGCTTCCCTCCTCTTTCCGAAGGGCAACCTCCGCGAAGCCCTGGAGGCCTCTATCACCGCCTTCGATAGCACCCAGATTTGCGCCTGTTGACCGGCGACCTAGTCGACCGGCGACCTCAAATTACTAAATATTGCCTGTTTGGCGCTGTTTGCCTGTATCTGCTGAGCGCTTCTTCGATAGCGGTATACCTTCTGATTGTGCATAGAAATCAGGACTGTAACTTGCGCTCCGTCTTACTGTTTGGTGACTCGTTTACCACGAGCTTTTGCAGAGCGATTGTTACACGCTTTCCGTTGCGGCGACTTTTAAAATTAAAGCGGTAACGCTGTGATTTACTGTTTTTTGGGCCGGCCCATAATTTATTTAATTAATTTTTTAATATAAATTAAATTATTTAATTAATTTAAATGATAATCTATTTAATTATAATTAAAAATTAGCATATTGAGAGCTGTTTCTACCGCATATACACGTTTTGTGAGCAAGTATGCCACACTTTGCAAAGACGCGATTCAACCGCAAGACTGCGGCGTTAGACATAAACGGCATTTGATGTATGCTTTCCGAAGCGTTCGGCGGCTGTGATGACATCTTTCTGCCTTGTGTATGTATGCTCACTCTTGCGGCTCTAAGTGTTAGTTCTTGCCGCTCCAGGTGCACTTATACGGTGACTTACAAGGTAGTGCTCGACAAGCACGGAAAGCGTGGACAGAACAGCGATTTATTGGCATGCGTCAATTGACCATATGCTTTATGATCGAACTTCGACATTTTGACAGTCGTAAAAATTTATTTTTCTCAAAAATTATGGGCCGGCCCAGAATTTAATATTTATCAGTTCGGTATTAAATTGATTTTCGGAATTGTCAATTACGTCTGCAAATGACTCGCAGCCCGCCTGACGCGATGGCAAAATCATCATCACAAAAAAAGACTCAGCCTCCGGTTGCAAGGATCGTGTGTGTCGCACATGTATTGAAAGTAATAGACGTCACAATTTCACTCGCTCGCACCATCAGACACGAGTAGGGAGAAGGTAGAGAAAGCGAACGCACAAAGTTTGCTGTGAAGAAAGACCTCACTTTTGACGAAAGGGAAACGAACAGGTCAAATCTCTTGTCTCAGCACGCGGAAGAGAGAGAGACAACGCGGTAAACAGAGGCAAAGTTGCGGTGACGGCGACTGGATGCAGTGCGAGAGTGGAGCAACGCGAAAGTCCTACGAGTAGGCCGATATCAGGCTCGAGCATGGGATGGAAAGGCAATTTGAATTCAAAAGGGGGGACGATGACGACAAGAAGGGGCTGCACCGAACTTCAGGAAGTGATGGCGACGACGACCAGGGTAATTGTACGCTCGGAAGCTGTGACGAGGACGAGGACGAAGAGACTTGACCGATCACGACAAGCGTGGACTCATGACGACAAACTAGCACAGGCAACGAGCGAAGCACATAGAGACGCAGCAATCCAGTACAGCCAGAGAGACGCAAGGGTATAGTAGATGAAGTCTGTATACAGAATTGTATAGGTAGAAGTTGTGTCAACCTGCCGATTGTAGTCCGTGCATGGAAGAAGATTACGGGCTTGTAATACGTGCATGATGGCGAGGACGTGCTGCTGCAACAGTGTCAGCGTAGATACAAGGCTGTTGAAATCAAGTAGAGACAAATTGAACTCCGCTGCTATGACCTGATAGTAGATTATGCAGCGTAGAGTTTCAACGTGCATAGTGCATCCAGCAAATATGCAAGATTCGGCAGACTCTTGAAGTACCTACGGTGTCACGAGAAGCGGACAGTGCTGAAGTGCCGGATCAGTCATTGCATTTACCAAAGCGAAGGTGGAGAATCGCCATGAGCGGGCACACGAGCGCCGTCCTGCGCCAGTGGACTCACGTACCAGAAAGCTGCTGTCATAGAGCATACTTACGTACGTATGCTGCAGGGGAAGTTACGAAGCTCGAAACCGGCCAGACACAGTAGCACGCTGAAGCTAAGTGCTGGACGTAAGCTGTATGCATATATGCATATATGCATATATGCGTATATGCACTGCGAGTCGTATCTGCCATCCATAGATGCCGACACAGCGGCGCACGCAGTGTGTGTAGATAGCTTGCTGCGATACGCGAAAGGAGATGCGAGAGCTTTGGAGAAAATCTGACCAAACAGTGAGAAGGGAAGCGACGAGATAGGCGCACTCCGCCTGGGAAACTGAAAAATGGCAGTCTGAGCAACAGCCAGGAATTGTCGAGAGCGCATCGTTACCTTCTCGTGAGGAAGGGACGAGCTGATAGGAGATTCATCGAGCAAATCGGCAACGCGGAAAAGCACTCAAAAAGGATGATGGTGGTAGGAAGGGAACCAGCGTTTATCAAAAAAATGCGAGCTAAAGGGCAATTTTCAAGAAAAAGTAAATCTAACAAATTCAGAAAATCGATCTAACAAAGGCTTCGCTAATGGCCGGAATGCAGAATGGCCTAAGGAGCATCTGAGCAGGAGCGGCGAAGTGCTGCGACAGACGTAAATCCTAGTATTGGATTGCTCTTCATTGAAGACGCTAGTAGAAGCTACTCAGAAACGGCACGGACGACTGGCGGTTGTTGCCTGTGCCTATCGCAGCAGGTATACCACAAGGGTTGCTGTTTGCAAGCGTGACAGCTTCTTATGGCATTCAGCTGTTGCAAGCCTCGGAGTTCAAAGGCGATGAGTGACTGAGTCGGAGGATCCAAAAGAGTTTGCGCAGAAGATCTTTGCATGGCAGCAGCACAAAGTCAGCTCTGTCCGAACGAATGTGAGATGCAAGAGCACGGCAACGCGTAGTGACGAGGGCCAGTCTTAGGACGAAGGTGCTGTGATCTTGCCGGCACCGGCATTGCGGCGGGACGCGGGAGCAAGGCGATGGAGATGCGCGACATACAGAGGCCGTGAAAGCTCGACAGCCCGTCAGATTCAACTGGCGTGACGCGTCTTGGCACGATCCGGTCAGTGATCCTCGAGACGGCACGCGTATGTGCCATGCTCACACCCTCTGTTTTCATCATGACTGCTGGCGCAGTCAATGTAGAACAGAGACGCGCAGTTGACGCTGCATGGTTCCGGACATTTGGTCTCGTCGTCCAGGGTCGCTGATGCCAGGACAACGGGAATGACGCGTCGAGGAAAGCCGGACAAATGTCGCTGCAATGTAGACAATGTGTTTCCAGTCTAAGTAACAGAAGGGCCCGGAAAGGCTGAGCGGCTGTATACCATGCATGGTCTCTGTAATGATTAGAGTTTACTTGTGCAGGAACGATGCACAGTGCTGCAGGATCGCGATTAGACGTCAGCAAATGTGAATAAGGAGTCTACAAGGTAGGCTGCTGCACTAACTCGACTGATATACTTAACTAAACTCTACCATGCAGGGTAGAGTTTCAACTTGCATGAGAATAGGAGCTTGACCCCGTGGCTACAAGACACTGGAGAAATGCACGGAAAGCTTGACAAGGTCAACAGTGCTGGGATGCCCGGGGCTTTCTCGACTTACCCCGCGCGCAAATATAGGAAAACTTCACTACACGCGACCAGCTGGGGCGAACACAAGGAGTAGCCGGATGTAAAGCAGGCTCTTTGCACCGTGCAGGGTATCGAACGAGAAGTGATGAGGCGACTGACTGAAATGGCCCCCCTTCAAGTCATGGTCGAGAAGATGATCAAGCTGGTGCTGATTACTGGCCAACCAGAAGTCCTGGGCGCCGAAAAGTTGGTGACAAGCACATGTAAAAAACATCGACGAGCTATTTCGATGTGTGCAGATGTACACGAAGGCTGTACGAGGGCTAAGGCAGGGCGACTTCTAGCAAAGCGAACATGACAACGACGAAACCTGCATATATGCGGTCTAGATAAGGGCCGTGAAGGAGCAAAATGGAAGAGGCTGGAGGCGCGGACAGGAAATGGACACAGCACGTAGCTACGGGTAAGCAAACGGGACGGGAAAGCATGATTCGAGAGCGATTGGACGTGCCAATCTGGAACCACGACGAGATGATGGTGGTGAGAAGGGAAGGAGGATAAACAAAAAATGTGCGAGCTAAGGGCAAAAAATTGGACAACTTTGAATCTAACAGAGGTACAATTTATGATCTAACATTTCTAAAATCTCCCTTTACCGTATATACGTGGAAAAGGGATAGCTGCTCAGAGCCTAGGCTCACAGAATGGCTCCCAAAGTATCGACATTCAGGCGGTAGCAGCCATATGTACCTATGTAAGCAGAAAGATGCAACAGATAAAGTCATGCTACGGCCTAGGAGTCGCAAGACTCGTTGCGATTTTTGCGTGTGCTTCCGACTCAGCCTCAAATGGCATAGGGGGTCGGCAACTTTGAGGCGTCGAGCGGGGTCGATGCGTGACCTGAAGCTTTCTTGACGACGCAGCTCCTTAGAAGTGCTCGCTTCATGATCTGTTGTCCGGCCCTCATCGTGCACGACCAGGATGCGCGGCGTGATGATCAAAGCACATTGTTGTCGCAGCGCTGCCACAGTTGGTATTCGTACCATGTGTCACCTTCTTGCAGAATCATGGCATCGCTGTCTTGTAGCTCTTCCGGACATGCTCTGCCAAGATACTGCCTGAAATGTTTCAGTGGCACTTTAGACCACTCTTGCTCTCCACGAACCTGTATACCGTCGAGTAAGAAATCGAGATCTTGAGAAGGCAGCTCGCGGTCTTTGATGGTCTGCAAGTCTTCTCGAACTTGCGCTTTCGTCCTGAACTCCGGGAAGAAAGCATCGCAATCAAAGCTTGGCGCTAAGAGCCGAGTGACCAGTAGGGTGTCGACATGGCAATCATTTGTTGGGGTGAGTTTGATGAGATCTGAATACAGCTGTGCACCGCCAATGACGAACGATCTGCTGATCACTTCTTGGGACTTTGCGATGTAGGCCAAGGCTTGATCCAGAGAAGCAAAAAGCTGGACCTCTGCAGAATCTACGGCACTGCGAAACAGATGGTCAAGAACACGAAGCATGCTGATCCTGTATGCGGGCGAGACTCACATTCCAAGATCTGACGCAGACTGCGAGGCGCTTATGACAATGTTCAGGCGGCCCTTGAGAGGACGGAACTTTGGTGGTATGCTTGCCCATGTCTTTCGTCCCATGACGACCGCATTCTTCTTGCCGAAGTCAAGCTCAGGTACCGTGGTGGTGAGGTTGCGGAAGTAGGCCATCTCGCCCTTGAGCTTCCATGGGAGTCCACCATCTCGTCCAATACCGTTGGACACGGACATGGCCGCTATCATGGCGAGCTTCGTACGCGCCATTGATGCGCAGCGCTGTGGGTCGGGTCCTATTATGGCTGAGAATACGTTGTGGTCAAGAGGAAAGGAAAGCACATTTTTGTGGAGGAAGAAATACGTTCATCACATGTCTGTGCTTGACGCGACGCGCCACTAAAATCACAGACAGAATATGTAGTCCCGGTCTGCACAAGGCAGCGATTTAAGCCTCTGCTATGAGCATAATCTGAACGAGGAGCTCGAGACGGAAATTGTCTACCGTATTGCATAAGAAAAGGAGCGTGTGTTAGCATATAGTGCTGCTAGAGAGGCAGCGCTGATGAGAGTCGTATGTACAATGAGCCTCTATTGACAAGAGGCTATGCGATTAGTTTTCTGGCTTGCGGGCAATAAAGAGCATCATCGGTGTGAAGAGCTTGGTCTGTCCACCAGCAACGAGCGCGTCAGCGGCGATGACTAAGGATGCACCGACGGAGTGGGTGCCTTTGGGCACAAGACCGACAGTCTCGAGCAGCTTGACAGCGCCCTGAGTAGTAGCTCGACCAATCTTGGTCATGCGGGCAACGGTGAAGTAGTCCCACACCGTCTGGCAGTGATGCATGTGACCTGCAATGGGGTAGTACCAGGGAATCGGGTCATCTCGGTCTGCCAAGTCCTCTTCGTGCTCGATCTCAAACCCGACGTTCTTAAGGGCAGTGCGGGCAGCCTTGATGCTTCGCATCTCCGGAATGCCATCTCCAACTTCGATGCCGTGGGCAATGCGCTTGTGCTCCGGGTTGTTGGCATCCCATGCATCGGTCATGCACCACTCGTAGACACCAAACTAGAGACAGTGCGCGCGCGTCAGTACTGCACATTGTTTGATGTTCTGGTATCCTACTTACGATTCCTCCTGGCTTGAGGACTTTCTTGATCTGACCATAGATACCCTCCCACTCGGGGGCGTGGCAAGTGGCCTCAATGGCGTAGACAGCATCGAAGGAGTTCTCGCCGAACTGCTGGTCGAGCTTCATAAAGTCACCCTTGACGACTGAGAGATGCACGGAGAGTCAGTACAGCAACATGAGAGACATACACAGAGCAGACTTACATTCAACCTGACCAGAGAGCCCAGCCAGCTCGGTGTACTTGCGAGCTCGCTGAACCTGATATTCGTTGTTGTTGAGCCCGACGATGTTGACATCAGCGAATCGGGCGATTTCGCGTGCAGGGCCGCCGACACCACATCCAACATCGAGGACGCGCATCTTGGGCTTGAGTGCCATCTGGTGAGCGAGGTAATGCTCGTGACGTGCGATGGCCTGCATGAAGGCTTCACCCTTGTAATAGCGGGCAAAGTGGAAGTTTTGGCCCCATCCATACTCATACAGGTCGGTGGCGCCGTCATAGTATCCGTTGACGACCGAAGTGTACTCGGACAGACGGTTTTTCATGTCGGTCTGCGAGTCATTCTTGGAGTCCTTTTGCCAGAATTTGGTGTAGTTAGCAATGCCATCATTGTTTCTGCCGTCGGTAGCTGTAGGAGCCATGCTGTGAACGGCGGAGAAGTGAGCGCGTGATCTTGCTGGTCAACAAAGAGGAAGCACCTACTTGTGATGAGTTGGGGTGTGGAAAACGGGAGGGGAGAGGGGTGAGAAGGAAAGATGCACGGTGGATCCAAGCGTGGAAGGAATGCGCCAGAGCGCTATAGAGTTTGGGGCCGAGAAGCGAGATTTACGAGATTTTGAATCGGAAATTCTCGTGTTGGTTTGACGTATTGCTTCGGCCACAGTATTCCGCTCTGCACAGCCAAAAATAACAAAAAACGCGTGTGTATCGTACAGTCCGGAAATGAGCTGATCTTCAATACAGCTGACCCTGCATGACTAAGCCAATCATTTCAAAATCACCACGTATATGACATTCCTTGTTTAAACGCAGAGTATAGGGTATCTAGTAGGCTGGGCGCTAGGTCGCGCAGCACGGGGTATGGGTTAGTCGATGGACACGTCTCCTGGCATGCTTTGAGCAGGCGCTGGAGGTGGCAATATCGTGGAAGCAGGTAGCAAGTCGCTTTTGTTCTGTTCGCTGGCGTACTTCGGAGTGGCCAAGAATTGTTCAATCCAGGCAGGGTCAGAGGACGCATAGTCGTTGGACAAGTTCGAAGTGCTAGAAGACGTGTTGCCTCCAGCAAGCATTCGATCGATCGATGACGATGACCGATCAGAGGACGCAGAAGGCGACCATGACGTCGACACGTCAGAGGCACGAACGTCGCCAGCAGACGTGTCGAAGGTCATTGTAGAGTACTCGTCATTCGTGCCTTCTTCGGTTCGCAGAATACCGCTTTCATCCAGCTGTTCACTCTGACCATCATCTGCTTCTTGTTCTCGGCGCATCTGTTCGACTTCGACTGGATGCAACACCTTTCCGCCCGTAGACGCCTCGCTGGCTTCGTATCGGCTGAGGATCGATTTGCGAGCTTGAGTAAGCATGTTGTCTATCAACGCCTTGCAGCGTACGTGAGACGCTTCCAGCTCGGGATCTTCGCGAACCAAGAGCGACTCATTGTCGCTGTCGGCGCTCGATGCATAGCTGTCGGAGTCTGAGTCGTCGTCGCCGTAGCGAATGCTAGCCTCCGGGCCATGAGGGTCGACAGAAGCACTGCGCCCGCCCTCGCGAAGGCGACGTTTGAGCTCTCGGATCTCTCGTGCCTGCTTGAGCTTGGTCACTTCGAGCGCGGAATTGATCGCCAAGAGACTCTTGTTGGTGATTTCGAGATCAAGGAGCTTGCGATGGATGCGGGCCTCCTCTGCTTCAGCAATTTCGGCAGCACTCTTCCTAGGTGTTTCCGACAGGCTCGGTGAAAGTAAAGCTGGACCGGAAGACGAAGCGGTTGACGACGCGAAGCTGCTTCGTTGCTGCAGCGTGGGAGGTCTCGAAAAACTCCAGGACGTGGGCGACATCGGAGACCTCGGATTCTCCGCTTCTTGCGGTTGACATGATGTGTGCAAAGGGGTTGGCAATGACGCCCGCTGAGTGCCACTCGAGCTACTCTTTGTCCGACTGTGAGTCTGTTCATGATGACTATTGTTAATGAGAGTGGCATCGCTCAGCTGCCCAGGAAGGATGGAGACTGATTGAGACCGGTCCTGCGATAACATTTTGGGTGTCGACATTGGGTCTCGCGTACTGGCAAACAGTACTGCGTTGGAGACCGGTGGTTCCGTTGTCTGAAAATGCTGTGAGGTCGATCCAGACAGTCCAGAGCGAGCGCTTGTCGAGTTGGAACTGGTTGGAGAATGCGGTCGATTCGAAAATGCGGTACCATCCTTGCTGTTGCGTTGGGGCGACATAGGAGGACGCACGGACGCTTTTGCAGTTGGCGTGAAGCCAGAAGTAGTTGATCTGGTGATTTGATGAGGAGCACTAGCCCTGTGACTTGGAGCAGGCATGGCTCGAGGTGTCAGAACTCGAGCGGAAGTGGAAGCGGTCATCGACGATGCTACATTTGGAGAGGCAAAGGTATGAAGCTCAGCATCGTCCGTCTTGCTTCGAACGCGAGGGGACCGAAAATTGAGCGAATCCGACCGCGATATGTCGCTAGTAGACGCAGACTCGCTCGACCTCACTGAGGGACTCGAATTACCAAGGGTAGAGCTGGCACGGACGTGGCCAGCAAAAGGACCGGGTCTCAAGGAGGGAGACTGCGCCGAGACCCTGGTCACCTGACTGGCGCTGGAGCTCGTGGCGAATGAAGGTCGACTTTGGCTGGCCGAAACGGATGGGGACATGCTCGGACTATAGGTTCCCGTGGAGGTTGTGGCAACGATTGGGCTTGCAAAGGCGGACATATCTACGCGAGCTCGCGCACTGCCAACTGTCGCAACACGCGGTCCAGATGTGGGTGCTGCGGTAGTGAATCCGGGAGAAGACGCTCCATGAGGGCCTCGCATGTATCTGGGCCGTGCTGTAGGTGTGATGGACGATGAAGGCGACTCAGACTGTGCCACGTCCATCCGGCCCATCACTTTGCGCTTAGCGCTAGCGGTCGGGGTAGAATCAGCCATGACGTTGGTGAGCTGCGCGAGATCAGCGCTGCCACTGTGGGTATATGTTATAGCTCAGACGCGTTTGCTGTTTGTACCATCTTGTCTTTGTGCATGGAGGTAGGTCATGTAGATTCAGGGATCTGCGCATTGTGATTGTCAACATGTCAACAAACGGCGAAATATGTTAGACTGGAATTATGCAAACAGGGTCCAGTCATGGATCTGCAACGACTCGGCCGCTTCTAGGAACAATGCTCTGGCGTCAAGAGGTGAGGATGAAACACTGTGCGAAGCGCCATTGGTCTGAGGTGCCAGAGGTTGATTGATGCTCAAGACCAAGTCGATGTCTTTGGTGGGTAGACGCCAGAGAGCAACAAAAATTTCGACCTGGTCATCTGGTTCCGACTCTTTTCCAAACTTCTTGATGACCTGCGTCCCTGTCAAAAGCGCTGGGATCGGCGTGGCTGTTGCCGTTGTCGTGGGCGGGTCAGCAGACGGCATCTGGACGCTCTCTATACGTGAGCTGCTGGCCGAGTTGTCGTGCGCCAGAGAATCAAAGTGGAATCTGTTGTCACACCAAAATGAGTCAAACCCCTTCCTCATCGAGTGTCTCAGCAGTAGCGACATACCTGATGGCTTTATCGAGACTTTCGTCTGCTCCCTCGTCTCTGGCCAGCTGCAGAACCTCCAAGATCACACTGAGGTTGCTATCGTTCCGCAAGAGCACTTCTTGGTTGTCTGGAACCTGTCGAAAGTCGCTTCCATGCTTTTCAGGTTAGAAATTGATCTCTCTCTGTGACACGCGAAACTGCATACCTGGCATCAATGAGGTCAGAAGGTAGCCGCGCCTTTATTGCGCCGCCGAAGAGCTCTCTCAACATGGCTGGCATACCGGCATCTGTTGTTGGTTGGGTTGACGCAAACCTACAAAGCTTTTTCTCCACTCCATATCTGGTGATTCACAATTTCACAAGTCAGATTTCAAATAGTCCGTGTCAGTATACACGCAGCATACTAGTATACGTTGCCATACGTACTGTACGTACTGTGTATATGGACTGACATATGGGTATGTGGGCTAGTTCATCTATCTACTTGCGACTTGGGGCTGCGCCGCTGACTTTTGGCGAGCATGGGAAAGCAGCTCTTCGATGGACGAATCAAGCAGGGTATAGAAGAGGTGTTTGTTGAGGCGTTTGTTCTGCAGTGCCGAAAAGATGCGACGGGTACCTCGGCGTGCGTTCTCCCTGCCGACGATATTGCTGGCCAGCTCAGGGACCAAGCTGGACAGCTTTCGGTTGGCATTCTCGCGCAACGTGTCTTTCTCTGCACGAGTACGCGGAGGGGTGGGCTGCTTAAGCTGACCGCCTGGCCAAAGACCGTTCTGTAGCGTGGCGATGTGATTACACAGCGAAGGAGGCGATAGGAGCGTCGCAAAAGTCTCGCGTACTTTGCGCTCCACCGTGGAACCGAACAGTTGCTGAAGCAGAATCACAATGGCTTGTCGACGAAGCCAATTGCTATTGCTCGCGGTCTCCTTGAGCTCAAAGAGCGAGACAAAGAGATCGCAGATCGGTTCGGTCAGCGGCGTCGTACCTGCGCCCGCAGCTTCTCGGAGCTCAGCTGCGCTTGCGTTCGAAGACATGGCTTGCGAGACCATGTCAATGTCTGCAATACCTGTGAGGGCTGGGTAGCCAGCCGCAGCTGGACCATTACGCCCGGCGCCAGTCGTGGCGCTCGACTTTGACTGTACTTGTGCCGCTAGTCTCTGCAGCGTCACATCAAGCATCGAGGGCCCGATACCGATCAACTCGTCCAGTCCCTCTGCAACACCCGTCATACCCTTGAAAAGAGTCTTGACAAGCTCGCGACCCGGAAAGCCTGGTGCTGAGAATTTGTTGTTTGCACCTGCAAAGAAACCAGCCAAAGGCGTGTCGGACAAAAGCGGAGAGAGTAGCGCTTCTGAAGGCTTCTTAGTCAAATACCGAGTTCCTACCGGTGACTGGGCCAAGAACAGCCGCAATTCTTCGCTCTCGCACACCGTAGGCAGTCGGACAAGCGCCTGGAGATACTTCTCCAAGTTTGCTTTTCGGGCGTCGACAAAGGGCGCATGAACAAGACCAACGAGTCGTTTCCCTGGGAACTCGCTTTCCAGAGCGCGCACTTCGGCAAATCTGTCTTTTAGTGCTTGATGCAGCGACCAAAATTCCGAATAGCGACGTCCCACGATCCAGCCTCTCGCGACAGCAGTTGAGGAGCTGCTGCTGCTGCTGCTCCTTGCAGGGAACGTGGGCGTAGGCGTTGTCGACTCTGGTTTCTCGCCCTGCCGGAGACTCACTTCTATCAGGTACACTGCATACTCCTTGCCGTCCTCGTCGTGCGAGATCATTGTGTCGGTGATAGAAATTCTGGTCTGGCCAGCGACGATGCGGCTGTCAGCACGTTGCTTCTCGAAGATGTCACGTTGCCAACGAAGCTCTCGAGCTTCTCGTCGAACTGCATGGCTTGACTGGACCAGTAAGCGCAGCTCGCTAGCACGCGCACCGGTCAGCTCTGCTTTGCGAATCAGGGCATCCAAGATCTCGGCTTGTGACACAAGCTTGTCCAGCTTCTCTGTCATGCTGGCAATGTCTTGATTGAGATTGCCACTGACTGGCATGATGGGAATCATCGAGGCAGTCATGGAGCTACCGTTGACCGAATCATGCTGCTCGACAGGATCCTGCGAGCGCTTGGCCTTGAGATCGATGCTTTGGTCACTTACTTTGCGGCTCCCGCTTACGGAGAAAGTCGAAGGACTTGCACGAGCATCCTCATCAATGATGTCCTGAAGTGCTGACTGAATTTCTTCCATCTTCTCAGTTTGGTAGAAACTGGACACAGCTTCGTGTTTGTTTGACTGAGCTTCGTCATCGGCTTCATCAAAGAGAGGATCTTCGCGAAAGAGAGGCGTGCGGCCATCTGGACCAGCATGCTGAGTCCTGCCGCCAATCAAGATATCGAGATTGCCGGCTTTGGACGAAGCTTTGGATCGTGATCCAGCAAGACGATCACCAAAGAGGTCGACAACTTGCTTGCTGTCTTGACCTTGATTGAGGGGCAAATCTGTGCCGAACAGATCCGCATGTTCGAGAACGTTGCCTGCCTTCGCCGGCGTTTTGGGCTGTATATCCGTCAATGAGTCGATAGAAGACGAAACGTGGGCTGGAAGTGTCACGCTCGACGCCAGACCTGCCGTCAGATCTGGATCTGGCCGCAGATCCTGCACTGCTTTGAGGAAAAGATCACTTCTCTTAAAGACCGGCCAGTCCTGGTCCTCCATCTCCTGCAAGATCTGTCGTTGAGCTTTGAGTACGTCTCGACGAACGTACCAGACCTGTAACGCCGTGATCTCGACACCATGGTCGACGTCCGTGACAAATTTTCGAGCACTCTCGACCCACTTGCGTGTAACGTCGATGGCTGGAGACGAATAATATATGGTGTCGAACATAACCAGATCATCGCGCAACATCTTGACCGTGACTTTGCTCGGCAGTGGCGACCTGGACGCGCGCAGTAACTGTTCCTTTTCCGCTTCGGCGTCCAAGTCGGCCACCTCCAATGGCGTCTTGAAACTCTCGACAATCAGCCAGAATTGAACGAGGATGGATCTCTTTCGGCGATCCATGAATTCCATGAAGAAAGACAGGCTGGAAGGGTCAAGCAGTACGTGCTGCAGCTTTGTACGCGATATGTTTGGATCCGCGCCAGGTGCTGATACCATTCCGTTGTGAGACAGCTGAATCCCTTTGTTCGAGCCAACCTCGAGTATCTTGGCATCGGCGAGCGCGTATGCCTTTTCCAGCCTGCCCAGGTAGGATTGCAGTTTGTTGCGCGGCACTGCGTTGGCTGGAGTGTCTGGCAGACGCTCCAAATTGGTCTTGGTCTTGTGTATCTGTACAGCAATGTCGTTGCGCGTGCGGCGCGCTTCTAGGAGCGAGACTGTGGATCTTATGCTCTGCAAGAAGGCGTCAAAAGATCGCTGATCTGGTCGCTTGCTGTCTTGACCTGGCCAATGGAGCAAAGAGCCAGTTTCGCCCGATGCAACAGTCCGATTGGACAACGAGGCAGGATCATGTTTGTCGAGCGCTTCTCTGAGCTTGCTGACCAGGACCTGTTCGTGCAGGACTGCGCCTGCCTTCTCTTCGAGCAGATTGTTCCAAAAGTCCGGGTCACTGATCGTGTCCATGATGGGAAAGAGAATGGTGCAGCTCAGAATTTCGCGGACAACAATGGTGACTGCCCGACTCCGGTTTTCCGGATATGGCAGAACGGCGTCGAGCAGCTTGGAGGCAGTCTGACGTAAGAAAGCCTGTTCAGCGGTCTTGGTGTGCAGACTGCTCATGTCGCCAACAGCTGGGTGAAGATGGCCGTTTTGATACCCATTTGCAAGGAAGAGGTCGACCTGGTCGCTGCCAAAGCTAGACAGGTGGGCATCAGTGTCCGACGTGCCCCGAAAGTCGAATTCTGCGCGGCGATACGAGTCCAAGTGGGTCGTCAGCTTGGGCACCAGCTTTCGCACGACGAAATTAGCAGCATCCAGCTGCTTCACAAGCCCCTGAAGGCTGTCAACGGCAGATCGAATGGTCGTTTCGACAGATTGTGCAAAGTCGGGCGTCAACTGATCTAGAGGAGGATCGTCACTGCCGGTGGAGAGGGGAGTATGCCATTTGAGGACAAAGTCGCGAATGACGAGTTGTATGAGCCGGTCGAATGCCTGAGAGAGTTGAGGCGATGGCGGGTATATTGGCTGACGTGAAGGCGTCTGGCCCCCTGTGAGACGTGCATGGTGAGCAGACCAGGACGCGGGAGTTAGGAAAGCGAGACGAGGCAGTGATTTGTTCTCTTGCGAATCAAGAGTCGATTGCGCGTCGAACACGTAGCACGCTGCCAGATACAGAAAGATAAGTAGCAGCGACCAGAGGAAGAAGAAGAGGGGCGAGATCCACAAGAACGTAGAAGGCCGCGGCTGGAAAGCGGTATTGAGGAAGGGTGGTACAAGCGACAATGATACCAATAGGATCAGCGCATGGCTCGCCATGGTGCTATGCAATTATTCTGCCTCAGAGCAGCATTGTGTGGTGGTGGTACCAGGTTAGCGAGCGCCTCTCGAGAAATCGCGTGTACAATCTAGCCGAAAGTCGAAAGTCGAAAGTCGAAAGTGTTGTTCTCCATTTCGAGGTCTAACATACGGTAGAAAGGCATTGTCAGATTCAGAAATCGCTGATTCGCTTAAGCTCTTAAGCGCTTGAGCTTACTGCACAGTGACGGAATACACACAAGGTCGCTCAACTATAAAGTCAACGGGAATTGGTCCCTGCCAAGACAAATCTAATGCCGGCAATAATGGAAGCGTTCCGATTCTGCATCGTCATATGGCTCCCCCATCTTCGGCTATCTAGAAAACGAACCCGCCCACACTGGCTCTGAGCTACCGCCGTATCGCAATGTAGCGCCTCGTCTTGCCCAGTGGCTCAGTTCTCGTTGCCACCACCATCCAGCATGTCTACTTTTTTGCGCAACGGCGTTCCACGCAAGGAGAATGGCAAGATCGACTTTACCTGGAAGCGACACTATGGATTCACTGGAGTCATCTGGGTGCTGGGCTGGTTTGTACCGCCACTGGCTGTGGCCATCCGCTTCGGCATCGGCAAGGACTTCCTTATCAATGTGATTTTGACCATCTGTGGCTACATCCCAGGTCATCTGCACAACTGGTTCATACAAAATGTTCGTAATAACGAATCAAAGGCGAGGACGCCCAAGTGGGCTGTCCGCTACGGTCTGGTCGACGACCGACCTTCAAAGAAGCTAGTCAAGAGCCGCGCATGGACTGCGCGGTACAACGACCGAACACCACAGCGTGTAGTATACGACGATGAGGGCAATCCGCATGTGGTAGCAGAAGAAACGGCCGAGGGCGCTGCTTCTGCTCCTCTCAAGCCGCAGAACACGGGACTGGTTGATGAAGATCGCTGGATCAACGCTGATCCACCGACACAATCACCGGCAGTGCACACTTACGCCCCTGCCGCTCAAAGCAGCAAGAAGTCTCGCTTCTTTAGGCGTAGCTCTGCCAAAATGACACCAGAACAGCGTAGGGCTAGCATCACGGAGCGCAATACCGACATGCTCGCCGCCAAATCTGCATCAGCCCCATACAGCCCCGCCTCTTCGGTCTCATCTCTAGCACCCGGCCCAGAGGATCCTGTTCGACAGTATGGCAGCGAACATAGCACGTCTTCGCGCACCGATTCCACCGATCATGCTCCTTCAAGACGACCATCGCAGCTCCGCGAAGACATTTTTGCGCATGAGTTTTAGCGTCCGTCTCTCTGATAGTAGCGCAGCTGTGCTCGTCCCGTTTGTACCAAAATGCAGCCCAAGTAAAATTGTTCATAAGAAGAGCGGAAGAGAGTCGTGTGCTTTTAGGATGGCGGCCACTCTGGCTGGCCGAGATTGTGCCAGACGCCAAGTTCGATATCGCCCTCGACACCGAGCTGTTTGAGTGTGCCTTTACTCGTCCCTGCGCCCGGTTTGACGCCGCTCCCGGGTCGAATCTGGGGGCCGTCGCGCGTGGGCCACGATGATCGGTCGAGGACCGAATTATAGCTGAGAAGAGCGCCGCGAATATAGCAGCTTGTGGCTGCCGGTGTAAGGTACCGATCGGTCAGGGTGCGTTTGGCATTCTCGGCCACGGTTCGCCCAATCGAAGAGCGAGGATGACGCTGTTCATCTTGCAGCAAATTCTGCATCTGAGACGGCAGAGATTCAAAGTAGGCACCCGAGATGAGCTGAACGATGTTACGGTCTGCGCTAAGCTCGTCTGGTATCAAAGCGTCGTGAAAATGTTGTTTCCACTCGAGCTTGTGCATGACAACAGCACTTTGACAAGCCAGGATGAATTTGCTACGCCCCGAGTAAGCGACACCTTCGCTATGAACTAGGTACTTGTGGCTACAATGGTCGGCAGGCGCGACAATGGAGCCAATGTCCGGCCCGGTTTCCCAGAAGCTGGTTCTCTTGACATCGCTCCACGCATCGGTACCCGGACCGGTGGCGACACTGAGCAGCGAATTGCGCGCGGCAATGTTGGAGCCCTGAAGTGCATCTCCGCGCCAAAAGGCTTTCGAAAGCTTCTTCTCCCATGGAGTTGCAGCGTTCGTTGCGCTGGCCTGCCGTCTGAATTCTTGGTATGATGGGATGCCTGCTTCTGGCCAAGAGGCGAAGCTGAAGTCTGGGAACAGGTACTGGCCAGGCATGTCACTTACGCGCTTGTCGAGTACCCAGCCAGCTCCATTCCCTGCATTGTTGTCCATGAACCCGTCAAAATCCGCCGTGCTTATTACCAGCTCTGTATTCTCCAATCGTTGACGCTCTGCATCGGTAGGTGCACCTTCATACGCTGTGCGCAGGAGCTCGAGTGTAGACCGAACGCGAGATTGCCAGTCTTTGGCTTGTGCTCGGATGAAAATCTGACCGTGTTGGATGACAACGTGCACGCACCCATGCCGGCAGTGATCTGCAGCCTCTTGAATCTGGACATGTTTGATGCCGCCTTTGCTTTTCCACTCGGCCGCGTTCGCGATCAGCTGCGGATAGAAGAGCGGAAACTCGCGCAAGCACTCTTGCTGCGACATTTGGTGGTTGTCTTGCTCCCTTGTCGGCAGTCCGGGCAGACCTGTCGTCGCGTGGCTTGAAAGCTGTGCCTGCAGCGGGAACACAGAGAAGAACAGACACACGCCGACGAAGACGGCTGCGAACGTTGCCATGGGCGCGCCTTGTGCGCGAGCCAACATCGTCGATGACGACGCGGAACGAAGCGGTGGCGGCATTGTAATGAAGAAACAAGGGGCAGAGTGCGTATGATGTTGGAAAGAACGATAAGGAGAATGAATGCACACGGTCTTGAAACAGTGCAACGCCTTCAAATTCGGCGAATTCTCCACGAGAAAGCGAAATCACAGTGAATGTGAATGCAACGTGGCTGTGAATGACGTTTGGCTAATAAATAGACTACGGCGACTTTGGCTTCAGGAACCACGAATTCGGAAGCAGGGACGGACGTCAAAATTTGATTCTGCAAAGCTCTATACGAAATACATGATGGGTCCGGACAATTTCCTTTAGCTTCTGTATCTGAAGCTTTCGAATAAGCTAGTGCTGCTTTGCACAGTGCTGGCCTTGGGTCGCTTGACGACCGTGCTCGCTTGGTCGCAGTGCAAGTCGAGAGCTGGTCGTTTCGGAAGGGGTGTGGTGGAGCTCGTGGAGCGTCGGACCAAATGCGGTGTGCCTGTCTTGGCGCCGTATCGGAACGCATCAAGTTTCGAGGCACTTGGGGTGAGCGGATCCATGATGGTGTCGCGCTCACTGCCGCTACTGTCCGTTCGTGAGCGGAAGACGAGAGCTGGCTTTCGCGCTGTCGAGCTCGTGCTACTGCAGGAACGGCTAAGAGGTGGGGCGGGATTGCGGTCCTGGCTTTCTTCCGTGTCTGGCTCGATCGGATCTGTCGTCAGTGTTGGAACTGCAACAGGCTGTGCGCGGGCGCACGATAGCAGCGGAGAGCTGGGCGGCTCGCTTTCTTCTTTGCTGTGCCGCGTTGAGCCGACGCAGCCCTTGACCGACGAACCGGGGGACGAGATGAAACCAGAATCTGGCGATGAAGGTATGTAGCCATCCCCGCCTGAGCCTGTTCGAGCGCGACCAGCACAGCTATGTCGTGACGGTGAGAGCGCCTCATGCTTCTCTATCTGAGACGCTCGATGGACTGGGCTGGATTCGATCAGCGCCTGGACATCTTGACAATCTTCCCAGTATCCCGAATCGTTAGGGTCGGCCGCAGGCTTGGGAGGCGTCAATTGGCCTCCAAGACCGAGGTAGGCTGTCTTGCTACGACTTGGCGAAGAAAGAACTGGCTCACTTGCGCAGAAGAATCGGCTTTGCGTAGCCGGTCTGACGGGAGTTGCCGGTTCCAGTACAGATTCCTGCGGGATGTCGCGAGCTTTGCCCTTCTCACTGGTGACGTTCTGTGGTGGACGATTGGTGTCACGCTCTGCAAGGGGCGTCCTCTGAGGTTTGCTTTTCGTCTCAGCGCTTGCTTTGGGTGTAGCACTTCCAAAGAAGGACTTCAAGCTCTGAAGACCAGTCTCTTTGCTGACCACTTTCTTCTTGGCAGATCCGGAGGCAAAGCCGTTGCGATAGAAGCTACTGGCACTAGTCTCCGCGTATAAGCCAACAGGTGCCGTCGTACTTCGCTGCAGGCCTGCATCGATGCGGGTTCCTGGGGACGAGATGCTTTGTGCTGACGAGGATCGGAGCGCAAGTGGTTTGGGGCATCTGTCCACCATAGATTTGCGGGATAGGGGGTCAATGCTGCCCTGTGCGATGCCACGAGCGATGTCGTCTTCGATAGGAGCGCCGATGAAGGGCAGCATCTCGTCTGCAGTACCATCGGGCAGGGGTGTGAGGGTCACAAGACTGTTGATGCGAGGATCGAATACACGTTGGTGGACAAAAGTCAGCTCGGCTTTGCGAAACTCCCGTGAGTAGGTGGGTGGAACGCGCATCTTGCCCTCGAGACGCACAGCCTGCAGAACCTTGTCTACTGTCTTGTAGCGACGTAAGAAGCGATGCGCATTCTTGAGACCCATGCCGACAATACTGGGCAAGTAGTCGCACCCAGATAAAATGGCCATCTGGCGGAATTCCACTGGCGTCCAGCCAGAGAACGCCAGCTGTTTGTTCGTCCAGAAGCGGTTCTGCAAAATCTCGATGCAGTTCCCCGCCTGGTCAAGCTTGAACAACACGGTCTTGCAGCCGAACACGAGCAAGTCTGAGTCTTCCGTGATGATTCCATCGATCAAGCTCTGTGCTTCGAGAAAGGCCAGCTGAGCGTCGGCTTCGTAAGGAGCAACGACGTAGGGAATATCCTCCTGCTGTAGCACCTTGATTAGCTGGTAAGCCATTTCGGGTGTGATATCTACGCATTTCGAGAACAGATCTCTTGCATCCTGCGTCTTTCCTTCCCGTTCGAGTGCTTTAGCTTTCTGTAGATTCTCGTAGCGTCTCAGTTCGCGGTCGTCCTCTGTATGCTGTTTGGCCGGGAGTTTGTCGCCATCAAACACGAGGTATGGCTTGACACCAAAGTGCTGGAGCATGCGGATGCGACTCAAAGCGTAGGAGATGTAACGCGTAGTATTCTCGCCCATTGCAATTTCGCGCGAGCAGCTGTACGCTCCACGATGAAGCCAGACATAGGCATCGATGCCGAGTGTCTTTCCGGCATAGTCGCGAATGTGCACCGGCGATGAGACATCCTTGAGCAAAGGTAGCAGCCCCTGGATACCCATTGTGGGTAGTACGAGGTGTTGTCAACCTCGTCCGCCCCATGTGACGGTGGAATGGCAAGTTGCACTGAAACGCACTACCACTCTCTCCAGCGGCTTAAAACTGCATTCAACACTCAACACGCTTTCGCCTGTTCGCCAAGACGCGACTTGGCGCGTTCCCCGATCGATCTCATGCATCGGGGTTGTTGGATCACGATCTTTCTTCCAATCTTTGCAAGTTCTCATCGACTGCACCATCACCACCACTGCTATTCTGCCGGAATCCCCTGCTTTCTCTCGTCTCGCACATTCGTCCTGCTTGATAAAAGAATCAAGGGTCAAGGCTTGATTTGGCAACCATGAAGCTCGTCAGGTTCTTGATGAAACTCAACAACGAGTCGGTCACAATCGAGCTCAAGAATGGCACTGTTGTACATGGCACAGTCACAGGGGTCGACATCCAGATGAACACATATCTCAAGACCGTCAAGATGACTGTGAAAGGACGAGAGCCGCTCAGTCTGGATACTCTTTCCATCCGTGGCAACAATATTCGTTACTGGATCTTGCCAGACGCACTACCGCTCGACACCTTGCTTGTGGATGACGCACCAAAACCCAAAGGCAAGCGTAAGGACCCTGTGGCGCTCGCAGCTGCTCGAGCTGCTCGATCTAGCGCAGGAGGAAGAGGAGGGAGAGGCGGAGGTCGTGGGGGATCTAGAGGCGGTGGACGAGGACGAGGTGGGCCACGATTCTAAGCAAGCAGTCGTGTCGCATCTTCCCCAAGAGCTTACTACAACTGCAACTCGCGACAAACAACGAACACACACTCTCTCACACACATAGTGACATAAACTTGTATTTGTACTCTACAGCATTGTTCGACATTCAACAAACTTTGCAACGTCGTCCAACTTTGCTACCTTGTCCTACCTCGTGTTTGTGACGCTGTTAGGGGTAACACTAGCTCGATGCTTTAGCTGCTGCAGCGGCAGCATCCCTTGCTTCGACTTCTTTCATGAGCTGACCGTCTGTTCGGAGGAGACCCAGGGCTCGCTGTGCAGCTTGATCTGGACGAGGGATGGGGTAGTCGACGCGGGTAATCTGTCCGTCTTGTAGAAGAAGAGTCATACGTTTGAGGTACGATTCGCCTTGGACCGTGAATGTAGGAATGTCTAGCGCCTTTGAGAATTGGCGATCGGCGTCTGACAAAAGCTCAAAAGGTAGATTGAGTCTTTGCTTGACTTCGAGCTGGTAATCTCTGGTCTGGCATGAGAGGCCGAATACCGTCAGATCTGGCTGACGAGCGCGCAGTGTGGGGAGAAAGCTTGCAACGGTACTCAGATGAGGAGTGCACCCACGCGCACCGGGAATGTCGTCCCAGCCCGGAGGATTTGGCTGGCCAGGGACGCCTGTTCTGGGATACACGAACAGCATGACTGGCCGCGAGAGGGACAGATTGAATAGGTCCACCGTCTCCGTTGACGAGGCCGTCGACGGCAAGTCGATCAGTGCAGGCAAGGGGTGACCTAGCAGATGATGTGCAGCGCGGTCCTGTACAGGCTCGGGTAGATCAGCTGGTAATTGACTCCAATCTTGAGGCATTTGGTCGGCAGCGGACGAAGCCATCTTTGACAAGCAAGAAGCAGAGCAGAAGGCAAGGTGGTCTGAGCGATGCAAGCGACTCCAATACCTTCGCGGAGAGGCCGAAACCCGAGAGGTCGGTCATCTTCGCCTCCACTGAGCACGTAAAAAGAAGAAAATCTGCCTTCTTTCATCCATCATCGTTTCCATTGCCATGATGCTTGTCGCTAAAGGGTGAGTACTTGCTGAACCTCGGCATGCCAAAGAGAAAGGCGGAGGACGACATCCAGTGTAAATAATCTGTCAATCCTCTGCAACCCCCTCTGGTCGTTCGACGATCAGAGGTCTTGAAGACACTTTACCTATCAAAATTAGACGGACGCTTTCTCTTTGTGCACTCTAGGTCGAGCTTTGTACAACGCTGACTCACACATTCCTGGGTTTTGTTACATATTAGACGCGCACAATAGAGGTTTATCTAGAAACGAATGAGATAGCTGCCGTTGGATCTGGTGAGGTATCGGACCCATTTGACGCTCTGGTAGTTGCTCTTTTCGAACACTTTGAGATAGCGCACAAGAAGGCCGGAAGAAGTGAACATGAGCACCTGGAAGTCAAGCTCGATCGGTGGACGGGACCATGCTTTGCGACTCGTGGTGGATGAGCTGAGATCTGCGTCGGCTTGGAAGGTCGCCTCCTGTCCTCCCTGGATGCGATTCAGTTTCCAGACAATGTGATTCTCACCTGGCACATATTTGGCTTTGCCCATCGAGACTTGACATTTGACGTTGGTCGTAGTCAATGGTGTAGGAATACGCAGGACAACGTTGTTCGCGCTGAGCTTTGTGTCAAAATTTGCCTTGAGATTGACGGTGTATTCGACCTTGGTTTGTCCGACCTCTTCAACGATGGGATGCACCTTGAATGGCAGGTTGACGTTGTTGGTGGATCGATAGCGCATCAGTTCGAATTCACCGTCTGGTGGGATGAAGGAAATGCTGCGATCCGTATCGTACTTGCCCAGCTTGACACACTGATGGAATTGACAATCGTCCAGCTCGACGGCATCGACCGTGTCCTTGGTCTTGTCGCTCTTCTCCAGCACCAGTTTGTCGTTGAGACCAAATCGACATTCGGGCATGCCGCTCAAATACGCGCGCATGAGGATGGTGCCATCGACATCGGCGCGCAATACCGTTCCCTTGCTGCTCATCAGCAGGTTCACCGTCTCAATCACGTCGACGAAAGCCTCGTTTTTGCGGTACTTGACGTCTGCCCTGCGCCAGCTTGTTGCACCGGTGGCCTGAATGGTGATCTTGCTACTCTCCTCGCGCACAGCCTGTTCAGACTTTACGCCTTCGGTGGTAATGTACATCTTGAGCGTGTCAATCTCGCTGTTTTGCGGGTAGCCAAAGTCGAGAATCTCGTCAAGCAGCTCGTAGATGAGCACAAAGTTGTTCTTGACTGCCTCTTCGTCAAACTTTCCGCCAAAGTATGAGCGGCCGATCGAGATGACGCGGTTACAGAACTCAAACACCAGGGCTGCATTCGCGTTGCACTTTGTCACTGCGACTACGTAGAGGTTTTCGTGACGGACGTGGAAGAAACTCGTGCTTCCCAGCGTGATGATGGGCGAACGCACGTCAGGATTCGACACCACTTGGATGCGGAAGATGTCGGCAATGCTTCTCTTCAGATCATTGCGAAACAGGCGAGAGATGAGCACCTCGCCTTTCTGATTGAATATGAAGAAAGCTGAAATCATGGTGGATGTAGGGAGCAAGGGTAGGACATGCGGTCTGTACTAGGCGGTACAAGACAGCATTCAAAGTAGGGGGTGACCAAGGACAAAGGACAACGACAAGGTACACAAGTACGCACGAGCGAACAAAGGAATGACATTTGAGATCTAACATCAGAAATGTTTTATTTGCCGCTTTGCGGATTTTCGGATTATCCCTTGCCCGCAGGCAGGGTGTCCTGAACGGTTGGTTTGCATTCACGATTGCACTTTACAAGACTTGGGATAGCACCCTTTTCTCTATAGCAGCACGCATCGTAGCCAGGATGCTCCTGGATGCTTCTGAGCACAACGCTCTCGCCCTTTGATGCTGTGGATTGTATTGTTTCAGTAAAAGGGCAGATCTGTTGAGCAGCGTCGCGAGTGTACTTACATCTTCGAGGTCGACGAGTCCGAGGGACTCGGCAAACACTTGATCGCCTTCGTTTTCGCCAGAAAAGGAGAAAGCAAAAACGTGGGTACTGAGAGCGAAGCTCACCTCCGTTGGGGTCGGATCCAGTAACACAATGGTGCTGCGGGAAGGAAAGACGTCAGTACTCGGTCACTGAAAAGTCAGTGCAGTTTCATACGTACTCTCCCGTATAACGGCCAGAAGTGGCATCGCCATTTACCTCAAGTTCATCTGCACCTGTCTCCTGTCGGATGAGGTCCTGCAGCTGAGCGTCAGAGATATCGGCTAGATGGCTATATTTCCTGAGCACTTTGCCAGGCGTGGCCGGTAGAACGGCGCAGGAGCAGGCGGCGACGGTACCTCTTGCTGCAATTCCTCCATCGAGAAGCGCCAAGGAAGCAGCATTGATAAGCGTCGCCTTTTCAGATGCTGAAGGGGGATTGTCAGGACCGAGGAGTAGTGGCTGAAGTCTTCTCCACGTCGTTGGATTATCTGCTGCTCTGACCGAAGGCTGTGGACGAGGAGGCGAGGAGAGGGTCTGCAACACTAGCTGAAGCAATGATCTAGGGTAGTGATGCAACAACAGCACTGAAGCAAAAGCAGTTGACAAAGATTCTGACACCGTCTTACTTGGAATACCTGCGACTCCATGCTGCGGCTGAAAGACGACATCCAGGGTGGCTCTGTCGGTCAGTTCGTCGCGTATGCGTACTTCCGTGGGGCCGTTTAAAGCTGCTATGACTTCCAAAGGGCCGAATGCAAACGACGCCGACGCGTCACTCCGCGCTAATGCTCCCAGAGTCACTGAGAGTGGGCGCAGTGCTGTCGGTGATGTACGTCTGCTTGACTGTGTTGCTGAGCTTGATGCCATAGTTGTACGCTAGGAGGACAAGAAGAAGCTTTGTTTGCAAATATGTCAAAGTCGTTTTCCGACTTCCGTACCTTGGACGTGCGATATAACAACGCGCTGTCAAACTTTGTTTTTTCTTTTGTGGTCGGCAAAATCTTCTCGTACCACCCTCAAGATCTATCTCCAGATCGTCTAGACATGAGCTCGAAACCGCCAGCAGCCAATGCTGAAGGCGCTGCGTCAACTTCGGCGGGCGCTGCAAAACCCAAACCACCTCCCAGACCTGTGCCGACATTTCTTAGACCGCTCGAATTCGTCGGCATTCCAAAATCCGTGCTCTCATGGCAGCCCCGCCTCCCTTCACGCAACTGGTCCATATTCCTCGTCACAGTCGGTACGATCTCCTATCTCTACTACGACGATCGTAAGCAATGTCGAATGATCAAGCAAGAGTATATTGACAAGGTACGTCATCTATCAGAAGAGCCCGTGAAGTCTTGGGAATGGCCACGCAAGGTCATGGTCTACGCAACTCGCTCGCCTGGCGACGATGATCACGACAAGGGAATGCGCTATTTCAAAAAGTACGTCAAGCCCGTACTGGTAGCTGCAGGTATCGACTGGGAAGTTACCACTGGCACAAGACATGGAGGACTGGCCAGAGAATTGCAAAGTAAAATCCAAGAGCGCAGACGTAAGCTGCTCGGCCTCGAACCCTGGACGGACCAAGTGACAGCTATGGCGCAGACCCAGTTCTCGCTTAGTCCGCAGCAAGAGCTGCAGCGCGAGCTTGACGGAGGCGTCGTGCTCATCGGTCGTCCCGCGTACAAAGAATGGGCGTGGGCTCTCGAGCAAGGGTGGTGCACCCCTCTCGAGGCGATGCGAAGGGACCGCGACGACGAACTGGCGCAGACGCTCGCCGAGGACCACGCCTTTGACGAGATTGTAAATTCAGAGTCTGGCTCCGAATTTGTCGACGAAAAGGACAAAGCCCTTGCAGCGCTTGACGGCGAAGCGGACGGAGCAGGTGCGCCGCTCCCATCGCGCTTTGGTGCTGGCTCGCCTTACAAGTTAGGCTCGGGTCTGAACTCATTTGGCGGCATCAATGGCCCATCTCCCATGGATGCTGCCAAAGCTGAGCGCCAAAGGCAGAAGCTTGATGCACAGAAGGCAGTCGCCAAGCTAGACCCTCGAATTCTAGAGGCACCAGCTCAGATTCCTGCCCAGCCACCCCTCTGCTTTGTCGACTTTAGCAACCTTGTCGGTTGGCGCAACATCCCATTGCGCATGTACCAGTTCTTCCGTCAGAGAGACAAGGTGCTTCAGGGCGCAGAATTGGGTCTAACCATCGTATATGGCACCAAGGAAAGTGCGCGCGAGTTGCAAGCTGGTCGACCGGGGACGCAGCCCGACCAGGTTTCGGATATTCCACCCCAGGGCGGCGACCTCGACTGGGGCATTGAGTCAGAAGAGCGCTACCCACCTTACTTCTTCAAGACGGAGAAAAACATTCGGGACGCACGCGAAAAGTACTACAAGGAACTGCCACAACACCTCAAGGACGCTCGAGACCTCGCCCGTGGCCTGCGCGAACCAAGCAAGATCGAAAAGGGCAGTCCGAGCAAGACCGAGGCCGAACTGCGCGAAGAACGGCTGACGAAAGAAAAAGAATGGCGCAACAACGAGATGGGCTACCAGATTGTCCGTCCGGAATCGGGTGTCTCGTGGAACGAAAAGTTCCGCGGCAGTCTACGTGTTCTCGAGCTACCTGCCCACGTACGCCAGCAGATTGACGAAGAGCAAAGAGCTCGAGCCTCTGTGCGCCAGCAGAGGGAAGCTCAACAAGCTCAGGAGGACAAGCAGCAGAAGGAAGAGCATGCCCGGCGTATGCGCGAGTTAGAATCACAGCCACTTGAGGAGTAATGCCATCTTTCAATCCTACCACCATTTTGCTATCGAGTGAGGGTGGAAAGTGGACGAATAATCTGTGACTGTAAATTGAGTAGAAAAAAAGTAACACACTTCTTCCTCGTCACCACGTCGATCAACGATGCCAGGTTCAGAGACTAAGTAGTCTTTACTTCATCGCACGCCATGTTTGAAAGATCTCTGTCGGCGCTGATCAAGGGTCTGCGGTCACATCGGGGCAAGGATGAGCCCAAGTATGTGGCCCAGGTCATGGACGAGATCCGTCACGAAGTGCGGTCTGGGGACATGGAGGTGAAAGCAGAGGCGGTGCTCAAGCTAACATATCTCCAGATGCTGGGCTACCCGCTATCGGGCGCGAGCTTCCACATGCTCGAGGTCATGGCCTCGTCCAAGTATCACCACAAGCATGTTGGATACTTGGCAGCAGCACAGTGCTTCTCCCCCGATACTGACGTGCTCATCCTCGCAACAAACATGGTCAAAAAGGATCTGCATTCCTCTGCTCCTCTCGATGTGGCCATTGCACTCAACGGTTTGGCGCACATTGTCACTCCCGACTTGGCGCGGCATCTGGGACCCGACGTGATTGCACTGCTCACACACAGTCGTGGCGTGATCCGCAAAAAAGCGCTTCTAGTGCTCTACGCAATGATCATAAAGTGCCCAGAGATGCTCGATGCAAGCTGGGATCGCTTGCGCGAGAAGCTCGAAGATCCTGAACTTGGAGTCGTGTCTGCTGCCGTCAACATCATCTGCGAGCTTGCTCGTCGAGATCCGCGCCCGTTCCTTCCGCTCTCACCGCAACTGTTCAAACTGCTTACCACATCGACGAACAACTGGATGCTCATCAAAATCATCAAGCTGTTTGCTTCTCTCACACCGCTCGAGCCACGACTGGTCAAGAAGCTTGTCCCACCAATCACCACAATCATCTCAACCACTCCCGCCATGTCACTTCTATACGAGTGCATTCACACCATGATTATTGGCGGTATGCTCACCCAACCAGGAGGCGACTCCCTTGCACAGACCTGCGTCGACAAGCTCGCAACCTTTCTCTCCGACACCGACCAGAACCTCAAGTACATTGCTCTCTTGGCGCTCGTCAAGATTTTACCAACACATCCACACCTCGTCGCCCAGCATCAAGCTGTGATCTTCGAGTCGATCGAGGATCACGATCTGAGCATTCGGCTGCGGGCGCTTGAGCTGGTGGCAGGGATGGCGGTCAGTCGCAACCTTGAGAGCATTGTCCGACAGCTCATGTCTCACCTTGATACCCCACAACCGACAGCATCGGCAGCAGCAGCTGCTCTCAAGGCATCTCTCAGCAACGGATCTCCTGACACAGACGCCGTAGCCACATTCGCTAATCCAGCACTTTCACCATCATATCGTCTGGAGATTGTCAACCGCATCTTGGCGCTTGGCGCACACGACACCTACGCCAATATTCTCGACTTCAACTGGTACATTGATACGCTGCTTCAACTAACTTTCATGACAACCAACTTGCTCGACGATGCGGAAGTTGGTGCGACGATCAGTGCGCAGCTGATCGACATCACAGCACGCGTCCGGGCTGTCCGGCCGCATGCCGTGCGTGTGATGACCGATTTTCTGCGGGACCCTCGCATCCTGCCTGCCGCGAACAGTACGAGGGCGTCGAGCGGGGACGAGATGCGACAAGCGCGCAAGATCCTGCACGCGGCAGCCTGGGTTGTTGGCGAGTACTGTGACGTTGTTCCGTCGCCGTCGGCCGTAATCCCACTGCTTCTCCAACGCTCGATTGTCGAATTGTGTGATGTACACATAGCCGTCTCATGTTTACATAACGCTGTGAAATTGTTCGCTCACTGGGCATCGGAAGTCTCCGAAACGTGGGCCGAAACGCAGCTCGTCCCTCAGGCTGAATTCCACGACTTGCGTACTGCCGCAAAGCTGATTGCAAGCGCGCTGGACTCTGCCTTTGTGCAGACGCATGATTCGGAGCTGCAAGAAAGGGCGGCCGAATACAGACAGCTCTTTGCACTGATCCTGTTCGAACTCGAACATGTCTCGGGTGAC
Source organism: Farysia itapuensis (assembly GCA_023212645.1). NCBI lineage: Eukaryota > Fungi > Basidiomycota > Ustilaginomycetes > Ustilaginales > Ustilaginaceae > Farysia > Farysia itapuensis. Next base: position 19,185 of record JALBYC010000036.1, on the reverse strand, counting down.
ACTTCCGAAACGGCTGAGAAAGCGTCGGCGAATCCGACGAAGCCGCCAAAGAGCTTGAACCTTCTTTCGCCGCTGTTCTTCAGCCATGCTCTAGGCCCTGTCGCCGCTCAAGCACAGGAACGTGTGCCGATCCCACCGGGTCTCGATCTAGACACTTGGATTGTGCCCCCCGAAACCTATGTTGTCTTGGACAGCATCAATCTGGAAAGTCATGGTGAAGACGAAGCTGAAACGCCCCTTTCGGCTGCACCCGAGTCGCCGAAGGTGACGCAAAGGAGAAAGCAAGCAAAAGAGCGCCAACTCGACGATCCATTCTATATCAGCACAAAGTCGAACCGCTCCAAGACAACAGCGCATGCTGACCGGCCAAACGTCGAGGATGATGTAGACAGTATACCGATCGTGCAGCTGGATCTTTCTCCTTTACCCCCGGCGCAAGCTCCAGTGCTCGAGAGTGAAGAAATGCCAGACGCTGCTCCGGTTCGTAAAAAGACAAAGCCGAAATCTGCAATTCAACCACCCCCCGACGAGCACGGCATGATCTCACCGACACCTACGGCAGTCAAGGCCAAAAAGAAGAGCACACGCAAGAAGGCCATTGTCCTCGACTGATCGTAGCATGGTCATTGCGCAAAACAAAATCTTCATATTGGTATACATACGGGACGAAAAATGGAGAGAGAGTGTTACTGCGTCGAGGTGAGAATGTTGCGCAAGCGTAGGGCGGTGGCTCGGAGACGGAGCGCATCTCGACCAAGTCGTTGAGCAAACAGGTGGGTCACCGTAGACGGCTTCCACACAGCCGTGTTCAGGGGCAATTGCGGATTTAGTACTTCTTCCTCGTCCGCGCGTCTAGGCTTGACCTTGAGCGCCGCTTCGGGCTGCAGTCCAAGCTGACGGATCACCGTTTCGGACTGGGCCAGAGACTGACCAATCCACTGCAGACTTGTCGCATGTTCCGACTCGGCGGCGGGTTTTCCGAACAGATTCCGGAGTGCGGATCCAGAGCGTGACTTTCCTTTCTGTTCCAGCGCGAATATAGTCTCTGCTAGATGCAGACCAAGGACAGCGCGATGTTGAGTCAACCACAGCGAATGCAGTCGAGCAGGAAGCGCGCTGCTTTGCACAGAGGGGTTGGCAGTACGGTCCAATTCGAGCTCGGCCAATTTGAGCGCGGAAGACTGAACCGATAGCGCTTGCTGGAGCGCGGCGCTGGCGTCAGCACCGGGCGCGGCTGAGCTCTGGGCATACATTGCCGAGAGCGAGAGAAGTGCGGTGATAAGCGCGCGTGTCAAGCCTGGCGTCGGTGTCGGAACTGTCGATGAAGTCGGCGCATCGTGAGGAGATGACAAGACCTGGTCACCTGCTGGTCCAGCGAGCGATACTGCCCGCTGCGCCCATTCTACCGCTTCGCCGCGTCGACCCAAAGCCTGTTTTAGATCACCGACTTTGGCCGCCAAACGCACGCTACGGGCTACATTACTCGGATCGGTCGTCGAGACCGAGGCGATTTCCAGCAGATTCTCGTAAATAAGCGATGCAGCTTCGAGCGCCCCTGATGAGCCTTGCCGCTCCAGGGCGGCAGCTTTGCGAGATTCGAGGGCGATGGCTAAGGGGTCAACGCTCGCAACTTGTGCTCGGGCTTCTTGAGGAGACACGATGCCTGCTCTGACGGCGTCAAGGTCAGGAAGGGAAACGCCCTTCTTTGCCGCGATCTCGATGGCCAGGTCGAGGTACCTGGAAGCCATCAGCATACTGTCCTGCATGCTTTGTGTGCTGGCGCTGGGCATGGAGACATTGGTGGTGCGGCCTAATCCAGCTCCGCTGTTGCCAAATAGGATGCTAGGGGAGACGCCAGCACCCCAGTGAACGCACATCCACGCAGAGCGCACGGCGTGACGACCCTTGATACCTAGCCGCGAGTCTGTGCCAGTCTTGGCAAAATTCCCAGTCCAGCTCTCATCGAGGGCCTGATCGCTCCATCCCCACTCGTCCTTTTCGCGAGAGGTCATGGAGGGCATCAGAACATGCTCGACATACTGATGTGTGCCCTCGTATCCAACAAAGACGACAGTAAATAGTCCGAGTGCCGAAAACGAGATGATGCGCGCAATTCGCGAGAGCGTGCTGATGAACTCGCCAAAGGGCGTGCTGAATGATCTCATGATCTCGCTTTCGTTACGCAGAGAAGCGTACCCCCTGTGCTCCAGTCGCGATTTGAGATCGAAGGAGCGTGGACGCTGAATTCGTAACAACACTCGGGGAGCGAGCATAGACATGGGATGCGGTTGAGCTGCCAGACGTGGCCAGGCAGCGACGGCCATCGTGCGCCGCGACACGTTGTTCAACACAGGCATGGTGGGACAAGATCGAGTTGATGATTGCGCGCAAATTGGCATATATGAAATAAAATCTATGGTGGAGGTTACGGAGTCTAACAGTATTATACCGCAAATCCGAAAATTTGAAAAATGACATGATGCTGTTGATGGAGCGCTCGAGCTCACTGACTCAAGCGTCTTTAGCGAGTGCCTTCGTACGGTCTTGTAATACTTGCTTTGCTAGTCCTTCACGCCGTTTCTCTCGCGCCTCGATTCCGATACCAGCAAAGACAACAGCGACTCCGACCCATTGAAGAAGCCCGAGTTGATGCTTGTAGACGACGACGGAAAGCAGCATGGTGAACAGCTTGCGGGTCACAGTGATGGAAACGAGCGTGAGACTGCCGAAACGTTCTAGCGTTTCAAAGATGGAAACTTGTCCGATTGCACCCGCCAATGCGTAGGCAAGCATGTCGCGTACCACATTAGGATGACGACGTATGAAACTGAGTGCTGTAGCCAGTTCGTTAGCTCCCGTCCCGCCCAGACCAATAGCGTGTAGCGGGACAAGCATCGTAGCACCCATCATGAGAGTCGATAGCGCGTTCATAACCAGCATCATCTGGCCAGCAGATACTGATTTGCGACCAAACTTGGAAAAGACCTCGTCTTGTGTGCTGTTGGTTGCTCCGTCAAGGACAAGGTTGAGGAAGCAGAGCAGCAGACCGAACACACTGCTTGTCTCCCGGCCCTTTTTACTCGAGCTACTCGGCGCAAACGCCATGAACAGCCATATTCCCAGCGTGACCAGAATGACCACCGCGTACTTGTACGGAGCAAACTTGCGGCGATACAGCACAACGTTCATGAGCAGTACCGGAACCAACTTGCATGATTTGGCCAGCGTGAGTGTCGGATAAGAAATGTATCGCAGGCTCAAGAATCCGAGTTGGGATGCCGTGCTCTGTAGCGCTGAGATGGCCAGGTAGCGAACCAAGAGGGGCGAAATCCAGGGTGGTGGTGGTGCGGCGGATGCGTTCCGGGTCCGGTTGGCGACGGGTGCTGCTGCCGAGGCCAGCTTGGCAGCACCGCCTGGCGTTAATGCTTCCAGTCCCAGCACCTGCGCTACGCTCCTCTGTGAGCCTCGATTGCGGTAGAGTAGGTAGACGCACGCGACAATGGAAGACAGCAGCGCCTGAATCGTGTTGAGGAACAAAGGTGAGCGGAAGTACTCCGGTGTCGGACTAGGATGCAACAGTGTCGGATGGGCCACATATGGCGTCTTGGTCAGACGCTCCTGCAAGAGACCCCATAACAGAAAGGTAGTGTAGATGGAGCCGGCACACAGCCCCAACTGCACCAGTGTCATTGTTGGTGGTAAAGAAAGTGTTGGTCTACTGCATGCATGCACGTCAAAGTGCAAAATGTGAATGCAAAGTGCGACTGTGCGCTGTGCGAGTCGATCAATTGCGATCTAATATCAACGTCCACGAACTCACGACGAGCGCGACGAGCACGACTCCTGACTCACCCACACTCCGATGTCTCGCAGCTTGTGCGACTTCACCACATCACAGGATGAACAGGTCTTCGGCGATACGATGGCGTTGGGAGGGGCATATGCTGATGCAGAGTCTGATTCCATCGTTGCTGGTAAGATGTGATTATCAGCATGGGGAAAAAGTGAAAAGCCAAACTTTATAAGAGAAGTCAGGGATGTCGTCAAAAGGTACATGCTGACCGACCCGACGCAGGACACTCTTTCCACCGATGCTGAGCGGCAGTGGCTGAGCAGTGTCTTTGCAAAGCACACCCTCTCCCTGCCGCTCAACGAGAGCAACAAGGTTCCCTGCGACCGCGCACAGGGCACGCTCTGGTCGAAACAGAGGGAGCTTTGGTCAAAGACCAAGGTGGTACCATCGCCAAAGGCCGCGTACTGGATGCAACAAATGCACCACGTACGCGGTCATGGTTTGGTCTACGCACCCTTCGACTCTGCAGTAATATCATCAGAGACGCTAGAGTGGCTGATGGAGATCATTCTCGAATCTTCAGCACACTATCATTGACGATCACCAGTCCGCTTACTCGTCCGTCAGCTCATCACAGCAAGACAAAAAAATTGACTGCTACTGTGACAAGATATTTGTTGTGACAGGCGAGGGATACTGCGATAGCGTGTGAAAGACTGTGTCCGTGTTCGATGAATTTGCGACTTGGGCGACCTTTTCGGCTACTCTGATTTTGTGGGTACTCTTGCGCGCGTGGATGTAGCCGACGAAGAGGTGCGTGGAAGGTATGAGCCGAGAGTCTTGGTCACGACCGATGGGAACCCGTTGCGAGCGATGTAGACAGCCATAAGCAGGAATAGCACTTCAAGTAGCAAGATGAGATACTGATTTTTGAGCATGTCGGAAAGACGTGGTGCTCGGTGGGCGGAAGCTTTGGTAGAGTCGCCGGTGTGCATACCGGGTACAGGAGGATGACCAATGGGCGGCGTGCCCTTGAAGCCCAACGGACACTGTGACATGATGTGAGTATGGCTCTCAAGTAGGTGAAAGGAGATGGAGATGAGACTGCAAATCTGTCACACACATTTTAGAGCGCAAATGACGTGCAAATACCGCGCTAGTCATTATTGGCAAGCGAATAGCCCAGCTGTTCGCTCGAATAGGCACTGTCCATACGCATGAGATTCTTCCACACTGGATCGTCTCTGTGTCAGTGAGCCGTGTACCCTCTGTGATGGCAACACACTTACTTGGCTGCAATGGGTCAGGCAATGAGGCGCCAAAGACGGGATCACGCATCCACTCTAGACCGTGTTGCAGGACATTTCGCGCACGTTCAGCCGCTCCTGCTGGCGCACTCGCGTCACCATAGCATCCATGGAGGGTGGCTCGTTTGCGACTGGGAGTGTACGAGGCACGATGCAAGATGCGCTGTGAGTAAAACACCGTTTGACCGGGCGCAAGACGCACCTGAAGCGTCGATGGGGGATCTACTTCCCACTTGCCGTCAAAATCGGTCCCAGCTTCAGTCACCTGTACTGCTCCAGGCGGGCGCGCCAGATTTGCTGTACGTTCTGCGGCGGAACGCAAGCGTCTATGAGAAGTCGGCACAATGAAGAGACACTCGTCCTCCCATAGCGCTGTATTGAATTGGACACCATACGTAGGGGTCGCTAGTCTCTTTTGTTCTTCGCACTGGTCCACTTCGGGCCGAATATCGTCTCGATGCCACCCGAGCGCAAAGTAGTGTGAAGAGGGTTGAATCAAAAGGTTGAAGAGTTCCATCTGCATGCTCTCTGTCGAACATTCGAGCAGCACCGACGCAATACCAAGCAAAACCGGGCTACCATAGAATTGTCTGAAGGTGTCCGTCAGGCCAGTCTCTGCGGTGGCATCATCCAATTTAGGATCCATGATGTGCTGAACACCCCAGCTGTCTACGTTCTCCTTGTCGAAAGGTGGGAATGCGTTACCCACGACTCTACGCTGCTTCCATGTTCCCTGCCGAGTCGCAAGAACAGCCCTGTCTGTCTTTTGTCGGAGTGAATTTAGTCCAAGAGGTGACGGATCTTTGTCTGACACAAGGCCATTTACAATTACATAGCCATGTTCTTTATAATGCCTAAGAACCTCCTGCGCGTCGTACTCGTGCGCATCAAACGTACTCATGTTAGTGTGAGTATGGTGTAGCAAACACAAGCGGCACAGTCCCGGTCAATTCGCCGAAATTGCCGAAATCCGACAATTGCTTGCCTAAACTATAAACGGATTGGCACGTGGAGTAACGGCTTTCTTCTTGTCCAACAAACATGACGGCTGACTCGACAATGGCCGACTACAACGACTCAATATGCGTGTTCTGCGGCTCTTCGCCGGGCAAGAAGCCCGAGTATATGGCTGCCGCAGCCAGCGTCGGTAATGCTCTGGCCAAGAACGGCATTCGGCTCGTGTACGGCGGTGGCTCCCGAGGCTGCATGAGCGGTGTTTCGCAGGCTGTCTTCGAAGCAGGCGGTCACGTTCTGGGTGTCATTCCGCAGGTCATGGTCACCACTGTACCTCAAGGGCATCCTGGCCACAAGAGTAGTGCTGTCATGTCAAACGAGGGCACCGGCCCTACAGTGCTAAATCCAGACAGCGGCAGCGGACACGTTGAGACGGTGGTAGTGCAGTCCATGCACGAACGCAAGCAGCGTATGGCTACAGAAACCAGTCTGGGCTTCATTGGACTTCCTGGCGGGTATGGGACCTTTGAAGAGGTCATGGAAATGATCACCTGGACTCAGCTCGGCATCCACCGTAAACCCATGGTTCTTCTCAACGTCAATGGATTTTACACCCCCATGCGACAACAGATAGATCTTGCCGTCGAAGAAGGTTTCATTTCAGAAGCAGGCCGAGGGCTTGTAAGCTTCGTCGACTGTGACGCCTCCAACATCGATGCTTGCGGCGAGACAGTGCTGGCCGAAGCTGTGCGGCTCGCCAAGCAAGTCAGCGCGACCGGTAACGGATACTGGGATTGGAACAAGCCTCAAGGTCCCGTCAGCACTGCATCGGGCGGAATTATCGACAACACCAATGGCAAGGACCTTGCTCTGCCTGAAGGACAAGTTTTGGCGGTCGAAGTGGCCGACCTCACTTTCACTTTTAGTCCCGCCATCCCGCCTGCGCTCGAGCACTGCAGCTTGCGGCTTGAACGCGGCAGTCGATGCCTGCTGATCGGTGCTAATGGAGCAGGCAAGTCCACCCTCCTGCGCCTGTTAGCTGGCAAGAAGCTGTGCGATAGCAAAGTGCGCGTCTTCGATAAAGACGTGTTCCGTGACTCGCCCCGAGGAGTCACCTACCTCGGCACAGAGTGGGCCATGAACCCCGTGGTGAGGTCCGATATTGTGGTATCCACCTTCTTAGACTCGGTCGGCGGTTACCGCCACAAGGAACGACGCAACCGTCTGCTAGATATCCTGGATGTCGATCTGACTTGGCACATGCATGCGATCTCAGACGGAGAGCGTAGACGCGTGCAGCTGTGTATGGGCCTGATGGAGCCCTGGGAGCTGCTGTTGCTCGACGAGGTCACAGTCGACCTCGACGTCCAGGTCCGGGCGGATTTGCTTGATTTCCTCAAGACTGAGACCGAGCAGCGTGGGGCCACAATCATCTACGCCACCCACATCTTTGATGGCCTTCAGGCATTCCCCACTCACCTTGCGCACATGCGTCTAGGGTCAACCACGACGGCTCTTCCCATCGACTGGCCTGCAAAAACCCCGGGCGACATTGCTGCTCTACCGCCTCAGTCGATCATCGATAAGGACCGCGATCTGTCCCCCTTGCTCAATGTCTCACTCGCCTGGCTGCGAGAAGACCGGGAACTCAGGGCGCAACAAGAACTCAAACGAGGCCGCAAGAGAGGCGCAAACCACAGCGCTGAAACTACTGATTCGGAGAAGTTTTTCAGCAAGTACGATTAGTAAGTCCGGCTTTGCGAACGACATCAGCATCGTTTGCATGTACTAACGCGACACGTCTCTTTCTGCAGCTCCCACTGAGACGGTCCCCAACCCCCTGCTACACAATCCCTTCTCCCCCACCGCCATTGCCTTGCATGACAGTATTGGACAGCTCAACTTAGTCACTATATAATAATAGAAAACCTGTTCAACCGGGCAACACGCGATGGCGAGAAGGGATGGAAAAATTGCAATGCGGAGATAGGTTGGCGACATGGACGGCTTTTGGCCTCGTTTACTCCCAAGAAAGGAGCCGAAACCCCGTTGAGGACCTTGGCATGGTCTGATCATTGGACAAAATCGTCTCGTGGACGCCTGTAGTAGGGAACGGGCGTATCGGGCCTCTTGTCTTTGCCGCGCGCGTCTTTCGGAACAGGGGGTGGAAGTTTCACAACTCGTTCAGGCGTACTACCGCGAGGTCGCTCTGAAACAGACAATCGGTTGCGATCTACAGAACTGCGTCCGCCTGCAATCGACCCAGCTCGACGTCTTTCATCGAAGACTCGGTTGAATTCGGCTTCTTGTTCGAGCAATTGATTATACGACTGCTCGATTCGGACTTGCTGAGCTCGATTCATGTAGCTCTGTTGAGCTGGCTCGGATAGCCAAGCTTGCTGCGAACGGTCAGATTGATTGTGGTCAGTGACTCGCTCGAAATTTGATCCTATTCAAGTGACTTACCGCTTGGAGCCGCTCGGGTGTCTTCAAAGGGTCCGCACCTGATGCTTTGGCAGCCGCTTTCCGAGCTGCTTTGGATGACTTTCGTGAAAGCGAGAAGAAGCCGGACGACTCTGCTGCAACGCGTTCGCCTTCTTCGACTACTTCAATACTCCCTTTGCTGAACAAACCACCTGGCATAGGAGCACCTTGCGCTTCTCCTCCTAAGCAGGATAGCAGAACAGCTGCGAGAAGAAACCCAAGCAGGGGAGAAAAAGTCTTCATGTTTGCCAGTCAGAAGTATCGAAGGGTACGCGGAGTTGGTTATACAGGAGGGGACTTTGTCTGCTCTTCAGATCATGCTCTTTTTGTACCTTCTCAACCTTGTTGTTAGCGCCGTGAAATGTGTTGATTTGACCGGGGATGTTCGCTACAGGATTTACCGGAAGGGCAAGCACACAGTGCCGACGACGTCGCCACGCTGACAAACCAGACCGCATGCTTGTAATGTCCGTCGTTGCATATGCAAATATCCGCGCTGTTCACACACTAGGTTCTCCATCATTGCCGACGATATTGAGACGGTTCAAGCGTGCGGCCTCGAGCGCCTGCAGAAGCATATGGCAGCATCGGAAGACCAAGTCAAGTGGGACGTGGTGCTCGAACCTTCATTTTCTTGGTCAGCACACACTATCGGTCTCGGCCAAAGAGTGAACCGCCGCCATTCGAAGCACAGCTGCCCGAACAAGTTGCGTCGAAGCGCGCTTGCCGAGAACGAACAAAGTGGGGGAAACTGTGTGCGCGTCTCGCGAAATGAGAAGGCTGCTCAAAACGCAGTACGACGAGCACTTCTTCATCTTTTCCTTGGCGGTGTTGGAGCTTTACTTTCGGTCATCTCGTCCTCGGACCTATTGAGACGCAAGCAGTGAAGACAATAAAGGATCAATCACGCCGAGCATAAAGATTTGCAACATCAGAGAAGTATGTGTGGGTTCTCGGAAAAGTCTTGATGCAGATGCAGCCAAGAGAAGCGATACGCAATGGTGAGTAGATTGACCGGTCCGACTTCGTATACCTTGTGCGTCCGCATGGATATGAAGCTCACCGGTCTCACGTTTTCACCGCGACCTCCCGGTGCTGGATGGCGTCCGGAGTAGTCTGCCACGATCTCGTAGCTGACGTCTCTACGACTTGAGGAGGGGTTGGTCGACAATCGCTCTCGCAAGATGAGCGGGCTACCATGAGCATCTTCGAAGTAGACAGCGTCAAAAGGTGAATCGATGCCAAAGTACAATCGACCGGTGTTGTCTTCTCCGAAATGGAACGTCTGACGGTGCCCACGGGGTAATGAGACACGGATCAGCATCGCATGCAGAATGGTGCACGAACGTCGTCAAACCTACTCTGAGACCGGGAGGTATGTACGCTGCAGCCTGCGCTCTGGTTGCCATCATTGCGCTTGTCCACTCTTGTGCAGCCTGGATATTCTGCGTGAAATCATGCAGCCCTTCTTGAAACGGCACCGGGTTCGTCGCCGTGACCGTTTGAAGAATAGGTAGAATCAAGCTGAGGAAGTTGTACAGTAGAACGAGATACATTTTGCACAAAACGGAGGGCGACTTAGCGAGTCAGTACACGTCGACAAGTAGACAATAGAGGAGCTACTTATGTATCCTATTTCGAGTGATGTTCTTGACCCTGCCACAGTCACTACAGTCGTGACATTGTACACAAGAAGCTTTTAAGCTGGCACACACTCAACGAGAAGAAGACAAACCTAAAGCTAGTAGACAATAGTTATCATTATGAAGTAGCCTAAGAGAGGGACCCGGCGCAGGGTACCACGAGTGAAGTCGTTAGAAAACTGACTACGCATAGTCGATGGACTTCAGTGCGATCCCCTCCAGCTTGAGCGTCCGGTAGCCCGGAAGTACAAAGCCGACGGGTTTGTGCAATGTTGACAGGTACTCTTGCAAGTCGGTAGGTGCGATTCTGTCATGGGCCACCCTGAACTCGTCCTGTCTATTGTTGACAAGGTATGTTCTTTGTCTCGTCGCCCAATTGTCCATAGAAAATCCTTTCATACGCAAGGGCCAGCCAAACCAGATGCGCCCGGTATTGTCTTCCCCAAGCAAGAGATCCTGTTCCGAATGATGTATATGATTCGCTCAGAAATCGAGGTGCAAGCATTGGTGCTGCTGTACTTACATGAGCTTGTCGAGGTATGTGTTCGAGCAGACCCGACTGGGTCCGATACATTGCTTGCAGCCATCGATTGTAAGTGACTGATGCTACGTCGGGTGTAAGTGCAAGCATAGAATCAAAGTCAAGGGGAGGTGGGCCAACTGCCATCACCTTGATAGCAAGTAAGCACAAGGCGTAGAAAAGTATCAGGATTCTCATGGTCGGTGTAATGCTTCGAAAGGTACGCGGTAGCAAGTAGGGGGAGAGACAGATCCGACACACAAGTTCGTGTGCTTTTTCAATCACTGACTATGCTCTGCACGTTGTGAACGATGTGCGTCCCTTGATTCTGGAGGCGGCTTCTTTGGCAACCATGCAACGTATCAATGAGAGGATTGATAGCAACAGCAACAAGCTTGTATCACAGCAACCATCCCAGACCGGCAGATTCATTTGCGCCCATATCGTCTCAACACGAAGTGTACTCCTATGACAGTAAGATGACTATAGATTACGGCCACGTCCTGTCTGAGGGCAGACAGCGGGAAAGATACAGAAGAAAAAGAGTGCAAGGCTTCTCAGACTCGCGTTTGATCAGCCATGCCAGACCTTGATGTGCGTCCATTTCTTGCAGTTGCTCGACCACCCAGAACGCGGATATTTGCTGTCGTGAAGGACTTTGCCGTCCTCGTCGCTCACTTCGATTCGTGCATTTGCAAAATCAACCCTACCATGAGAAAAGTGACGAGAAACGTAGAACTGAAAGCAGTTCAGAATGTTCCTTCCGCCATAAAGAAGCTCGACCTCCTCGTTGAAAAGGATCGAGAATGGGCGGTCGACATCAGTGTAGCCGAAATCTGGCATTTGAGAGTCACGTCAGCAAAGATACGGTAAGATGACGATAGAAATTATCTTACCCTGGTACGTGTCGTTCTTGATCAGCAAGTTGTCTTTGTTGAGCTCCGCTCCCAGAACCGCATCCTTGAGGTCACTTCTCCAGAAAGTGAAACATGGAATGTCCGGTGAGGTAGTGGTCTCGCACGCATGATGATATGCTGCTGGGCTAGGAGTGATGTCCGGCAGAGCGGAGCTGCTTTGAGCCAATACGGCTAAAATAACACTAAGCAGGATAGCTTGAAAATTCATCGCGAGTGAAGATGGATGATGACAAACAAGGTGAAGATCGAGCAATATAGCGAACTGTGTACTTGTAAGCAGATAGCACAGGCAAAGATGGAGGTACGTGTTATAGACCCACATGACCACATGATTCAAGTGCAGTTATAAGCCGGTATGTCATTAGCAATCGTCAAACCTCTAGCGCTGTGTGCACTCAATCAGGTATCAATGGGCCTTGAAACTCGTCTTGTTTTATGAAAGTCGTCTTCCCCGAGATGAAGACACGTGTGCTGGCTACCAAGACAATGGAGACATATGTGAGAAGAGGTGATCCGTTGCTTTCATGAGCCCGTCGGTAACAGTCCTTTTTGCGGGGACATGGTGACACATGACAGTGAAACCACTAAATGGGACCACATTAAACTCCGGAGGGGAAGAAGCCATGAATCTTCTCACGCCTACTAATGCTCCTCAAGAAAGCAGATGCTCTGCAGTTCGACTGAGACACATAAGTGTGCGCTCAGAAACAAGCTTGAAGTGAGAACAGCGGCCGAACCAATGTGCGGGTATTTCAGACTGCTAGTGAGCTAGATATAAACATCTAGAACGAATGTGCACAATGATCACACAATCCCCGGAACAACTGAAACATGATGCTGGCAACGTTTCTCATAGCAATGCTCGCAACTTTGGTGTCATGTACTCAGTACGTGACGGTGCCAACGTCTGAGTTCCGAGGGGATCCACATGACCAGCTTTCATTCTTCCTGTACCATTGGTTTCCCACGTCCACACGCTTCTGGATAGAGGCACTGCCGCTGACCACGACGCTACAAGAACACATCGAATCAGAGCTGAGACAGCCCTCTCTGACAAATCATCGTCCCCAGACGATTTCAGAGCGATACACAGACAAGCTACGCTTCTTAGAATTAGGCTCTTCGGATCCCAACTGGCGTCTCTTCTTCGTCCCACTGTTTTCCGATCGTTGGTTACGAGGAGGATATAGCACGCAGATCACGAGGTTAGGAAGACATACTGGTTCCAACCTCTTCCTTCTCTTTCGTGCACCCGCTGACGCTCCGAGCACGGGAGCAAATCGTGCGAAGATTCACACCGTTGGTGTCGTCAAAGGCATCCAACGAGACTTCTTTGAAGAAAAGTTCAGACCGCCTAACGAAGCCGACAATTTGGATCTCTTTTGGTTGAATCACATTCCGACATACTCTGCTGAGTCGTTTCAAATGACTTTCACTGCGCTGCACGTCCATCCCTAATGCACGCCTGATTGCCGTGCGACAGCTCAACTTCCGCTTCGCAATGCCAGAACTTTATCAAAATGCCTCTCTAATTTACGGTAAGGCGCGTTGTACGAGCTTCGAGTCTCCCGTAATGTTGTGACAAAGGCTTGAGATAAAGTGTCACAAAAGAAGGAACATTCCAAGGGAGCTGGCAAGGTAAGACTCAAGTCCCAGCTTCCACAATTAGACACGCTAAAGTCATCTCTTTGAAGGTGCGAAGAATAATTATTGCATAGGCTGTCTGTACAAGAGTAATGAGACTCCTGTGTACGGATCCCTTTCCGAATGAGCTAGACACCATGGTTACCACACAAAGTCTCTTCTGCTGACCAGAAGCTCAGGAACAAGACAGGAGGAATCGAGCTCACCCTACTTCACTCTTCGAAGACGGCTACATATTTCGGTGGCATCAGCTTCGTTAGGGTACCTCATTTGAGAAGATCAAGATGTTTGGACAGAACCTGTTGCAGACCGTGCCGAGACTTAATAAAAAGCAGCAAGACGTACAACAGCGTCTCCTTCGCTACAGCCTCCTTGACTCTACATCAACCATGCAAGGATTGAGATTCGTTTACATCGTGACTGTGGTCACGTCAGCACAGCTTCTTTGGGCCATGGACCCAACTGTACAGCAAAAGTCGCTGAAAGCTTATCGCGAGTGGTTCCCCACGAACCCTTTGGTATACTATCAAAATGCCGAACATAACGAGCAGCTGATCAACTACTTGCGCATCGAGGCCAACGCGATGAAGCTGATAGAGGTCGACTCAAGCCCGACCCATCGGCACTTTGTCATGCCGCTGCAGCTCGATCATCTTCCCGAACGTTTCCGAGCTGAACGTCGAGCTGGTAAGAACTACTTTGCCGCTTTCAAGAAACCGTGGGGAGACACTTCAGCCGTTTTCGATGGCGTAGGTACCATCAACGGTATTCTCCAAAGCGACGTCTCTCAAAAACTAGGTGTGAGCATCCCGACGTATACTCCTGGGCAGCTACGCATGTCACTTCATGTGCCTTGAATTTATTTGCTTTGTTAAACAAGGTGCAATTTGCTAGAATCTGATCCTTGATGTGTGTGTAGTCTCATTCAGTGTCAATCGACTATTCTGCTTTACTGGTATCTGTGCTGTACAGGAGAACAGGAACATGAAGCTAAAGGCTCTGAGCGAATGAGGCTAATGTGCACCCAGCACTGTGTTCAATTGACTAATCAAGTATCTGTCTGCAAAATCTGTTGTTAGCTATAGGTTTCAGTTCAACGCTACCACTTTGTAGCTTCCCTTCCAGAGTCACTAGTCAAAACGATCAGAAGCAGGGCTCAGTGCCACCGAATATGCAGCAGGACGGCTGTTGTTCTGTGGGCACCAAACACCGGATTCATATGGACAGTCTCACCTCAAAATCTTGGCAACGTCGATCCAGGGGTTCTACGGTTTCTCGCAGGGAGAGCGCATGACCAGGCATCGTCAGATCTTTGAAATGTCTATATAACGCCTGTCTGAACTTGCTGATACGATATTCCACAAGTCAACACATCACTGACGATTCACCGACTTCCTGTAGCAAGATGGTGAAGCTGATGAACATCTCACTCAAGGTGACTCTACTTGCAGTTGCAATGGCAACAGGCTTCAGTCATGCTATGGACCAAGTGCTGAAAGGACAAAGCAGTGCAAGCGTTCCGCGACTGGTTCCCCGGAGTCTCTTCTGTCTACTACCGGGATAGTCCGTACAACAACTTTCTGATTGAACACCTGCGTAGCGAGGTCAACAAAATGAAGATCATCGAAGTGGAGCCAACTTCTCTTTACCGCCACTTCATTGTGCCTCTGAGGATGGCAGGACGCTTCAACGAATTCGGCCTTCTGTACGACAGCAAGAAGACCTACTTTGCTGCCTTCCGTGTGCCATTTGATCAATCAACCGCTCACTTTGAAGGAATCGGTACAGTCAACGGCGTGCCTCAGACATCGTTCTTCTCCAAATTGGAAAATGGCATTGATGCCTTCGCACCTCGACAGTACGGGATCTTCCTTCACATCCCTTAGGCTTCGTTTGCGTGTTCCTCTTCTAGGAATTGTCTGAGTCGCTCGTTCGCTGAACGGCCTCGATTGCATTACTCAAATTTCTTCTGCTTTGCTTTCCATGTGTCACATGATGTCAGCCGGGTGAATTGTCAGCAACACTGCAGTTGACTGTCCACTAAACCATGTGCGACTTGTTCCGAAATGAGTTGTTCTCTGTCTCTTGGTTCGCGTGGGTGTCACCGAGGAGCGATCGGTGGAGCTCTCTCTCTCTCTTGCTCCCTCTGCGCTGGAGACACGTATTAATTTAGCCGCATATGGTTGAAGACCACTTGCTCCTCATCCTGTTCTCGCTCGCACAATTCCTCATCCTTTTCCTTTCCAAAAGCTCAAGATGGTTCCGTTCGTGAGAGCAGTCATCAGCTTGACCATCTTACTGCTTTTGCTCCCGAAACTCAGCTTGGGAATGGATAAAACCTTGCAAGAGAAAGTCAAGCAGGCATACATGGATTGGTTCCCCGATACTCGCTCTGTGAATTATCAGGATGGCAGGTACAACGATCGTCTGCCGCAGTACATACGGGACCATATACAGACCATGCGTGTCATCGAGATCGAGGGCAGTGCCACGCATCGTCACTTTATCGCTCCTCTTCATATGCGAGGGGTCATAGATCATTTTGGCATGAAGTACGACAGTCGAAAGAACCATTTCGTGGCCTTTCGCATGCTCAGGGAGCAGCTGCAGCCAAACGTGGCCGTGTTTGCCGGGATTGGCGAGATCAACGGTCCCAAGCGAGTTGATGTCATCAAAGCGTTTGGGACTAGGATACTGCTCTACACGCCCGACATATACCAAATATCCTTTCACGTACCTTAGAACGTCTTGTAGCATTCAATGTCTGTCAGCGACTACGCAGTTTTGTATACTTCAGCCAAGACACAGGCCGACATAGCTTGATTGGCCTCAGAAAAGCATGTCGCCCTCATATCTGAGCAGCATGGTGTGGGCATTGCGCCAAGACAGAACCTTGACAAGCCACTGCGCGCGTTCCGATCAAACCTTCATGTTGCAAAGCGTTGATCTTCATTTTGGCTTGGCCAGCATGAAAAAATCTCGCTGAAGGCACGCTTCTACAGCAGGTATGGACTCAGCATGTTGTCTCTAAAGCTCTTTTCTTGAGCTTACAGGAAGTTGAGGTTGGCTGTGATATAAGAAGAGTCTGTCAGAGTATTTGACCTACTCCCCCATCAGACCAGAAACGCTCACTACCTGTTATCCTCAGACGCCCAAGATCTTGTTCGGCTGAAAATGTGGTCAGCAAGGCTGTACTGCGCATCTTTCATGCTCCTTGCCCTGTTGAAGTGCTGCTCGGCGATAGACTCGACGATGCAGCAAAAGGCAGTGCAGGCATACCGAAGCTGGTTCCCCTTGAATCCAGCAGTACACTATCAAGACGCTGTGTACAACAACCTCCTCGTTCCACATCTTCGTGGCGCTGTCAACTTCATGCGAATGATAGAAGTCGAGCCCAGTCCAGCCTACCGTCACTTTGTCGTTCCCTTGCACGTGAAAGGTCGCTACAGGTTCTTTGACATGCCCTACGCCAACAAGAAGAATTACTTTGCTGCCTTTCGAATGCCTTTGAACTTGCCTGGGAATGTGGCCTATTTTGACGGCGTAGGCGCGATCAACGGCATCAACCTCAAGGAGGCCACGCGAAGGTTTGGTACGGAGATCCAAACTTTTACAATCGAAGACTATGGTATAATCCTACACGTACCTTGATCGTGGTTTCGCTGGTAGTTGCGCAAAAGATGCAGTAGCTCTGCAGTTGCGGCTAGAGTGCTTTATCTTGATCCCCACGTCGAGATCTCGATAGCAGAGGATGAAGAGATTCACAACAGAAATATCAGAGACACGACTATGAAGTTGCGCGGTGACGCTGATGAGACACACAACCAGCTGTCTGTGTCCTGGATGAATACTATGAAAACCAGCGCCGCCAGATGAAGTTTGTGGAGATGCCATTCATCAGCAGAGAAATTGTATAAGAGTGAGCCATGCGTCTACCTCCTACTGGACGGAGGGCAGAACACCTCTACACTCTACTTCGAGAGCTCCGCTTTGAGCCGAATTTTGCAATGTTGTTGCACGCAAAGCTGCTATGCCTCATCGCCTTTCTGACCTTACTGATAGGACGAAGCTGCGCGATCGATGATGTCTTTAGGGAAAAAATCTTGCTGGCGTACCGCGGTTGGTTCCCGAACAGCTACTCGGTCCATTACCAACGTGCTGCTTACAACCAGCTGCTGTTACAAGAGTTGCGGAATCACATCAACAACATGCGGGTCGTAGAGGTCGATCCAAGCCACACTCACCGACACTTCGTCGTCCCACTCAACATGCGTAGAGGTCACAATCTCTTTGGCCTTCAGTATGGTACCACCAAGAACCATTTTGCTGCATTTCGGATGCCCTGGGAAGAGTCCACTGCAACCTTCGAAGGGATCGGTGCCATCAACGGCATCGCCAGAGGTGATCTGGCTGATAAGCTGGCCAATAGTGTCCACTCGTCTACAGCTGCAGGTTACGGCATAGTGCTTCACATACCGTAGTCCCATCTTTTCAATTCCTTTGTGTTGCAACGTAGAGCAAATCGTCATTGAGTTTGACAAGATACTGCAGACGTCACTGTAGAAGAAAGATCTGATTTAATGTGGCTTGAACGGATCAAAGGTACGCCTTTCATGAGTCTATTGAGCGATGAAGTACAAGCGGTCCACCATCCCCTCGAGTCCCTTAACGGCTGTTACCACAGGCGACAGAGAATCCACATGACCCAGTGCCACTCGTCTCGAAGCCGTGACGAATCCGAGACCGTACTTTTTCACACTTAAAGATACCAGGAGTATATCGAGACTTGCAGCCTCGCACTCTCAGTCTGTGCCGATGCTTAACCTCAAGCTAACTGCGCTTGCAGTCATGTTCTGTTTCGCTACAAGTAGCTGGGCAATGGACCGAACGACCAAGTACAACGCAGTGACGGCCTACCAGAGCTGGTTTCCAGACAGCGCCTCGGTGCTGTTCCAGGAAGCCACGTACAATCACAAGCTCATCGATTATCTGCGAGACGGAGCGCCTCAGATGAAGATGGTCGAAGTGGCGCCTAGCGATACGCATCGACACTTTGTCGTGCCTCTGCACCTGAATGGTCTCTACGGGACGTTTGAGATGCCGTATGCCAATGTAAAAGCCTACTTTGCCGCCTTTCGCGCGCCTTGGAACTCAGACACGGCCAGCTTTGACGGAATCGGATCCGTCAACGGTGTGAACCAGCGACAGCTGAACAAGAAGCTCCGCAGCGAGATTGCCTCCTTCACGGCCCGGGAGTATGGCGTCATCCTCCACGTACCATAACTCCTTTCCGCTGACCACTGCCCATGAATGCTTGTTATAATGCTGATATTTGCTTCAACGCATGCTTGATCTACAACTTGACGGGTTTGTCGTGTAATTGGGACCAGATTCCTCTTGGAGATGGGTTGCGCGATAAGGTTGTGCGGCGCTTGAGCGGCTTGATCCGTGCTCCGGATGAGTGAATGATGAGGTCGAGCTGAGCTCTGACCTGGTTTATGTCCATATTCGCTAAATTGATATCTTTACGAGCCTGTGTGTCTCCGACGTGGGTTGTGTAGTAGCCTGTCACAAGTGGATGTTTACTCGCATTGGCTGGAGCGACCACGAACTCGACCGAGGGATATCGTTTGCACAGGGCAGTAAATTGGGGTGATAGGAGAAAGTGTCTTGTACCTTGGGAGGAGATGTTGGTCTCTGAATAGCGCAGCACCAATTTGCGCACTGGCAATGTGTACGACCCTGGCGTTCCTACCACTCCTCCTGGCTCAGAAGAGATGGACCCCCGAAACAACCTGGCAAAGTTCTTGAGGTAGGACATGTCGGCACAAAGTGATGGGTGGAAAGTAGGGTTGGCCAAACACGCCTTTTTTTGAAGTCGATTGTGTTTCCACAAGAAAACACAATTTGAACACAAAGAAAA
>JALBYC010000035.1:0-113882 GCA_023212645.1 Farysia itapuensis | reverse complement strand
TTTTCCTCACCATGAAGTAGCAATGACAGCAGCTTCGCATTGCCACCTTCGGCGGCAATGCTCGCTTTCCACCCTAAGGTTGCGAGGGGAAGGCGGGCGTCACCAGGACGTCAACGAATCTTTGCTTTGCGTCGCCTGGCTCTCCAGGAGTGGGACACGCTGCAAAGTCTTTGATCGGGGCGACCGCTACTTCTCGCACAGAGCGGGCGCTTCCGGAAAAAGTTGCGCAGCGGACTCTGTTGCTGAAGTATCGGTTGCGATCGCGCTTTGTTGCTGTCGCTGAGCAGTTGTAGCTGCCAAACGGTTGCGAGGGCTGAGTGGACAGTCGTTGGTGGCGTGTTCGTGTCCGCAGTACATGCATAGGCCGAGTTTCTGCCTCCTGTTTCGTTCCTCTAGGCTGAGGCCAGGTCTCAGGCGACTTCGGAACGGTTCACTTGGATTATTCGTTTTGGCCTGCACGCTGGGAAGTGTACTGGTCGCCGTCGGGGCTGCTAGGTACTTGCTGAACGGGTTTGTTGCAGGATAAACCTTCGCTTGGGTACGCACACCCGCGGTCGGTTGGTGTACCTTGGACAATTGTGCATCAACCCGAATGGCAGCGTCGATCAACGGGTCGATCTTGTCGAAGACGTGGGCAGCCAGAAGCACGACGACCTCCGGCTTGAGGTTCGCTCGGAACTGGTACACCTGCATATCCTCCGTGCAGTCCACGCGAGCAGCTAGGTCCTTGAAGCGTAATGCGTAATCTTTGACGGATCCGGTCTGCGTCAATGTGAAAAATTGATGATGAGTGGTCTCTTGGAGTAGTGGATCTCCGAACGTGGTCTTGAGGGCCGTTGCGAAAGCGGTCCAGGACTTCATGCATTCTGGAGTTTCGGCGTCCTCATCCATCGTCTTAGCCAATCGAGGTCGGACCCACAGAGCAGCTTGCGAGCCCGCTTCGAAATGGGTGGTGGCGTAACGAATCTTTGCATGCTCGGTGAGGTCGGGGACTTGCGTGAATTGCGCCTCGCATGACTCGATGAACGATTCCACAACATCCTGCTGGCGCTTGCTACCACTGAATTTGACCGGTTCGCCGAACTTCAGGCGTCCAGAAGCGCTGCCGTTGCTGCTTGTGCCACGTTGTACAACACGTTCCAGAGTTCTGACCTCGACTTCTTTGTCGGCCAAAAGTGTCGCAAGCGCTGCATTGTCCTGAGTTACCTCCTTAATTTCGGACTCCTTGTCAGCCAAGAGTGTTGTCAGAGCCGTTTTCGCTTGCTCGAGCTCTTGCACCCGTTCGTATAATCGGTCCTTTTCGGTCTCCATCTCTTTGAGCTTGACGGAAGGGGCGCCCTCCTTTTGAAAGGTTTTGAATAACGCGAGAACTGTCTTACGCACGCTCGCAGGGTCTAAGGCCTCGACCCCGCTGCGTGTGATGGTGGCCTCACGTAGGGCGTTCTCGATCATCAGTTCCAAGTCGGCGGTGGAAAGCATGATGAGAGAGTGGTTGAAACAGCAATGTGGTTGTGGTGGTGGTGTGTCTGAGCTGGTGTCTTCTCGGATCCAGCAAACTGTGACGGCGAGGAACAAGCACGTACAACAGGAGCTCAGACAGAGGGAAAGAGGATGCGATTGCTGGATGAGGGACTAAGTGCGGGCTACGGGTGGCGCGTGCTATATATGGGGACCCACCCGGGCGCTATATGAAGCCCGGGTGGTTGCACGCGTCGGAACCGGAGGGCGTTCCGGCGCCCGCGGTGACACTTTGAAATTACAAGGATCGTGAGATGATGGAAAAGCAAACGAGACGAAGGAGAAAACAGAAGAAGCAGGGAAGAAAGAAATGAACGAGACGCTGTGCGTCATCTAGAGCGAACAAGAAGGGTCCAGAGAAGCTTCTTGCAGGTACTGCTCGAGTTGTCTGACCTGCTCAACCACCTTGTCACGATATGGTCCTTGCATCCATCGCATGATACGGTTGAGCACGTAGAACAATCGCATGCGATCCAGCAGATCTTCAACATCCAAACACTTGTCAAAGACCGGGACGAGATGCTGTAGGAACGCGTCAGTGGAATGCAAAGAGCCAGTGTTTGACCTGAAAGTGCTTACCGTGGTTCGTACGCTGTCCAAGTCTTGATAACCCACAAAGACTTGCCAAACGGATCCGGCACTGACGAGAGCCACGACGCAATGCTGACACGGCATATCACTCAGAGCAGAAAGTTCTGAGAGCAGGTCAAGAGCCCTGGCAGTACCGACAGCGGCTTTGTTCACCACAGCGAAGATTGGATCCATGTCAGTCTTGACCTCGTAGATCACGGAGGGGAAGATAAGGTCCATCGCTCGTATGGGACTGGAATGAAGCCTGATCCTTGTTGCCCTGTTTAAAGTGATGAGGCCTCGCCTGGACAAAGGCCCGGTCTTTTCCAGGCCCGGTCCAAAGGAAAACGTAGGATTGGGATTGCAGAGACCTCTCATGGTCGGGTCTTCGGTCCAGACCTCGCCGCGGTTAGAACTCAAAGCACGATGGAGCGATGCATCAATGAGAGGTTGGAGCAAGGGCAGACTGACATCTTGAATCCAATGAGTCACATTCTTCGATCGGCACCCCTGAATGATCTGGGTCCGTAGATTGCGGGCAGAGTCGAGAGCCGCACGTAGCTCTAGCTCTTCCTGCTCTGTAAGACGGTGTCTGTTGTCTGCGAGGTATTCCAGTTCGCCAGCATCTCTTCTCCCCAAGATTGAAACGGGAGAGGGCCAATGCGACAAGACTGCGAGGAGCTCGGAAGGAGCCGACGGCATCTCCGAGCCGTAAAGTTCGACATTGACATTTGCGTTTGCCAGCTCTACAAGTCGGAACTCTCTTGTCGCCAGATAGCCAGAATCCGAGGAAGCGTCTGTCGCGTCATCCGAGGCGGAACTTGCGCTCGTCATGACGTAGGGTTGTTCAAGGGTGATTGCAGACAATTGTGTGGTGGGAGGTGCAAATGTATGGTGGTAGGTGCGAGAGATGTAGTGGAGGACAAGCTGTGGTATTCAAGGGATTCACGATTTTTTAGCCGTATTCGACTTTCACAGCTCATACAGCCGTCGAGGTCGTTCACTCACTCGGCTACTCACGGCAGAGTCTTTCTGTCATCCAAACATTATCAATTGCGTATGCAGGTGCGCACTTCTGTACAAGATCAGTCATCCTTGCGCACGTCGTCGCGGTCGGCTTCAATGACCTGAGCAGCCTCGTGTGCTTCTTCGTCTGCGTGCTTGTCTGGCTGCGCCACGTCACTCGGCTCGGTGGGCGGGGCGGTAGACGATGCCGAAGCGGCCTCTTTGTTATGGTCAGCTACCACAGGAGCAGTACCTTCGAGCATCACTTGCTCGATCTGCTGCTGGTCCAAGCCAGCTGGATTGGCTGCCTCTCCTGCAGCTACGGGGTCGGCATTTGGTTTGGACAGACCGACTTTGCCCTTGACGTATTCGAGATCGTGTTGGAACTCTTCCTTTAGTGCTTGCACTCTGCCCTGGATCGCAGATTGATAGGCACGCAATGGGGCGTTCTCGAACGCGTGCTTGCCGGGCTCCGCAGCGACTGCTCCGTTGTCGATGCTGTGTGTAGAGTTGGCGTCTTTGCCGAGTAGTGCAGACAGTGCCGCGCCTTTCCACTCGACCTTCTGAATGCCCGGTCCGTAGTCTTTATACTTGGCCAGCGAGTCCGGGAAATCTACGCAATTAAAGTCCCAGCCTTTTACCCATCTTGCTCGTTCGCAGCCGGACACGGTCCATTCGGATGCGTAGGTGATGGGAGCGTAGCGGACAAAGCCCGCAAGCACGACAATTGTGGTGACCACCGCGGCAATCAGACGGAAGCGCGGACGAAGCGTCGATGTCGTAAAGTCAAACATGACAGCCGCAATGAGGATTGAGAAATATAGAGCTGGCAAGTAGTGATGCAAGAACAGTTGGCGATGCATCAAGAAGAACGGCAGGTAGTGCAGAGCCCAGCCTAGCACCAAAAAGCCACATGTCTGATCGTAAAACTTGATCTTGGACTCTTGCAGATCACGAAAGCCGCGCTGAGCTCGAAGCATGAGCAGGGCACGAGCACCAAGATAAGCGAGTACGGAGGAGATGGCACCCCACCAAACGATTGGGTTGCCAATCAGGTAGACTTGGCGATGATCTTTGGTCCAGAAGTTGATGCCACGTCTCAAGGTAGGCCAAGTCTGTGGACGCGAGTCGTAGGCATGTCGCTCGGTCAGACCGGCATTTGTCTCCCACATGACCTCTTGCAACTCCCAGAAGCGTTCCAAGAAGCTGGGTCGTCGATAGTTGACCTTGTCAACGTGCTTCTTGGGATCAGCCGGCGCGCTCAGGAGCGGATGTTCGTTCGTTTCAATATACCAGAGTGAGTTGGGCATAGTGGGATTCTTGTTGCACGTCACTTCTTGCTGCGAGAAACCCCAGTCAGGCAGAGCGATCTTGTGCGAGAATAGATAGCAGCCTGTCAGAGTATGACGAAGACGGAACTGCGTGCGTAGCGATCGCACACGGGACGAAGACGCCTTGTCTGACTTGTCGCCTTGTGCAATTTCGACGTGGAAGTTATCGTTGGCGTCACCGCCAAAACCCGGGAAGCCATAGCCGGTAACTTCGTTCTGGTAATCGCTCTCAGTAACTGGCGGACGGTGACTATCGTGACTGTGGAGACGCTTGTCGGTGCTCTTGTGGATAAGGCGAATCTCCATGCCATGCATGAGGTAGCGAATGGGCTCCTCGTGGTATTGCGAGATTTCGTTGTTTGGACGCATGGGATGACCCTTGTCGTCGAGTCTCGGTGCAGGATCTTCTGCGCCAGGGGCCTTGACAATGTACCACTCGTTGTTTTCGTCCGAGTGCGGATAGAGTGTAATCTGCTGTTGCATACTTCCAGCGGGGTAGGTAGCAACGTGTGAGTGCAGATAGCCACCCTGGGTGTTGAGGTGCTTGATCGAGACAATGGAGCCGAGAGCTACATCGGCAAAGGTGTCGTCCATGCCATGACCGGCAAGAGTGTGCTGGAATGCGCTGCTCATGAAAGAGTCGCCCTCGCCACTGCGATTGAGTAGACCGAGGTGAATTGCAAAAGTGAAGAGGTAGACGCCGATGGGAAGCACGATTAGACACAGAGCTCTGGCGCAAAAGTGGCGCGCAACGACTCGAATAGGCTGTCGAACGTCACCGAGATGCTCCCAGAGCTGGGCAATAACTGAGACTCCAATGGTGGCGATGGTGAAGAGACCAACCCACTTTGAACTGGCAACGGCGCCAAGACTGAGACCAGTGAGAGACAATAGAAGCCACCATGCTGGAGAGAACGGAGCACGCTTTTCCTGGTTGCAAAAAGAGACCCAGAAGTAGATGGTGAGAGCGGTGAAAAAGACGAGCACAGAGTCAAGCAGGATGAGTCTGCTCTGTGTAGTGAGCGCATTGTCGAAGAGGACAAACAGAGATCCGAGGATGGCAGTCGATGCGCGGAGAGATAGCCCTCGAAGGGTGAGATAGGCTAGTGGCACAGTCGCAACGCCAAGCAGCGCATTCAGCCCTCTCATCGCCACGTAAGGCACTGGTGTGTCGTCTCCATGAAGATACTCCCTGCCAATGTCTTTGAAATCAAAAGCGCCGTTGAACCCGCCAATCCACGCGGCAAAGGTGATGAGAAGCTTGGCCAAAGGAGGGTGTACATCCATGAAGAATTGGCCTTTTATGTATTTTGACGCGAAACCTCCAAAGTGTACCTCGTCAAACACAACACTAGAAGGCTGTCCCAGCTTGTGAAAGCGGACGAGAACAGCGACAAAGAGCAATGCAGCAATCACGCGATATTCCCTGGAAGAGACAGTCGAGTTTGCGGCGACGGCTGAGCCAGGCTGCACGCCAAAGCCGAGACCGAGACCAGAGCTGTTGACATTGGAAGCTTTGCCAGACTTGCCGCGCACCGAGTCGCTGTCATAGCTGTCCATAGGAGTATATGATGCTAGGCCGGCGTCGTGGGCCTGCCTCGAGCGCATGTTGGCCGCTGTTGGGCCGAGGGATGCCATGACGGTGCAATGACAGGAAGAAGAACTCTGGAAAAAGTTGGACAAAGCGCGACTTGGCCGAGCCAGCGCGTGTTGATCGGCCAGATCGGGAAGCATTTTTGGCGAGATGCGAGACCCGCACTGCTTGAAGCTGAAAACGTCATTTGGCGATTCACGATTTATACCTTTCACTCCCCCTCCTGCTTTCACTCACCATGTCTGCACATCGGGCCGAGGCCGGTCACTCTGCAAAATCCGGACAAAATGATGGTCTGCTCATCGAGGGAAATCTGGTGAATCAGGATACGGCAGCAGCGTCTGCTCTCTCGGACTTTGTTCGTGGAGAGTCGATCAGTCGACCTGCTTCAGCTGCCAGCATGCGCGTTCGCATCGACAAGCCGTCCAACGAAGCCATCAGTGGCAGAGCACTATACACTCACGTTCCTACAGGCTTTGAAGAAGATCCACTACTCCATCCAGACGACTTTTCTTCCACCCAGCAACGTCCTTCCCATCATCGCTCTACATCCGACGCTGTTTCGGACACTTTTGCTCGAAGAGGTGGCGCGCCGCCGTTTCCGCGGCCAACTCTCTATTCGCGCACACGCTTGTTCGTAACGCAATCCGCAGCCAACATGACTTCCTCCTTCTTCCTCGTCATCGTCGTCATCTGGGCGCTTTCCGTACGCTTGCTCTCGGCAATCCCCAAATACTTTGCCCCAAACATTGACGAGATGAAAGAATGGGATGATCCCAAGCGATGGTCCAAAGAGCAGCTTGTCAAAGACGTTCGCTACTACGCCAAGTCGTGCGGCTTCGAAATCATCAATGAAACCGTAGAAACGCAAGACGGCTACTACCTGCGAGTCAATCGCATCATCGATCCTCAAACAACACACAAAAAGCATTCAGATGGACGAGGCGGCTTTCCTGTCCTCATCATGCACGGTCTGTTCCAGTCTAGTGGGTCCTTTGTCACTTCCGAAGAACGGTCTCTGCCCTTCTGGCTCGCCCGTCACGGTGGATACCAAGTCTTCTTGGGCAACAATCGCGGCGTATTTGACATGGGTCATCGTAATTACAAGCGCAGTGACCCACGCTTCTGGGACTACAACATCCGCGAACTCGCCATCCACGATCTACCTGCGACTGTCGATTGGATCTGCAAAGAAACGGGATACGACCGAATTGCATTTATTGGTCACTCGCAGGGCAATGGCACCATGTTCATCTCCCTCTCAAAAGGCATGGCACCCGAGTTGGGCAAGAAGTTGACCTACTTTGCTGCGCTTGCCCCTGCCGTGTATGCCGGCCCTCTCACATCGTGTTTTCCCTTCACCACTCTGGGACACATGGAGTGGAAGACATGGAAGCGCTTCTTTGGCGTACTCGATTTTATTCCACTCATGAAGTTCTCCTATGACTGGGTCCCGGCCTTGCCGTATGCCCTACTTGGCTACCAGATGTTTGCCTTCCTCTTCGCCTGGACCGACGCCAATTGGCTCGGACGACGCAAGGCCAAAATGTTTCGCTTCACGCCCCAGCCGGTATCGTCTGCTTCCATCTATTGGTGGGCTGGCAAGGGTGGTTTCGCATCACGAGGCTGCACACTCGACCCGACACTACCACAGTGGTGGGACGAAAATTTCCCGCCACTCTCCATTTTCTCGGGTGGCATGGACTTCCTCGTTCTGACTGATCCGCTCATCGAGCGCATAGAGAAGCAAGAAAAGAACGTGCAGCTCTTGCGTGCCAAACGTCAGGATGAGGCCGAACACTGCGATCACTTTTGGGCAGCTGATGCAGTCGAATGGTGCTTCCAGGATATACTCGACGACATCGAGAAAACACGGCCCAGATACCCCGAAGAACAGTCCACAGGCAAACAAAACGGCCGGACCCACCACAGCACCGATCTGGTCGACATGTAACTCTAGCCACTTTCAATGGAACAATTTGTATATTTTGTGCAGAACTAGTCTGAGTCCGAGTCGCTGTCGTCGTCATCATCGTCAGACTCGTCATCATTCTCGTCTTCTTCTTCACTTCCACTTTCGTCGTCATCGTCTTGATCACGAGCAGGCTTGACCTTCTGCCCCTTCATCAGCGCCATCTGTCCGGCTAAGCTGTCTTCTTCTGGTTCGGAAATGTCGTCCTCCTCGTCTTGCTCGAGGACAGAAGCATCTTCGACCTTGAGCTTCACCATGCGACTTGCATCCGAGCCAAGGTAGGAGTCTGACTTGAGCAAGGCTTGGAAGGTGTACAGGCCGGCCTGAGGCGGCGCCTGGAACTGCACAGAGTAGGTACGAACGTTGTCGGGCCCAATGTCGCTGACCTTGGTGGGCTGTACAATCACGCGATCCAACTTTTGGTCGCCAATGAGGACGTACCAGGACGGCTTGCGTTCCTCCCAAAGATACGGTGCTCGGGCAAAACCAATCCGTTGCTTTCCCTCTTTGCTCTCCGTCGTCTCGACAGCTTTCTTGGCGCTGGTCTTTTCGTCAACTGCATCGTCATCAGTGTCGGGGCGGACACTGCTATCTTCATCTATGCGTTTGGCATCAAGCCGTCTTCCGTCGCGCAAAAGGCTTCCGTCCTTCTTTGGCGGTAACAAGCGAAGCTTGACGACAAACTGGACAATGGCACCGGTTGTAACCAATTTCTCTCCAGACACCTTGAAAAAGGCATCAATGAGCTCAAGACGTGGCCACGTACTCGCGACGGAAACGAGCTGCTCGTACTGCGCAGACGAGACGCCGGCGTCTGTCAGAACCTGTCGTCGCTGAGCGTCGGGAATCTTCCAAAAGCCTTGAACACCAAGCTTAGCAAAGCTGTTGGTCTGTTTGAGCTTTTCCACAATGGCAGGGGTGAGATGGGGAAGTTGAAGAAGTTCAGCCGTGTTTGCATCTTGCGCAGGGGTGGCTTGGATGATGCACTGCATCAAATCCATGAGCTGCACGGTCTGGTTGAGCCAATTGTGAGCGAGAGAGATGGACATCAGGCCATTGAGCAACTGGACAGCTTTGGAAGCATACTCGTACTTTTCGCGGTTCAGAACGGCGCTGTCCGAGTCAATCCGCAAAATGTGAGCATAGAGCAGCACCAAAGCCTTTCGAATGGAAGCGTTCTTGAAGGTGGGAATCAGATGCCATTCTGGTTCAAACTCAGAAAGGCGTTGGCGAACGTGAGCTTCAAGGCTGGCGAGCGCAGCCTCGTTCTTTCCGTGACCAGCCTTATCGAGCTTGGGGTCGCTGAATTCGTCTGAGATGGCCAATAGCGCAAAGATGCGTGGAGCAGAAGTATCGTCTCGCAGATGCTGGAAATAGGTTTGAGCAGTCTGATTGATGATGCCGTCCTTGGTCTTGGATCTGGACCCGTACCACCACCGTGCGACAAGGTATGGCAAACCAACGCCAATCAAAACGGCATACATGCCCAGCACGTAAATGTTGTTTTGGCTCTCGACGACCCATCGAGGCAAAGCGATGCCCATCGACATTTCTTGCTTTCCATCGGGGTGACCGTAAAGCTCAAAGTTTTTGCGAATGGTATCATCGGTGAGGGATTTGTATGCCTTGGTGAGTTCAATGTAGTGCGATTCAACTTCCTCCTTGGTCTGATTTTCGCCAATGATGAGCTTGTCGGGATGAAACTTGACACTGAGCCGCTTGTAGTGCTTCTTGATCTCCTTTTCGGTGGCAGAAGCGCCAATTCCGAGGATCTGGAAGGGGTCGTACACGGCGTGGGACGAGTTGGCGGCAGCATTAATGATTTTCTGGAATAGATAGGCAACCACGGTCCAGCCGGCGACGACAAAGACGACCTGTGCACTGATCTGCGGGTTTGCTAGCGAGCGTCTCTTTGCCTTGGCGATTGCTTCCACTTTCTGACCTGGTGCATCCCATGATCCTGCTTTAGATTTGCGTGTCTTGGACGGTGACAGGAGCGAGTAGGTGAGTGGCACAAGGACGAGCAGCAAGAAAGTGAGGACAAAGGTGAGAAATTGTCCTCCTTCCTCGTCGTACTTGTACTCTGCCATTGCTTGTGATGGAACTCAAGCAGTAGAGCCAAGAGACGGACAGCGATGGTTGATAGAGAGTGTTTGTTGGACGATGAGGTGGAAGGAATGTGAAATCAAAGTGCTTGCCTGCACATTCCCACTTTGCGTTTTCAAATCAGTACTAATCACTACTTTGTATTCGGAACCGAAAGCAACTTTTGACATGTTAGATCTCGGAAACGCGGGTTCCTCGGGTTTACGCGTCGTGGCTCAGCAGACCAACACCTGCTACCACCATCTCCAACAACATGAGCTGCGAATCAGTCGACGACCACGCCGGTCGCGATCCGGATAGATCACAGCCGTCTTCGTCTTCTCTCTCTGCCGTAGACGGCGATGCGTCCAGTCTATTCGAGTACATTGTCAGAGACAAGGTATGGGGCGCGAATCTAGATCCTCCAGAGTCAGCCAAAAACGTCATCAAGCCATGGCATCAGCGCTTATCGGCAGAAGAATTTACGCAGTCCAACGTTGATGATCAGCTGGCAATCACAGTCCCCTTCACATGTCCGGTCAGGATCAAGTCGATCATTATCAACACAGGTTCCGGTGACTTTGCTCCCACGAGATGTCGCGCCTTTATCAACCGTCCAGATGGCATAGACTTTGACGAGGCGGAGCAATCCACTTCGCAGGTGCACCCTTCCTCACCATTGCAGTCTCAACATGCTGTCACCCTGGGTCCGCTCGGGAGCGGCAAGGCGCAGGCTGACTTTGCCCTTCTGCAGTCCCAGGAAGGAACGGTAGAATATCCTGTCAGCGTCGCCCGCTTCTCAAATACCAATACGATCACCATCATTCTCTCTCACTCCAACTCGACTACTCTGTCTCGCTTCTTCTACCTTGGATTCCGCGGCACTGCACTTGTACTCAACAAGGAGCCTGCAGATAGACTCCACATTGCTGCTGCCAATGCAGCCGATCGTCCTGTCGATGGACTCAAAGAGAAACGCGGAGCAAGTCAAGGCCTCGCTGGCGGCAGCAGCCCCGGTCAACGCAATTCTCCACGATATGTAGTCAATGATCCTAACGCGGCAACCAAGATCGCACGCATGGCTTCCGGCGCAGATTCTCCTGGAAGCCCTCGTCGATCGCCACGAAGCATTCTCAAGTCCTCATCCAGAGACATAGATCCCCGCTTGTCGCCGTCCAGGTCCAAGACGCCCTCTCGAGCTAACCAGGCGAGTCCCTCGTCGCGCAAAACCCCAGCAGCTCTGCCGACGCGAACCCCTCGCACTGAAGGTGCCCGCATACCCACATTCCCGCAATCATCGTCCGCAAACCGTAGATCTTTGTCCCAGCCACCACCGAGCGACATTCTCGTCCGTCAGCTCAAATCCACTACGCCTTCCGCCAAGCAAGCGGCCAGTAGCACCCGCACGCCTTCTCAACAAAATGTGCAGCCTGGCTCATCGACCACGCCTGGCAAGAGATTGCTCGGCACCCCGAGACGGCCGCAATTTGCAACACCTGCTGCCACAACGTCTCAAACCCCGGCTACCGAAAAGCGAAAGATGCGGAACGAAGTCTTGCTTGCAAGCGCTCAGCGGACGCGAGACAAGAAGAATCCTCGCAAGAGCGCATGGGGAGGCTTGGGTACCTGGGCCAGTGGCCGCGAAGAGTCTCCAATGGACATTCTGCGTCGTCTCGCTCGAGCTCCTGGGTTTGTCGTGCCTCCGACCCCATCAGAGGACTCGATCGCAATGCCACCGCCCGCGCTTCCTGAACGGGGTGCCCGAGACAGTCTTGCCAGCAGCTCTACCCGATCTTCTCTTGCTGGGCGTAGCAGTCTGGGCAGTCGCGCAAGCCGAGCAACCATGCTTGTACCTGGCGAAAGCATTCCAGGCGACTTGACCCGAGACAGTACCAACGAGTCTGCTGACCTGGACGAGTCTTTGGTCTCAAACTCTGACCTCCTCTCTCAAGAAGCTTCGCATGTCTCTGATCTTGGTATTCCGCGCAGAAAGTCAGGCGTCGGCATTGCCACCGGCGGTATCTTTGCGGCACTCGCCGATCGCAACAGAACGTCTCGCATGTCATCCGGGTCGCGTGTATCGTTCGCAGACCCCTTGTCGCCAGACTCTGGCCGATTCGACGAAATGTCTGATCGCAGAGAGGACGATCTGGAACGATCGCTCGCGCATTCTGCAACGGCTGGCGACAGTCCCGCCCTTACCTCCGGTCTCGACCATGTCACTGCTCGCGCAATGCAGAGACTGGATGAACTCACCCGCAAAACCTTCTTTGGCGAAGATGGCCATCTACAGCTCGACGCTAGCGACTCAAGCGTAGGCCAAAGACAATCTATTCGGTCGATGTCCGAACCACTCGATGCCGATCAGCCTGATTACGATGATCTGGGCGGCGCCCCCCAATTCGACGACACCTTGGAGGTCGAGGAGGATGAGGTCTCAGACAGTCTCGCTGTTGAGGATGACGCAATCGATCCAGACGATGACGAGGGAGGTGCTGCACGTCGTGCCCAACGCGAGGAAGTTTCGCTGCTGTCAGACTCGCGATCTCGCACCGATGCTTTCAATCAGGACGACTTGTCCGCCGATCAAAGTCGGCTTTCCCAGCGCTTCGACGATTCTGCGCAAGAGTCGTTCCGGGTCGACGATCCTTACTCGGACGACGATGCAGAGTACGGCATCGAGAGCGTGCACGACATTGAAGAAGATGAAGATGACGACGAGGCGCAAGGTGCGACCGCTCGACGTTTGGATCTTATGGACCCCAAAGATCTCAACGCACTCCTCAAGCGACGCATTGTCAAGAAGCGCAAAGCCAGAGTCTCGCCGTATTCGGGAGAGCCAGTGCCTCCGTTGCCAGCATCTGTGATGCGAGACATGTTTACATCCTTCCTTTCACCGGCCTCGTCGGCTGGTGCTGGTGCGTCTCTGCTGTCTGCAGGTGGACGCGACAAGGGTTCCAAGCGTGTCAAGCTGGACAGCACGGTGCTCGACGAGCTGGATTCTGCATGTCACGACTTTTTCGGCCAATTTGCGCAAAACATCATGTCTCAATCAAAGGTGCGAACGTCTCGAAAGTCGGGCGCCAGGAGTGAAGCGGGTACTACCATCACGGAAGCAGACGTCGTTGCCGTTCTCAAGCAGCAAGGCCATGTCACACCTCGACACGATGCATCGTCGCTGGCCTACAAGATGCTGCCACGCGAAATCACAGACCAGATGAACTTGTCCAGGTGGGCAAAGGCAGGCACTGTTCAGACCACGCTCGCGTCCATGCTTGGGAATCGGAAAGAGCGGAAGCGTACCGGCAAATCCAATCCAGATGATACCAATGCCACCACCACATCGGTGAGCATGGCTGACACGACTATATGAAGAGGCACCACTTTGCGTCAGTGGGATCCCACTTCATCTCGCATTCATACACCATTGCAATTCATATCCTGTACGTGTCATTTAGTGCCGCGAGTGGGCCACATGAGAACAGAGCGATGTGCCTGAGCGTCGCAGATCGTTGTGTCGAAGAGTCCGGTAGGGACGCCGCCATGTAGGAACATATAAGGCCGCTCCGTCTCGAGACCCACCCCACCTTCCTGATAGCGCTCGTCAAATTCGGCAACCATGCGAGTATCTACCGGGACGCTTGTTCTTCTGGCCATCACCTGTGCCGCCAGCATCGCGAATGCCCATACTGGGCAATCTGGATTCCGCCATCTACGAAGGAGCGGCACCACATTTGGAGATGTCGCGCCGGCTTCTGACGATCCTTCGATCCCTGCCAGCAGCGTCACTGACCAGAAGGGGGCGAAAGGAGAGTATGACTCCAATGCAGCTGGCCATCCCCACCAGCCAGTGAATCTTTACGGCGGCGAGGTAAGCAGCACTGGAACTGGCGGTGATGGGGTTGCTGGAGCAGGCGGTGCGAATGATCATCATCAGGACGATGCTCTCGGTGGCGACACGGGAGGCACCCAAGACAGTCACGACGACAAAGAAGGCGCTCAAGGTACGGACGGCGCGGGCGCTGACTCGACGAGCCAGAAACTCGACGACGATGTTGGCCTCCTGGGAGGCGAAGACGACAAGAGTACGCCATTGCCTGTAACGCATAGCGATTTCGGTGCCTATCCCAACTCGGGCTCGGCCTTCCAGCAGTTCTACGCTTTCTCGCCGTGGGTCTACGTAACGTCTCAGGTCGCTACAGGCTCGCTGAGCGCCAAGCAGCCTTTCGCGCCCGTCATTACTCTGGGAGTCTGCCGCTGTGAACGTCCATACGCTTCAATTGCAGACGCACAGGGCGCCGCCAAGACAGCCAGCAACAGCAACAGTGCCTGTTTGGCAAACGTCCTCGCTGCCAGTTCCGCCAGCGCCCAATGCCACGACACAGGTATCGATCAAAAGCAGTGTGTAGAGAACGGTGTACCCGCTAAGCTGGCTGACGGAGACAAGCTCTGGTGGCAGCAAACCTTTTGCAAGCGCTGTGTCGATGCTGGTGGCGTCAGCGATCCTCAATTTGCCTGCTTCGACAACTATCTCAACACCGGTCCCGCTCAAGGCCAAAACGGTGACACCGCGGATCCTGCTGGACAGGATGCGAACGGCTCTGGCAGCTTGCAGCGATAAGGCCAAACTGCACAGTCACAGATCACCATAAATTTCAGGTTGCTCGTCTACCTATGCTGCAGAAGAAAAGTCTTGAGTCAAGGTTGAATTTTGCCCGCATCTAAGGATTTCTCTTGCTTCCGTCTGGCCCACTGCGGAGCGGCAATGTGGTATGGAACCTGGCGGACTGGATCACCTTGAGAATCCCTTTCGAGTGTGTACTCCGGAAGCAGAAGGGCGCAGAGCAATGCCAGAATCGAGACGGGGATGAACAGCAGGTATACCAGATGCAGCGACCTCACGTAGGCCGTTTTTGCCGGCGTGACAAAGGGCAGAGTCAAGCTTGGAATTGTGAGAGGTCGAGATTTCACTTCCATGAGCACATTATCTTGCAGGTATCGCCCAAGTGCTGTGCTGAGCTCTTTGTGAAATGTGGCATTCAGCACACAGCCACTTACGGCTAGACCAACCACTCCTCCAGAATTTCGCTGTATGTTGACAGACTGGTCAGCTTTGCCCGCCCAGCAAGCTTGAGTGCACTTACGAAGAAATTCCTGACAGAAGTCGCCATGGCAACCTCGTCTTGCCTGGTGGCAGATTGACATGCGACAAGAGAACATTGCATCTGGCAGCCGAAACCGATACCGAGGATGAGCATTGCCGCAATTCCAATGCCTTTCGACATATCCAGTTGGAATTGAGTGTAGATGATGATGCTGCCCACGGTCTGGAGCACAAATGAAACGAGCAGGCTCCACTTGTAGCGTCCCGTGATGCTGGTGGCCAGTCCAGTCAGCCAGCTGAAAAAGATGGAAGTGATGACGACGGGCATCAACGAGATGGAAGACTGAAGAGCATCTTGTCCGTCCACCACCTGGAAGTATTCGGGAATGTAATACAATGTTGCAAAGAACACGTACCCAAAAGAGAAGTTGAGCATAAAGACGAGGTCGATCGAGGCTCTTTTGAAGATTCTAGTCGGCACGATGGGTTCAGCGGCGTGCTTACTCTCCCAGACAAAGAACAGGCAGAGGACAGCAAGCCCGCAAAACAGGACCGAGAGCACGTTGGCAGAGGCAAAAGGAACCGTAGGTGGATCGATAAGGTTGAGCGCCAATAAGACCATTGAATTTCCTCCGCTGTGTGAAGCCTCATTGTGCGTGAGTTGTGTGCAAGCGCATAATCATTTACTAAGCACTTACACGAAGAGAATCATACCCATGTAGTCAACGCTCTTGAGTTTGGTCGTGAAGAGCCTGATATCAGTAGTGCCAATGCGAGGGAGGAAGAAAAAGGTGACAAGACCAGCTACAAAGCCAATTGGAAGCTGGAAATAGAACGCACACCTCCATCCGCCGAGTCCCTGACTGGCAAAGAGACCGCCAATGGTGGGTCCCAGCGCTGCTCCGGCTCCGTTCACTGCTGACAGAATGCCATGATAGGTGCCTCGCTTCCGAAGAGTGACGATGTCGGATATGCAAATATGAACCATACTGAAAAGCCCTGCTCCACCGATCCCAGAGATGACTCTGCCGATAATCAGCATAATCATCGACGTGGCTGAGCCACACATAGCGACACCGATGAGGAAGAATGTCATGGCAAAAATAAAAAGCGACTTTTCCAGCACGACACTACGAGTCAGCTATATATCTTGGCCATCGGACTGAGAGGATGGTCTTACCTTTCTGCCGAAGACATCGCTCATTCTGCCGTACACGGGAGAGAATGTTGTCTGAGTCAAGAGGTAGGCAGTCCCAACCCAAGAAGTTTGATTGTGACCAAACTCTGTAGAGATACTTGGCAGGATGCATGCAACTGTGCACAACACAATGACTGCTTAGCATGCAATCTTGTCGATGTGCCTATGCGCAGCACTCACCAATTGTCTGGTCAAGAGAGTTGAGCAGCACTGCAAGCGACATGCAGGCATACACAATCAGAAATTGACCGATAGGAAGCAAACGGCCATGAGAAGGGACCATGTCTACTTCTTTCTCCTCCGCAATCACTTGTTGCTCCTTGGCCTTTGCCAGCATTCCTGTTCGAGACTCTTGCGTGAACGAAGAGGCTGGTCTGGCGAACTTGATATGACGAGGTTCTGGCTTAGCGCCATCTCTGCCACATGTCGGCATTCGGATGGATGTAGGCGAGAAGGAACCTTTGCTTGAGCTTGACGGCGACGCTTGGTCGACGTGGTGCACGGGAGTAGTAGCTTTGTTGCTTGACATCTTAATGCCAGGTTAGACACGAATGCCGGCCCCACATCTGGAGCACTTATATCTCTGATTGGTTCTGTGCGCTGTTGCCCTTACGCTAAAGCATTTCATGATAGAAGAAGCCAAGAAGGTCGCGAGCATCGTCAGTCGTTTTGCGTCAGTGGACGTGCGAGCTACACTAAACCCAACCGTGAAAGAGACACGGCTGGTGGAACAAAATTAGCCACAACATGAATTCATATGAAGTGGGGTGGGCCTGAACCCCGCTGTCGGGCCGAAAGAAGGGTACCATCATAGAAGACGTTCTCATGCTGCTGTCCTTGCTTGGGAGGAACAGGGACGCAGTCAATGCGATACGCTTACCGCGTGTGTTAGCCTTTAGCCGGGCCAAGGAAGGTACTGGCAAAGCTTGAAAGGAGTCTTGGCAGACACTACGCTTGATCGATTCGCGAGCTTAGGCAGGCTGTATCGGATAGATTGTCCGAGACGTCTAGCAAAATGCTGATAATATCCCCCACCGTAAGCGTGATTGTTTTCGTGGTTGGAGGCTCGCTTAAGGCGCAAGCTTTGGCGTAAAGATTCAAGGAAAGCATGGCCTTGTAGCATCCGATAAGGGTCAACTTGAACAGGAGAGTGTGTGGCGTCGTCGCCACCGTCGCACTCAGGACAAGGCTTCTGCAGACGCTGACAGTGCAAACAAGACTTGAGACTCTCCCAAAGATTCGGATTAACGAGCAACTTTGCTGAAGAACGATCGGGAAACCCCCACGCTCATCGCTTTAGCCATGTTGACGTCACGAGGGGCAGTGTCTCTGGTACATAAGCTTTGAATGATTCTTCCCATGATATACGGAACGATGACGTCGCTATTGGCAGATCTACAGATGGACTAGGTCCAGTCGATGACGGGCTTGATGACTTTGCCGGCTTTTGCGTCTCGAACGGCGTTTGCCATGTCCTCTGGCTTGTAGACTTTGATCATCTTGTCCAAGAAGTCAAGTTCACCGGACTCGATTTTTGCCACCAGGAAAGGCAGAGTAACCTCGGGGACAGAGTTTCCTGTAGGTTGGGTCAGTACACGCGGCGGTAGCAGCTAGTCTTGCCAGACACTTACCCATGAGAATACCGTCCATAGTCCAGACATGGGCCTGCAAGTGTAGTGTAAGTGGTCAGCGTTTTGTGTATCAAAGGCCTCGGTGATAGATAGCTCACAGCAAGATCGATAGTGGGAATGTCGATGAGAGAGCCTTGAGGCGGCGTGCCTAGGAGAACGACCTTGCCTCCGATTGCCAGCGCTGACGTTATGTTCTTGAGAGCGATGGGAGATCCACTGGCTTCGATGCTCAAGCTAGCACCGCGCTTGTCTGCGCTCATCTCCTTGACTTTGTCAGCAAATGCCGCTTGATCGAGACCGGAGACGTTGAGCACATGGGTCGCTCCTGCGGTCTTTGCAAGCTCCAGCCGGGGCTCGCTCAAGTCAGTAGCGATAATGCAGCCAAAGCCGAGTATCTTGCCGGCGTAGATTGCACCCAGACCGACTGCACCCAGACCCGCTACGAGAAGCGTATGTTGCGAGCGCTCGATGACCGCCGATGATTGGACTGCGTCGGGAATGGAGGCACCCAGCTTCTGCCACACATCATAGGAACGTGGGGTCATGGTCGGAGCTTTTTCCAGCACGGTCGAGAAGCCGGTCTGGAATCCGCATGCCAGGGTCGAGGCTAGCTTGGTCGAAGTCCCGGCTTTGACTTTGGTCAACTAGGTTTACGAGATGAGAAGGGGTAAGATTGTGTTTGGGACACGAAGCGAGGCTCGCTCTTTACTTACACTGCGATCTGTGACAGCCATGCGGTTGGAAAAGGAGCTTTGACCAAAATACTTGCCAAAGGCTTCCTTCCTCTGGCCATCTTTGCCTGTATACGACACCATGAGCCGTTGCAGCTGCTTGGTGTAAAAGCCCAAGTCTAGTATCAGGGATGATCAGCGAGCTGGTAGGCTTAATTACAAAGGACAGTCTGGCGATACCTACTGGTTGCCATGAAGAGGTCGCACCTGGCAGGTTCGTTGCCCTTGCAGTTGGTGCAGTCTCCACAGCTGCAAAAGCTGGCGATCACGACATCTCCCTTCTTAAACTTGCCAGTGTACGTCGGGGCCACGTACTCGACATGACCAGCACCTTCATGACCCAAGATGCATGGAAAGACGCACGGAATATCATTGCAAAGTGACGAGATATCGGTGTGGCTGTGAGAGGATTCTTTGTCAATGTGCCATCGAAAAGTGGCAGCTGGAGATACGTACCATACACCAGTGTGCTCAAAGCGGACGATGACCTCGTCAGGTCCGAGTTTGTCTGCGTCGAGTTGGATATCGACGAGGTGAAAATCACCGTTGGTCTCTTCAGCTACGAGCGCTTTTCCGTCAAACACAGTCATGATCAGCTACGTTCACAAAGCAAGCCAGACTAGGAGGTCGATGCTGTGCAAAGACGGGACTGCAAATGGTCGTTTCCCCGCATTTTGCATGGTCGGAGACAAGATCCGAGGTCAGGGTCCAAGTGATACATACACACGACATCCAAGCACGAGGAGTCGTAACTCAAAACAGCGCATACTCGAGGGCCTCAGCTCCCGACATTGCCTTTGTCAAGTAGCTTGTCTTCAATCCAATCTCGTCTGACTTGCGAGCTCCGCAGCATCGTTATGCAAGCCTGTCACAGCACACGGAACGTTGATGAGAAGTTCGTCGATGTACGATGTATGATGGCAGTATAGAGATCTAACAAAATATGTGTCGAGCGTCTATCAAGTGTATCACAGCTCGCTCTGCCTTGAAGGCACAGTAAGGACATTGGTGGTGCGTGAGTGTGTGTGTGTGAGAGTACTTCAGCGAGCGCCGCCGCTCTGTGTTGGTGCGAAAAGAAGAACAAGTCAGGGGACAAGTTACAGTGGCGAAGTCGTTGGACTATGCAGACTTACCATGACAGCCTCCATTTCCTCGTCTGAGAACATGAGCGCTGGCGTCTTCCAGAATCGTTCTGGTAAGAGATGCACATCTTCTGCCACCTCTCTGCCGGTCATGTCAACCTGAATGAGACCGGAGCCGGATGACGACTGCGATTTTGAAGATGGAGATGATGCGGCTTTGAGCTTCTCTGGGTTAAAGTGCGGTCCAGACTCGAACACTTGCTGAAAGTGGGAGAAGGACTCGACTACTTTGGGTGGAGCTGCTGGGTGCGGGTGTGGAACATGTTCATCGGCTGTTACACGGAGAAGCGTTAGCTTGAGCCGGATTCCGCGATGCAGAGACATGGGTGGATGAACCTACCTTTTGGCGCTTTGCGATCGGGAAACTTGAAGCCCTGCTTGTGAATGTGAGCCCTGCGGACCAACGTGCGCAACATGTTGTGGGGGGTATTGCAGTAGTAAAGGGTAGAGGTGAGGCTGACCGGAAGGAATCGAAATCACAGAATGCAAAAGTGGAGATTCGTGATGGATCCAGCAGGCGGCTCTTTCCGCTATATAATTGTATCGTGCGAGTAAAGTACACGTGATGGAGAGATGGGAGACTGTGACTGTGACTGTACGCTGTCTGTCGTCGTTGATTCTGACTCTGCTCAAAGCCTAGCAAGTAGCAGCAATGAGCGAAGCACCACAGCACACTGCTTCGATCGAAGAGGCTAGCGCCGCGCGTCTCCCTCTCGGCTGGAGAGACCAGTGCTCAGCGTAAGTGACTCCACCACCCCGCACACTCACGAAACAACACAAGGCTGACCTTTTTTTGGTGCAGTCTCCTGATTCCATTGAATAAATGCCGCCAACGCGAGTCGTACCTGCCCTGGAAGTGCGAACACGAACGGTGAGTCTTCCTTGGCGCCCTTGCTATCTTGGAACGCTTGCTTACCATTGCTTTCCTTGCCACATAACAGACACACATATGAAAAGTGTCAATACGATGAGTACGTATCTTTTCACCGCCGGAGAGACGGGATGCACATTTCCTGACCCGTTCTTACATCCTCGCAAAACAGCTTCATCCGACGACAAAAGGAACTCTCCAACATGAAGAAGGAAAAGGCCGAAGCTGCCGCAGAAGGCTAGATCTCTTTCTCTTTGTAACAACGCTAGCATCTACAGGCATTCATGTGACTCAACCTGCCACCATTTTCATTGCTACCGACGTGCAGATTATATCTTCGAATGGTTCAAGCTCCGGTGCTGGAAGGCGAGACAAAACATGGCTGGGCATCTGAAGCTTGTAGATCTTGTTCAGATCTTTCCAGTCGGTCACTAGGGGCGGGACTTGCTGCTGATCTGCCTGCAGATAGCAATCGTATCGGATGGCTTGGTCTATGTCCAAATTGCTTGAGCTGCCATGTCCTGACGGGCATGTGAGACTTGATGCGGTGTACTCTTCTGAGGTGGATCTTGCTGAGTTGACGACGTCGACCATGCTGCTTAAGATTGCTGCCGTATCTGAAGATGTAGGGCTGAAATGGATGAGGAGCAAGGATGTCGACTTGGCAGACAGTCCAAAGCGTTTGAGAGATTCTCCGACCTGGACAAAGCAGAAAGCGGTCAGTACAGTTTTTATCAGCAAGGAGCGCACTACACTCACATTGTTGCCTGGATTGAGCATGTAGATGATTTCCGAGTGGGGAGTTTTGGACTTCATGCCGCCGATGCTGCCTTCGCCTTCACGGAACTTGCTTTGCTCCGCATCCCAGCTACGTGCGCACACGACGGCAGCTTGCAGAATTGCACTGAGTATATGCCTCTTGGAGCATAGCTTGGTTGGGTCTATGAAAGCAAAGTTGAGCCGGGAGCGTTCCTCTTCAGCCGCCTGAACGTCTTGGGAAGAAGCGGATTCAGACGCTTGCGTTGGCAGCTTGGAAGCTTGTATAATGCGGTCGATGATGCGTGAAGATTGCTCAGGGTCTAAGTGGGAAAAGTGTGCAAGGTGGACAGCTCCAAGAGGCTCAGGAAGCGTCGAGGGCAGCGCTTTTGACTCCATGGCCTTTTGTGGGCAGCAAGGAGGAGAAGATGTGAGAGGAATAATGGCCTGAAATGTCCAGCTCGGCCGTGTTCCGAGATTTCCAACCCCCCGCTTTCTCGCTTGCTCCCTCAGCTTGCAACAATGATGAGGTAGCAACAGGCAGCAAACATGGACGCATCCCACGCCTCCTACGCAGGCTATGCACCGCTCACATCCGATCTCTCAACCCTGCTGCGATCGCTGCTGGAACCCAATTGGTTGATACTCTGCAGCTATCTCGCACTAAATGTCTATTTGACGTGCAAGGTGTTGAACATTGCAACGTCAGGCGAGACGGCGGCAAATCAGCCCATTGAGCCGGAGTCCGATGGAGAGGACAGACGAGGAAACAAGAATGACACGCCTTTTGCAAGCTTCTTCATTGGAATCACAGCGTGGGCGTTCAAGGCAGACGCTCGCAATGCGAAACGCCTGTTTGCTCTTCTGGCCGTCCTAAGCTTGGCGTCGACTTGGTACTACATGTTGTCCTTTTTACACCACTCTTATATTGCCTTTATTGAGCGGTGCCATCTATCTGGCTGCAGAATGCCGCCTTTAGCGCCTAACATGGACCTGACCCACCCGTCTTCTATCGTACCAGCGCTGCACCTGCGTTTGCTACGCATTTCGCAATGGCTTGCTTCCATCAGTCTGTTCAAGGAAGCGTGGATGGAGGTCATCAAAGATCCACTTTCATGGTGGTGGAGCAGCGAGATCTGTCTCATCACCGTTGGACCATGGGCATTGTTCTTGTACTACGAAGCCAAACGTCTTGGCATCAGACATGTGTGGGCCTTCATGGCTCTTGGCCAGCTGGTTGCCATCAGCTTCGCCTTTAATCTCTTCGGTCTTGCCATTGTCTACCGTCTTTCTGTACCTGCGATCTCCAAGATCCCGGTCAGAGCGAAGCACGATGCAGAACCACCTGT
The DNA here is from genome assembly GCA_023212645.1 of Farysia itapuensis. NCBI lineage: Eukaryota > Fungi > Basidiomycota > Ustilaginomycetes > Ustilaginales > Ustilaginaceae > Farysia > Farysia itapuensis. The sequence continues at coordinate 91,025 of JALBYC010000035.1, read as the reverse complement.
CTCTGGCACTATGGGCGAGAAGCTGGTTACGACTGTTACGGTGCGCAGAATCAAGCTACCTCGCAAGCATTCCTGGTCTGCTTTGGTGCCAAACACGCTAGCGTTAGCCGTCCTTGCTACAGCCGGTCTCTCCTCTGTTCTCCAACACCCGAACAGCTTCACCAAGGTCATGGTCATGCACCTGTTTCCCATGCTCATCGTGGTGTATCCACGAAGCCAGTCCGACAACGGCAGCTGGAGCCGCAGTCTTTCAATCACCCCCAAAGGGCTGTACATTGTGCTCGGAGCTGTCAGCGTCTATCTGCGCGTTTCTTTGACTCACGACTGCCTTGAAATTCTCAGGCTGACTTCGCTGCACAGGTCAAAGCCGCAGAGCCTTGCGCGTGCACTGTTCCCCGACACTTTCTTGCGACATCCTGCTCAGAGTTCCATCAGCTCAGACCATGTCAGTGTTGCGATAAGCACTCTTGCCCTTATTGCAATCGAGAGTGGAGTATGGTTCTGGAGGCTTGCAGTAGCCAGAGCCGATGCTGTACAAGCGAAAGAGTCCAGCTCACACAATGGCACGGTATATCTCAACACACATGATCGCGGAGCACTAGAAAGACAAGCGGCGATGGTGGCTGTCCTGCTCCTCATCTCCCCATTGCTTGGCGCGAGTGCCACGCTGTCCTTCTACCTGGCTCTGCGTTGTGATTGGGTGGAGAGCTACGAACGCCACCAATCTGAAGGCACACTTCGAAATGTCGAACAGGAACGCCCATTCAGATTGCTTTCCAAAGAGACAACGCGCGAAGTTGTCGAGACAGAAGATGGTGAGAGAGTGTTGGTGACTCATGAAACCAAAGTAGCGCACTACCTTGCCAACACCACCCCTCTGCAATGAACAGGCTATTGAGATGACCGGCGAATGTGCCGAAACACGTTGACCGGTTGGAAAAAAAAAGCGGAAATTAAGCAGAGAAAATTCTGAATTTATAACGTGCGGCACTGTACGCACGGATCTCCTTTTGGCTTGTGCAAATGACATGCTCGAGGCTGTCTCTGCTGAGCCGTCATCTAGATCCCACTTGCAACGGCAACATGTCTGACTTTGGCCCCGTCTTTCAGCTGATCCCTGGCGTACAGAGCTACGACTGGGGCATCAAGGGCGCAAAATGTCGCGTCGCTGAGTTCGCAAAGGCCACACAGGAGCTCCAATTTACACCCGAGCAGGACAAGCCCTATGCCGAGCTATGGATGGGCACACACTCATCCTGCCCGTCTCGCATCGTGCCGCCCCAAGCTGGCGCCAAAGATGACTACCCCACGCTTGCTTCCCACCTCAAAGAGCACCCAGAGCTCATCGGCCAGTCGGTCGTCAGCAAGTTTAGAGACGAAGAGCCAGGTTGTCTGCCGTTCCTCTTCAAGGTTCTCAGCGTCGGCAAGGCACTAAGTATTCAAGCTCATCCGGACAAGGAGCTTGGCAAGAAGTTGCATGCAGAACGAGGCGATGTCTACAAGGATCCCAACCACAAGCCCGAGATGGCCGTCGCTCTGACTCCCTTTTCTGGATTCTGCGGATTCCGCCCACTGGCCGAGATCGTACACTACCTCGACACGGTGCCAGAGTTCGCGCAAATCGTCGATCTTTCTTCTCAGCAACTCGAAAATGCCAAGTCCGTTGCAAAGAGCAGCGGGCCAGATGACGACGACACAAAACAGACCTTGAAGCTCATCTTTGGCAACCTGATGCGTTCAAAGGAAGCACAGTACAAGTCTTTGGGCGAGCAGCTGGTTCAAAGTCTGTCCCATGATTCTTCTAGCGTGCCAAAGCGCGAGCGAGAGCTTGTGCTCACCCTTGCCCAGCAGTTTCCCGGCGATGTGGGCATCTTTTGCACCTTTTTGCTCAACATCTCGTCCTTGCAACCGGGCGAAGCTCTGTTCTTGCAGGCCAACGAGCCGCATGCCTATCTGTCGGGCGAAATCTTGGAGTGCATGGCCTCGTCCGACAATGTCGTTCGAGCTGGTCTCACGCCCAAACTGCGCGATGTGGAAACCTTGGTCTCCATGTGCACCTACCAGTCTGGTTCCAATCGTGGCCAGATGAAGGCCCAGAAGTGGGACAAGGCGCAAGGCTCGGGTTCAGCACTGCTGTACGATCCGCCAATCCAGGAATTCTCGGTCGCCGTCTGCGATATTGAACAAAGTGGTGACAAACAGTCTCACAAGGCGCTGCAAGGGCCGTCAATCTTGCTGCTCCTCGACGGCTCCGCCACTCTCTCCTTTGGCAAAGCACAGCCACTTACAGCGACCAAAGGTCAAGTCATCTTTGTTGGTGCAGAAACGGCGGTCGACATTGTCGCTGACCAGGCCGGCCTCCGCTTCTCTAGAGCCTTTGTCGAGGCATAGTAGACCGGCTAAAATACGAGCTCAATAGAGAGCGGGACGCCAACTTGCACCACTGTGGGGGACCGGAATTCAAGGAGCGACCACGGAACAACTCATAGAAAATTAAAATAAAAAAAAGAATTTAATTTAGACGGAGAACTCTGTCCGATTCACCTCCCTCGCAGTTGTTTGCTGCTTGTTTGAGCCGCTAAAGGCAAGAGGTAGCACGCGAGACGTGGCGCAAAACGGGTGTTGCAAAGTGGCTGACTAGACAAGGGACATGTGATCGCTTAAATTGACGAGGAAGTGCGGGTATTGGTCTTTTGCAGCAACCTGTCAAGATTGGCCGGCTCTATCGCCAAAAAGCAAATAGAACACGGGACCCTGGGTATACAAATTTGTATCTCGCCAGGCTTTCCCGCGTGGCGTCGGTTGTAATGGTGCCTCCTTATCCCGTTGCTTCTCCTTGACACCAGACGGGGGGGGGGGGCGGACAGAATCAACGAAAGACAATGAGACACCTGTGTGTCGCTAAGGGCAAAGGAGAAATCGTTTCTCCCCGCGCTTTTTTCTCGCAAACAGGCGGAGTCAGTCTTGCATAGAAGCGCAGTGTGAGCCCTTTTCCCTCTCGAAGACTCATTCGGTACGTGGTATAAGCTCCCGAAGACCTTGTTCCGCGGTCGGTTGCACTAATGCGTTGCAACCCGTGCCTGATCAAGTCCTCCCGGATTTTCTTTTGCCCTTGGTCAAGTATATAGAGCCGATGATTCCATGGCGACACCTCCGTTCAGACTAGCATTCACCCCATTATGACACTGCTACAGCCAATCTGGCTTGGCCAGACCCGCGACGAAACAACGACTCCTTATGTCGAGTCTTCCCGCGCACCCTTTCTCAACCCTATGGCGACCAAGACGAGACACTCTGTGCAGCGTACGAGGTGGACGGCGCTGCGAAAGTCGTTTGACTCGGATTACTGGTCTGAACTGTCCGGTTCCTCTGACTCGGAGCAGTCGGATAGCACGGGTGCTTCGACGAGCGAAGTGAGCTCGACCGATTCGAGCATAGCCCAGTGGGCATGGGACTGGGATTGGGATGTCAAACCGAGCCCCCACCCCACACTGCCCATCAGCCCGCTCTGCTCGCCCAAATCGTACTTTGCACCTCTGCCGGATCGGCTCGACGACAGCGAAGTGGTGGTGAGGTCGGGGCTGGAGAAAGTGGTGAAACCGTCGCAGGAGCCCAGTCGACCGCCACGACGGATCAAGCGCAAACCACCACCGGTCTACCTCCTCGACAGTCAGTCTGCGCCCTCGTCCGCCAGCGCTGAGGCCAAAAAGCACACCGACAGGCCCAAGATTGTCATCACACCACCACCCTCTCCACCCCCATTCCCGCTCGGCGTCTCGCCAGCGCAACCCGCCCCGTCCGCCACACCCAATCAAGCGCCAACCTCGCGCTGCATCCCCGCATCCAACTACCTCTCCCCACCCAAACGCACACCCCCTGCCCCAGCCCCAGCCCCAGCCCCATCATCGTCTGTAAAACAATCACATGCTATACCACAGCTCGTCAACAACTGGCTGGTTAGAAATCCAACCACCCTCGAATACGAAGTCGACCGCCGCTCGTGTGAGGTCAAACCCCGCCGCCGGTGCTCCCCGCCCTCCCCCGACCCAGCTCACACCACTTTCCTCACCGAGTTGTGAGAGCCCACCCTTCTTCTTCGCACTCGTAATGAAAAGAGTACAAATTTTTTTCCAGATGGTGTGATTGGTGTGACGTCCTACAAATACATGGCCGCGATGAGAAACATCGCCTTTTGAGACAAAGGAGGGTGAACTAGTAGAATGATCCATAGGCGCCGCCCTGTCCGGCATAAGATCCGTTGTTGTACGCACCGCCGCCACGGCCGTATCCGCCTCTTGGACCGCCGCTGCCGGCTCCGCCGCGCTGGTGAGGCGGGGCACCGCCTCCACCTCTGGGCGGAGGACCTCCTGCATATCCACCGCCTCTTCCGCCAACGCCGTAACCCCCGTACCCAGCGGCCGGTAGAGCAGCGCCGTATCCGCCATATCCTCCACCGCCGTAGCCACCGTAAGCGCCAGCACCGTAGCCGCCGTATCCCCCTGCAGCTGGCGCAGGCGCATGCGCAGGCGGTCCATTCAGACTTGGAAGGCCAGCGTAGCCGCCGTTGGCCGGCGGGCCAGAATAAGGATTGACATTTGCCGGATAGGCTCCGTATGGGTCAGCATAGCGGGGGCCAGTGGGCGGCGCGCCAACAGGAGGCGGAGGATGGCTATACCCCCCTGCGGGAGGGCCGTAACCAGCTTGACCTGCAGATCCATAACCACCATAGCCAGCGTAAGGGTCAGCATGTTGGCCGTACCCGCCATAGCCGCCGTATCCACCGCCAGCTCCGCCGTACGCCTGCACTGGCTGATTGTATGACCCGCCGGTTCCATTGCCATTGTAATGGCCGCCCCGACCGCCTCCTCCAGCATTGTAATTCTGGTACTGATTGTTGTTGTTATTGTTGTTGAAGCTGCCACCCGATCCACCACCGCGTCCTTGTCCACCTGCACCGCCAAAGTGCCCGCCACGGCCACGACCACGTCCACCACCGCGCTGATCTCCACCGCCACCTCGCTTGACCCAGTCAATATCGGCGTGTGTTAAGATTGTCTTCGGAGGCTTGAGTCCTTTGAGCAACACAGATCGATGCGGCGTCTTCTGATCCGGGAAATCGTACAGCACCGAGATGGATCTATCGTTATGAATATCTTCCAGATTCTGACTCGTCAGGGGCGAGTCAAACGTTGAACCGGGTACGCAGACAGGATCTGCTTTGATGAATCCCGTGATGCCGCCGCTGAGCGCTGCATTCATCGGCGTAGGCTGGCCGACAGAGTTCCCTTTGGCGTAAATTTCGCAGAATGATTCGTACAGACGCGACTCGCTGCCGATAAAAAGCGTGCTGCTCCCGAACCCGTTCCGACGCACCTCGTCCGGCGTCAAGTCTCCATACTTGTGCTTGAGCGCATCGAGTAAGCGTTTTTCGTCGATAAAGGGCAGAAGGGCAACACCCTGCCAGGCCATCTTTTTGCCATTCATATCAATGTCAAAGTCGGTTGGGTAGAAATCGATGATCTCGGAGTCAGATTCGGTCATCAGAGGGTGGAACGCGGGAGGGATTGAGGCGCGAGAGTCGGCAGGCAGTACACCCATCAACTGCTCAAACGGTTTGAACGGCGCACCCAGCTCGAATTGGATGTCGAGCGAGGCGAGATCTTCAAAGTCGGCTGCAAAGGGTGAAAAGTGGTAGGGATAGTACCACTGCCACGAGGGTACCCCCTGGTAGTAGTACGCCAGGACCCAGCTGAGTCCTTCGACGTACGACTTGACCACCTGTCTTCGGAAGTCTTTGTCTGCTAGATCGACTCCGAACTTTTCCTTGTAGTACCGCTCGCGATACCCGGGCTCCCACATCTTGACAGTGTCTTCGTAGTCGACCGTGCCGTCGCTGTTGACAACACGCTTGATGGACGTCTCAGTGACCGGATCCTCATCTTCGAGGGTCTTGTCGTTTGCTTCGTCCGCTTCCTGTGCGACTTCGTCATCTTCAGCAGGTGTCTCGAGGTCGTCAGCTTTGCGCTTGGTTCCGGCTGAAACAGGTGCATCAGCTTCGATTTTGGCATCAGAAGCAGTTTCTCCGTCATCTTCCGTTTGCACAGCTTCGGTCTTTACGGCAGTAGCTGCATCTACTCCATCTTCGGAAGGCGCAACAGCTGTCGAGTCATTTGCTTCTGTGCGCACTTTCTTGGCTGGAGGCTCAACAGTGTCGCCAAAGAGCTCTGCTTTGAGTGCTGCAGCGGCGTCCTTGTTAGCTTGACGAGCAGCGTTGCGGTCTCTGACTACGTCGTTGTTATCACCGCCTAGGATGACTGCTTTGCGACGTGAGTCGTATGACTTGTTGTTGGCGTTTGCCTGTTCGCGCGCATCCTGAGCAGATGTTCCGTTGAAAGCAGGCTTCTCCGTCTCATTGGCCGGCTTTCGCTTTTGGATGACGGGAACCATGTCGCCAGAGCCAAAGTTGCTTTGCTCATTCTGCTGCTGCTCTCGGGACTTTTGTTGATCTTCCCTGCGCTTTTGGTTGGCCTCCCGTCGCTCTTCATCCTCTCTTCTTCTACGGAAAATGTCATCTTCTTGCGACGCGAGACCGTCGAGGATGAGTTGCGCACGCGCCAATTCGACTTTGCCGTGATTGGTCAGGTAACCACCCATGAGAGGGAGCTGGCTCTTCCACAGTTTGAGTAATGTGTCGATGGCGCCTTCTCGAATCTCGAGCGACGGCAAGTGTGGCAAGAAGTCGTTACCGACAAAGAAGATGAGGAACACCCAATCGTCCAACGCCCGCTCGAGATCAAAGGCGAACGGCAGGCCAGGTACGTCGAGCTCAACGGCCAGGTACTCGCGCAAAGTAGCCACGTCGAGAAAGATGAACGGTTTCCTCTCGGGAGGGCCTAAAGGCTTTTCTTCTTCCACCTTGGGCGGATTGGTGCAGTTGGCGGCAATGTGGCCGAATTTGCCACACTTGTGACAGCCTTTTGGTTTGGAGTCTTGGGCAAACACGTCTTCACGCAGCACTTTGAAGTAGGGCTCATGTGTGGCAAGCGATAGCATGATGAGGTCTGCGTCAAGACCATAGATGACATGCTTTGTGTTGGGATCGTGTTCTGCATGCGAGCGTTGGCGGCGAATATGCTCCATGATCTTGTGCTCTCCCTCACCGGGCACACTGGCATCAGAGATCACCACCTGCAAGTCTTTCCACCCTGGGTCGGTGTTGATCTTTTGTGCGACCCAATACCTGAGCGAGGCGGCTAGCAAATCCATGAAGGGAGTGCCGGGTGTGATGGCGTTGGAGTCCCACGACTTCTTGTTCTTCATGGCTTCATCACTAACAGGGATACCCTTTGCCTTCCATTCTGCAAGTGACTGTTCGATTTCCTGATGTTTGTCCCTTGCTTCTTTGGCCGCTCTGAAACGTCTTGAGCGCTGCTGGTTCATTTTAGCTCGAGGAGCGACGCCGTCGATGGCCATCATGAGGAGACGACGTGGGCGAACCATGCTGACGACACGTTCGGTATAGGCAAACACTTCCACCATCATTTCCTCTTCTGTCTCTGGCGCAGGCTTGCCCTCAGGATGGGTACACGGATGCACAATTCCATTCATATCGAGATACAGACAGTCAAACTCTTCGCCATTTGGGTTTGGCGTTGATGTGTCGAGAGGCAGTTCGATGGTGGTGCCATCTGGACCAGGTGCTGTTCTTGGCTCCTCCTCCTGCACTGACTCGACGATGCGTGGATACTTTTTGGAAAGCCATCGGAAGAGAGCGGGAACACCCATGCTTGGCGATGCGAGTCACTGCACTACCACCGTCTCTGCGCAGCAGAAGTGTGATGGTCTAAAGATGAACGGAAGTGCCGAACTGCAAGAAGATGGGCACTTTAGCCGTTACAAAAAAAAAAGGTTCCCATGCACGTGACATCTCTCCACACACACACACCCTTCTTGCATCCGCACACCTATCTGGAGCAATCCTGCGCTCATTCAGCACAAACATGGCGGCGGAGGGAAAGGTAAGGACAAAGTCAGCCTTTTTAGTGCACAATTGCTGACGGTAGTTGCACAGCCCATCAATGTCTACATTCACCGACAGGCAGCCACACCCAAGGCGTGTTTTGTCTGCCTGAAACAGACACCGCATGTGCTCGTGTCGCAGTCCATACCCACAATCGACTTTTTCTACGTCTGCCAGACGCACCTCGGCGACCGTCACTTTGCTTCCAGAGTAGCAGATCCTCCCGGCGTCGGCGGCGGTGCAGACAGACTACCGGACAAAGTAAGCGCCGGAGAAATCGAAAAGGTGAAGGCGGAATACGAAGCAAAGCAGCGTGAAAAGGAGAAGCGTGACAAAGAGAAGCGCGAAAAGGAGGAAAAGGAGCAGCAGGACAAGGAAAAGGCAGAAAAGGCAAAGGCGTCCATGGCCAGCTCTGTCTTCTCCACCATCACGTCCACCGTCAGTGGCCTGGCCTTTCCCGGCAAAACCGACACCCCAGCCAGCCCTACCAAAACTACCACAGATCCAGCGCCCGTCGCCATCAACCCATTTCCGCTACATGCAAAGTATGCGCTTCATCGCGAGTTCTACGCTGCGCGCACACGCGAGTGGAACAACCGAAACTTTAAGAAGCGCGAACGAGAACTCAATATGCCACCCGCACCTAGAAACGCTCTCAACTGACCTCTATATACCCCAAGCCCCAACTCATGCAATCAACGGAGAGCACATCGCAGAAAGAATGGAAAAGAAAGAGTGTGTGTTTCTGTACTTGACATTCGAGATAGAGAACGAGATTTAGGTAGGGTAACGAAGCAGAAGCAGCAAAGACGTCAACGATCCGCTCGTGAGGCGATGAAGAAGCAAGAAAAGAGATGGTCCCGTTTTGGTGACGCGTGGAAGCCTCGCTGGAATAATAGTGGCCTGGTGAGCCGATTCACTTTGCGCACGCGCTTAGAGAAGGTATGCGCCAGCAAAGACGGCAGAGACGGCAGCAACAATGCCAAAGACAGACGAGCTGATGGTCGAGGCACCGCTGGGGGTGCTAGAGCTCGAAGCAGCAGCGCCGCCCGAAGAAGCAGTGCTCGAGGTGGATCGCGCAGAGCTGCCGGAAGAAGCTCGCGAGCTCGACATGCTGCGTCCGGACGAGGTAGCGCTGGATGAGGCAGCAGTCGACGCGGCGAGCGAAGCAATGCCGTTGGAGATGGTAGAGGTGGTCTGGCAGTTGGAGGTGGCGGGAAGCGAGTAAGCGGCAGTGGGGGTGGTCTGGTCAGCTCGGCCGTTGGTGTACGAGTAGGTGGTGCCGCCAGCGACGTAGGTACCAGTAAAGAACTGCTCGAAGGTCGAGGTGGAGCCGTCACCCTGGGGGTAAAGACCGGGCGGGTAGGCAGAGTCACCGTCGCAGGTCTCAAACACGTTGTCGGCGTAGTTACCGGGCATGACGAAGTTGCATCCCATCACGTCCAGGGTGTGCTGGCATTCGAGCGCAGTGGGAGCGACATCGGTACCGGCGATGCAGACACGGAAGCACATCTGGCTGTACGAGATGTAGTTCATCCACTCCTCGTAGAAGACGTCCTGACCCGAGACGTTAGAGGTGACATTGCCACCAATGGGGTTGCCCATGTTGGTGGCACCGTGGGGGTCAAGCTCGCCTCCTTCGTCACCCTGAACCAGACCAATCTTGGTAAAGTCACCGGTAGCCATGACTTGAACATAGAGGGGAGTCTTGATGAAGTGGGCACCAGTGACAGTTCCATCGGGAATAACACGCGCGTTGTTTCGTGCTTTTGTGCAGTAAGCGACAGTCTCACCCTCGACGTTGCCGATCTCGGTACCGGCGACCTGAGGACCAAATGTGCACCAGTCATCGATCGAGTTGATGGAAGCAAGACGAGAGTCGGATGTCTGGTTGATGGGCGTGCCGAGCGAGGCAGTGGCAGGGTTGGTCGGTCCGTTGCTTCGAGTGCCTCGAACACCAGCAGCGTTGGCGTTGGGTGTGCCGTAGGAAAAGGCAGGGACCGAAGAGGACTGGGCCGAAACACCAGCAATGGCGACAAGAGCAGCAACGATGGCAGACTTCATACTTGCTGTGGATGATGTAGAGGGTGAAAGGATGGTGGTGAAGAGAGATGGGGGAGATGCGTCGGAGAGGTCGGGGATATTATGTGAAAGTTGCGAAGCGTGGGTTGGGGGATGTGCTAGTCTGAGCTGGGCTGTGCATTAGCAAAGTGTTTTTCTTTCTGATGAAATTGACAGGCGGGCGCGGGTGGGTGAGAAATTCGCCTTCGCCGATGTGCAGACGCGAGCCGGCTGGACCAGAACGGCACTGCAGCCGACGGAATAGGGGGGAAAGCGACGGGGGGTTTCCGTTATACATACGGTGGCAAAGCTGGCCAGCCAAAAAGCAACATGCTGTAATTCATGCATCTATCACAACAACACTGCCAGACTGGAAAAATCGATTTGCGCGCGCTTGCTCCGCAAGAAGATTTGCAAATACAAAAACGTGCTCAGGCCGAGCAATTAAAATCTCGTGATTTCAAACCAGACCAAGATTTCGGAAGTGCCGAGAGTTCATAGCCCTTTCTTTTGCTTGGACCTCGTTGTTCCGACGTTCAGGCCTCGTCTGCCGCTCATGCAGTCCATGCGCTGGATCGACAGCACAGAACCGAATCTTCTTTCGTAGGCACTGGCGCACTGCGCTAGAGCAAAACAGATTGCCGACCTGTCACCCTTGTTGATATGATCTGACCCGGCGAGTATGTTGGCGCCAGCACGGCACACCTGCAGTTGCAGCGGCATGCAGAGAGCAACACTCGGCAACCAAACCAACACTTTGTGGTCTAACAGATGTTGCTCAAATGAACATATTGCATATGAACGCCGTCAAACGCCGATCATGGTGAAGAGTGCTTGCGATAATCGGGCCGAGATTTTAGCAGCCTGAATTCTGCAGTCAATTTGTGATTTTACGTCGAGATTTGTTGGAAAAATGAGGATTGCTTGGCGCGAAGTGGAGCAAACCGGAATTGAATTTCGGAAGTGAGCTAGCCATCATCACCTGTCACACCCATCTATATGCCGTGGAGAGAAGCAGAAGAGAGCATCCTAGCATGCACTGCTCAGATCATGCAGCAGGCAATCGACCTGCTGCGGGCGAACCACATATCGCCATCACACTTCACTTTTGAAAGTCAGATCATGCCCGGCTCATCGCCAGGAAAGCACTTTCGACATGTGCTCGACCACTTGCGCATCCTGCTCGACGCTATCGAGTCCTGGCAGGCGCAGGCGCAAGCGTCATCCTCACGCTTGATAGTCGACTACGACTCGCGCGTCATGAACAAGCTGCCCCAGCTCGACACATGCCCCCAGGTCTCGCTGCGCGAGTTTCAGTCCACCAACGATCGATTATATCGCCTATTTGATCAATCCAACGGCCATCTCTACGGTCAAGCAGTCCTCTTGCGTGCAACGACACCGTTTGTCGTCGATATGGAATCAACAATAGGCAGAGAACTCTGGTTCTGTGGCCTACATGCTATCCATCACTACGCACTGGCCCGTGTCATCCTCGTCAAGGAACTCGCCCTGACCAAGATCGACACCCAATTCGGCGTAGCTCCCAGCACACTAGTCCACCGACACTGGAAACAGCAATCAGATCAGAACGAGTCTCACCAACATCAAAATCCTAGCCCACGGGCACGCTTGTAAACCCATCGCATTTGTATCGTCATCTCAACATCGCAACATCATACGCATCCCAAGCAGGCATATATCGATCAAAGCTCCACAGAACATGCTAGTACATTGCGATTGTGCTTGTGATGTCTATGAGTGGAGGAAGTTGCAGTTGTCGCCACGCCAGCACTTGCCACTGGCGTGGTACTTGCACGGCTTGGTATGCAGCCTCGACTGTATGTATGCATTCATGTTTGCATTGTTGTCCGGTGGTCCGAATGCTGCCTGCTGCTGTTGTGGGGGGGCATGGTGGAAAGGTTGGCCCTGAACGGCCGAAGCTTGCGCCTGTGTTGCATAGTCCTCGTTGTACTCGCCCGGATAACTCGAGACTGGCAAACTCGGCGGCTGCTGCTGCTGCCAGTGATAACCACCTCCCATCGGCACCGAAATGGCTTGAGGGTAATTTTGCATGTTGGCCAGAAAAGAGGAAATGTTGGCAGACGCCGGAGGGCCAGAGGGTCCCGGATAGGACACAGGCGCGCTGCTGTTCGTATTAGCTGCTTTGGCATTCTGCAAGATTGACTGCAACAGATCCATGTCCAACTGAGCAGCCGGGGTCGGACTGCCCTTACCCTCTTCTGCCAGCTTGGAACCAATTCCCTTGACCTTGGCCAACAAGGCTGCCACATCCGAGTACACCGCAGGAGCCGGTTCTGTCGCACCTGGAGCCTTTGGAGGCGGTCCAGGCGCTGCAACTGCTCCTGGAGCCTGCGGCGGAGGACCTGGACCACCTGACATGGGAGCTTGTGGAGGCGAACCGGGAGCTGTAGTTCCAGGAGCTTGGGGCGGTGGACCTGGGCCTCCTGGAGTGGGAGCTTGTGGAGGTGGGCCAGGAGATGCTGCCGCGGGAGCCTGTGGAGGTGGGCCAGGTGCTGCAGAAGCACCTGGTGCCTGTGGCGGAGGACCAGGAGCAGGAATCTCTGTTGTGACTGGAGAAACTTCGGCAACATGCGATGCGCTTTCGACGTTGTCGGCAGAGTCTGATGCCTCCTCCTCGTTGATCTCGGACACATATGCGGGAGGGATGTAAATCTCTTTGGGAGGCTCGAGCAGCTCTGGTGGTGCTGGTGAAGTAAGGCCCTTTTTACCCAACTGGGCTTCGTCAGCGCCTGCTGAGTCGTCACTTCGAAGTTTAGAAAGAGAAGGTAGGCGGGCGTGTTTCTTCGTCTGGAAGGGGCCCTCGACAGAGTCTTCTCCGCTTGGAAATGGACCATGGGCAAGATCAAGAGGGCGAGGAGTGTACCAGGCGATTTGCTCTTCCATCGTGGAGATGGATCGCTTGAGTGCGTCACCTTCGTGTTCAAAGTCAACGTGTCCTTCGTGCTTTTCCTGTTCGGCATCGCGGCCCTCTATCCACCGGACAGCGACCAGGTCAGCATCAGCCCTCCACGAGACCCTCTTGACCTTTTTCACCAAGCCGTCTTTAGCTTTGGACTGAGCAGCACTGGTGGCCTGTGCAGCCGTGTCTCTCTGATCGTTGCCAATTACTGTGTTCATCAAAGCCTGAATACTTTGATGCGCACTGGGTTTGGCAGCAGCTTTGGTGGCAGGCGTTGGCTTCTTGGGAATTGGAGCGGCTTTGGCACTGGAAGAGGTAAAGAAGCTAAGACCAGGCTTGGCTGACGCTGCCGCGGGCTTGGTCGCGGATGTAGGGACGGTAGCTTTGTAGCGTTTTGTCGTGTCCGTCGCAGGCTCCGCTGCTTTACGTTTGGCCGCAGGTCCAGTGCTGCTAGTGACAGGAGACCCGGTCTTCGTCCCGCTTGTCGGAGCGGTAGCCGTTGGGCCAGCCTTATCGTAGATGTCGGTCCACTTGGCTTTAAGCTGAGTCGCTAACTTCTGAGCTGAAGGATCAGATGCGCGGTTGATGACACCCGTCAGCACTTTGGCGGGCCCAGAAGCGTCTTGCAGGTACGACACCTGCATAGGGACCTGATCTAGAATGGCGAGCAATGGATGAAGTGTTGCCTTGTACATTTTGCTCAAATCAGGCGCGCCTTCGCTGACAGTCTTGGGCCGCACAGTCTGTCGTAGCCAATTGGCCAAGATTTGACGACCAGCGGGACTCGCGACCCACGCACCCAGGAACTTTCGTCGACCAGTTTCAGTGTACCCTTTGCCCTTATCCAGGACGGCAATCGAAGCGAGGCCTTCGACAATGGCTTCCCGCAGCTCAGGATCTGTAGAGACGGGCTTGCGGAAGCGACCGTCTGAATCTGTTTCGCTGAGCAATCCAACCATCTCCCTTGCTGATGCGGCAGGGTCGCGTTCGAGTCGAAGACGGGACAGATGCGGCTTGAGCTTGGACCACAATCCATCGTCCAACTTGGACGTCTTTTTCTTTGTGCTTGGTTTAGCAAGAGGTTTGGAGGCGGTACGGGTAGTTGTGGCGGATGCAGAAGTTGCACTGGGACGAGTGGTGTCGTTCGATTTGGCGGGTGGCGTTTGCGAGTCATCTGGCACGCTTATGGGCGAATCAGCGGTAGCTGTGCTAGTACTTGTATCTAGAGGTGCATTCCCTGAAGATGAAAACGCGAGCGCACTGTCCAAGGTCGAGCCATAATTGGAGTAGACATTTGGCTGGGAATGGGAATGTGAGAGGTGAGTATAGGGGTTATGTGTACTAGGGGGATACAATGCTCCCAGCAGTTGCTCGTCGGAGAAGCCGGGATAGGCGGTACGCAGCTGTGCCAGCTGTGATTCTAAGGCATGCCCCAGCTGCGGCGCATATGAAATTGGAGGCGCACTGTTTTGCAGGGATTGTGAGGAATAGGGAGCATAGGGACCGAGATGGCTACTGTATTCGGGGATATGGGAAGGGTAGGAAGATTGCTGCTCCTGTATTGTGGAGGATGAACCTGATGCGCCTTGGTGTGCATCATTGCTCAGAGCCCATGGGAAACTATGGTCTGCAGAGCCTAAGATCAAAGAGGAGGTCAGCAAGACAGATAGCTGCGGCAGTTCCGATGACGCTGTACACACCTGTGCGAGTCCATTGCACTTCCGGTTCGGACGACATGGGCGATCGTCAAGCGCTGTAGAAAGGTAAGAGCCAAGGTGTCAGTATACATATGAGATCTATGAGAGCTGAGAGCTGAGAGCTGAGAGGCATGGGCGGATGCGCAATCTGACAGCTGCAAGCTGCAATCCGGAAAAAGCAAGAAAAGCGAATGCCGGGACCCTTGTTCGGATCCGAACATGACTCTCCCTGCAAATTCAGTTTTGCGCACTTCGCGAATAGTAAAATCAAGTGGACGTTTGTAATCCACCAATAATCCAATTTTGGCTCATTTCAATAAAGAAAGGAGCGATGGCGGGCCACATTTTGGCAATTTTAGCAGGCGCGTCCCCTTGTATGCAATCCTACTCACACTATCTCGTCGTCTGACAGCGCCTCTTGAACGGTGCTGAGCGCTCGTCGCTTGCGAGAAACCAAAATCAAGTTGATCGGAAATCAACAGCAGCGGGGTGCCACGGTGCAAAAGATTTCGATCAAGAATGGTAACCCTAGCAACAAGAGAGAACAAAGCTCGAAGTATATTCGCCGATCCACTGTAGGTTTGTAGATGCAAATCTGCCGGACATACGTCGCAGCACTTTATCCAACTTTCACGAAGCAACTGTTGCTACGAGGAGAGAACAAGCGATACGGATTTAGCGCAGCACGTTGATGGTGGTTTGTTTGGAACCAGCAAGAGCAGGTCAGCCGGGTTTAGTTTCGCGTTTGACGTGACTGATATCGTGCGATAGGATTGAATTCATCCTGGTCAGACTCAGCGATCAGAACGAACGGAATTTAGCGACCCGTGATTTTGAGACTTTGACTTTCGAGACTTGAGACCTGAGAGGCGCATTGGGCCTTTGAGATTCACGTTGGCATTCAAAATTGGAATGCGCGTTAAGGAAAAAGCAGAGCACAGCCGATACATAAAACCGAGAGTGAATTTAGGCCCCTTCTTTGAAAGTGCCCCTCCCCTTTCTGATTTTTCGTATTACACTACCATCTCATTATTTTTCGTGGTAAGTGTCTGTACATTTACATTGGCTATACATCCCCCCCTCCCTTTTGCTAACTACTCTATTCTCCCACTGACGCGGTCGCGTATTCCCTGCCTGCCACGCGCCTGTGTTACTTGTCCCCCCCCACAGCATCATGAACGCTGCCAACTTTGATCAGTACGGCTTGCTCTCGCATCCCGTCGCCAACGCCTCGCATCAACATCATGCTGGCTCGCATCACCACCACCAACAACAGCAGCAGTCGCACCACCAGCATGCTGCCTTCAACTCGGCCATGTCCCACTCGGGCAACCAGGGCGACGACATCTTTATCGCAAGACAATCTGTAAGCATCCGCCTCTACGCGTTGGCGCGCGCGCGCGCGTCTACCTACATCCCAAAAGTACTGACATGCTCTCGCGTTCTTGTCTAGATGTTTGACGCGGTGAGCCGACTGTCGGTGCAGCTGCGACATGCTGCCGAGTCGTGCGACTCGTTTGTCAAGGTGGTCGCGCGTCAAAACCCCAATGTAGCTGCGCTCGTGCTGGCTCAGCAGAACAACGTCTCTGGCTCGGGCGGCTCTGGTGTTCCGACGTCGTTTGACTTTCTCAACATTGCCAACGGTGGCCATGGCGTTGCTGCTCCTGGCTCCGACTCGGGAACGGCTGCCGGCTCGGGCGGAGCGAATGGCAAGTCACTCAAGAAGCTCAGCAAGCTGCAAAAGCGACGCGAGAAGCGACTGCGCGATCCCGAGGCACCCAAGCGTCCTCCCAGTGCCTACCTCTTGTTCCAAAACGAGGTGCGACAAGAGATCCGCAAAAAGCACCCTGGCATGGCTTATGCCGAAGTGCTCGGCAAGGTTTCCGAGGCATGGAAGGCGCTGACGGACGAACAGCGACGCGTCTACCAGGACAAGACGACGGAAAACATGGCCACTTGGAACCAACAGAAAAAGGACCACGAGGCCACCATGACCGGCGGCGGCATGGAATAAGTTTTTCTTCTACTTGCAGCCTCTCTCTTCTCACTACGCTTTACTTTTAGTTACCTTTGCTCCAATCCCTCCTGTATTCATATCGCAGCTGCGTCGCAGCTGGTATACCAATGCTGCGACATCTCCTTTGATGGATGTCCAATTTCCCGTTTTGCAGACCCGATGATGGGCCCCGATTGGGACGCGATTGATTTATCTGCCTGCGTAAGAAAAAGCGGCGTTGGCTTTCCGTCATTTCCCCTCCCTCCAGTGGCCATGTCGTCCAAAATTCCAGGCATGCAGCATCTGCAGTCTTTTACCCATCGCAAGGAAAAGGAATGCCGGAAGCCAGAAGAGGGACTGAAGAATGATCTCATCATCCGAGCTGCTCGTGGGCATCAGACGGAACGTGCGCCCTGCTGGATCATGCGTCAGGCCGGACGCTACCTGCCCGGTAAGTCTGGCAGTGTTTCCCATCCCGCCGCTACTCGTGCACTGACACTTTGACACAGAGTTCCGCAAGATTCGTGAGGACCACGACTTTTTCGAGTGCTGTCGAGACCCGGAGCTGGCGTCCGAGATTACCGTGCAACCGATTCGCCGCTACGCCGGATTGCTGGATGCTGCCATTATCTTTTCCGACATCCTGGTCGTGCCTCAAGCGATGGGAATGGAAGTCGAGATGCTGCCTGCCAAAGGTCCACATTTTCCCGACCCACTCATGACACCCAAGGACGTCGGCAAGCTCAAGAAAAAGGTCGACGTGGAAAAGGAATTGGGCTATGTGTACGATGCCATTCGACTGACACGCATCAAGCTGGACGGCGAAGTGCCCCTGATCGGATTCTGCGGCGCGCCCTGGACTCTGATGGCCTACATGGTGGAAGGCGGAGGCAGCAAGACGTTTGAAAAGGCCAAATCCTGGCTGTTCAAGTACCCCGAGGAAAGCAAGGAATTGCTACAGAGAATCGCCGATGTCTGCACGGACTTCCTGGTAGGGCAGGTAAAAGCGGGCGCTCAGATGCTACAGGTGTTTGAGTCATGGGCTGGCGAGCTTTCTCCGGCCGAATTCAGACAATTTTCGCTACCGTACCTGCGGTCGATTGCAGCGTCGGTGCGGGACATTCTGTCGACCAAATCAATTCCCTGTCCGCCCCTGATTGTGTTTGCCAAAGGCGCGCTGGGTCACTCGCTACCGGAGGTGGTCAAAGCTGGCTACGACGTGATCGGTCTAGACTGGACGGTGGAACCATGCGTGGCGCGCAAAGTCGTCGAACTGGCTTCGCCAGGCAAATCAACGTACAAGGATGCCTCTGGCCAAAACGAAGCTGGCCATCGCCTGGCCCTGCAAGGCAACATGGACCCAGCCGTGCTGTATGCGGGCAAAGATGCGATTGAGCGTAAAGTGGAAGAGATGCTGCGAGCGCGAAAGGGAGGCTTTGGCGGCGGAGGTGCCTACATCTGCAACCTCGGCCACGGCATTACACCCGGCGTCGACCCAGAGGCGGTCAAGATCTTCCTCAAAGCAGTCCACCGTGTCAGTCGCGAGGTCAACAGCGCACTCGACGAAGAGTAGTACGCGTTCTGCTTAGCTGCACTCGTGCCAAATACCAAAAATGTTGCAATTAAGTGAGGAGTAGTGGACCCTGTATGCAATGCATCGGTCTGATGTGCGCCGGCAATGGCAATGATGATGATGATGCGATCTTCCTCCACCCGTACCCCGCTTTCTCTCCCCTGGCCCCCACTCCATCCATCCCCCTGAGAGGACCAACCCCCCACCTCACAAATTCAAGGTGCTGTAGTTGTACCGGCAAACCTTGAGCATCCCCCTTATTGAAGCAGAAAGTGCAGTGCTGGCTCTTTCTCTGCCTTGTACACCATCGTTCCCAGCTTATCTCGATGCGGATTGCCGGTTGGACAGCTTCGGCGGCCATTGTGGCCTGCCTGATGGCAGCAAAGCCTGCTTCGGCCTCGCTAGCCAAATCAGAAGGATTGACTACAGTCTACGAAGCTCTGGCTGACCTGACTCGACCGCAAGAGCTCAAGCATCTCAAGAGCGCACAGCTCTCCGGCTTGCAATCCGATCCATCAGCACGCGGCGTTCAGTGGACCGTCGAGACAGTCGCATCCAACGGACAGAGTCCTTCCATCCAGCTGGTCACCAAAGGTGAGAAGCAGCAAGTCAGCTCTTCCTCAATCCCATCCAGCGGCAATGCTGGCATCACGAATGCGGCACAGGCGCTGTCGTCGAGCAAGTTTATCCCGCTCAATCCACCCTCGTTCCCACTGGCTGTGCGAAGTCCTTATCTCAACGCGTGGCTGCCCTCTGGATCCAATCTGGACGCTTCACCGCCCAACCGAGTGGGCAATGGGGGATATCTCGCTGGGCAGTGGCCTTCCTTCTGGACGTCGTCCTATGGCGCAGATGGTGGCCATCGTTTGGGCTGGTCCGGCTACATCCGTATCGACAACACAACGTACGAGTGGATGGGCAATGGATTCGGCACCCTCGTTCGGGCAGGCAAGGCTGCCACACAGCTGAGCGCAGAGTACACGGCCACACGCACCATCTTTGCCTTTATCGCCGATGGTGTCCGCTTCAACGTCACCTTTCTGACGCCCATCACCCCCCATGACTACCTTCGCCAGAGCTTGCCGCTCAGCTACCTCCATTTCCAGCTGGACCGCGAGACGATTCACGGCCGAAGCATTCAGATGTTTACCGACATTGACGAGCGATGGGTCACCGGTCACGACTACGACTTTGAGGCGTTCCCGTACGATCAAGAGTTCTACCAGAAGTCCAACACCTCGGTCTACTTTGTCACACGCAAGACGCCGCAGGTGTACCGCGAGTACCGCCAACGCGCCGAGTGGGGTAATGCAACCTACGCTGCCCGCAACCATACCGGATTGACGTCGCGGAACAACAACAACGTCGTTGTCCATTCCGAGTTCCTCGAGACTGGTCGGTTGACGCTCGACCATGCTGGTGTGGGCGGTCCCGATAACTCGTTCGCTTTCGCCGTCGACTTTGACGCCAGACACGCCGACAAGGATGCGCTCTTCGTCGTTGGACACATGCGCACGCCCTACGTCAACTACATCCAGGCCAAGCATCCTGGCAGCAACTCGACCAAGAGCTACCAGCAGGACCGCTACGGATACTGGCAGACCAAGTTTGCCAAAATTGAAGATGCCGTCGCCTTCTTTGTCAACGACTTTGATGCAGCACTGGCAGACGCCAAAGCGTACGATGCCCAGGTGGTTGCCGACTCGAAAGCGGCTGTTAGCGGGCAAGACGTGAGCGAAAAGTACGCAGCCATCACCACCCTTTCTATGCGCCAGGCATTGGCCACGTTTGAGATCACCGTGTCCAAAGGTGACAATGGCAAGTACAACACCAGCGATACACTCCTCTTCCTCAAAGAGATTTCCTCGAATGGAGACATGTCGACGGTCGACGTTATTTTCCCGCTCTTCCCGCTGTTGTCGTATGCCAATCCGGACATGCTTCGCGATCTGATGCTGCCCATCTTCGAGTACACCGAGTCCGGGCTGTATCCCAACAAGTGGTGCGTGCACGATCTGGGCACGTATCCCAACGCCTTTGGCTACAATGACGGCAACGACGAGCCGATGCAGGTAGAGGAGTCGGGTAATATGATCTGGATGACGCTCCACTGGGCTCAGCTGGTTGGCGAGGAGAAAGCGCTCCCCTTCCTGCGCAAACACTATGCCATCATGAAACAGTGGGCCGAGTTCTTGATCGAGGACAGCCTGATTCCTGCCGCGCAACTCTCGACCGACGACTTCGCAGGGACCTTGGCCAACCAGACCGATCTGGCCATCAAGGGAATCGAGGGGATTGCAGCCATGGGCGTCATTGCCGACATGCTCGGCCACACCAAACACGCACGCACCTATCGCAACATCTCGCAAACGTACATCCAGCGCTGGCAAAAGTACGCCATCAGTCACGACAAGTCGCACACCAAGCTCGACTACGGCACCGACGTTTCCTGGGGCACGCTGTACAACCTATTTGGCGATCGACTGCTCAATCTCGGTCTAGTGCCGGAAGCGGTGTACAAGATTCAGGACTCGTGGTATCCGCGCGTGGCTGAAAAGTACGCCGTACCGCTCGACTCGCGACACAAGTGGGCCAAGACGGACTGGGAGATGTTTGCCGCCGCTGCATCCGACAACCCAGCAACACAGGCGCTGTTTATCAACCTCCTGTACAAGTTTGTCAGCAACGGACTGACGGATGCGCCCCTGACCGACTTGATGGAGAGCACGACGGGTGATTTCCCCAAACATCCCAATGATCCACTGATCCACTTCCTCGCTCGGCCCGTCGTCGGTGGACACTTTGCCTTCCTAGCAAAGGCAAAGGCAGACAAAGCCAACTCTGTCACAAAGTACCGCTACGGCAATCAAAACGACGTCATTACCAACTCAACCATCCTACCTAAAGCTCAAGACAAACAAGCACCCTTCAAAACCCCCCTGCGCGACGGCAAAAAGGCATCGTCCAACAGACGAAAACCTCTCCTGTCCAGCGGCAAGCAGCGTCCCTTCCGACTCCCACTCTAAAACCCCCCCTCCCCTTCCATGCTCTCTCTCTCTCTCTCTCTCTCTTCTCGCGTGCTCTTCTTTCCATGTTCCCCAACCACACTCTGGCCACTGTGTCAAAATGTGCTACAATTACATCCCTTTTGTCTTTCATTGCTCGCGTCTGGTATCAAAAGTGTACAGTGTGTGTGTGGGTGAGTGCAGCGACGGAGGCTCATGACTGAAAGTTCCATCCCTGGCCCGAATTCTGTCCCTGCCCTGGCACTTCTTGCGACGCCTGCTGTTGCTGCTGCTGCTGCTGCTGCTGCTGCTGCTGAGCGGCTTGCATTTGGGCAAAGTACTGTTGACGAAGTTGTTGCTGTACGTGCGGCGGAAGGTTCTGCAGATTCATGCCGCCCATGGTGGCAGTTACGTTCTGTCCTGGAGCAGAAGCGCCGCTGAGATCGGCAAAGGCAAAGTTGGAGGAAGCCGGACTGGAGGTGCTGAAAGCGGCTGATGAGGGGTCAAAGTCGAGAGCGTGCTGCTGCGATCCCGTGCGCGCTCGGCCTGAGCCACTACCCACAGAGCCAGAACTGCCAGGTCGTGTCCCCGATGGCGATGCAAACGCGTTGTGACCTGTCGTCATACCGCGTGACTGTGCCGCCAGACTCGGACTGCTCGTCGAGGAAGAGGACGATGGATTTCGAGTGCTCGAGCCTGCCTGAAGTATCGCCGATGGGCTTCCACCAGTATGGCCTAGTTGTGGATACGCGCTGGTCCCATTGTGGAACTGAGCAGGACTGCCTGTTGCTGACCCATGCAGCGCCTGCGTCTTTTGCTGGTGTTGCTGAGCAGAGATCTGCATTGCCGTCATTTGCTGCATTTGGACTTGCAGGGGCAGTGTGGAAAAGCTGGGCACATTGGTTTCCATGAAGGCGATCCATGGGTGCTTTCCTTGGCCGCGCATGTGCGTTTGTAGAGCGTGAAGGTTGGCCAATGCGTTGGGGCCAAATGCTTGGATGAGAGCTTGGGTTTGAGGATTGTTGGGCGGCGCATGCTGGGGTGGAGCAATGGGCACGGGCGGAGCGAGCGCCAGATTGGGTCCACCGCTCGCGGGCTGCTGTTGTGCCGCCGTGGTGGGCGCACCACCAGGGCTCTGTGTGTCGCCATTGACACCCTTTACTGCATTGAGTGCATGATCACTCGCTGACGCAGACATGCGCTTTCGAGCCTCGTCTGAATCCACACTTGCGTCGCGGGATCTTTTGCGGGCGTCCAGGAACGATGAGGGTGAAGCAATGCCGCTCTGTTGAAAGAGGGCAATCAGTTTGTCATACAACGCTGGCAGCGGCGATGCAGGGGCGTGTGAACTGCGAGGAAAGGGGTCCAATTTTGGTGGCGCACTCTGCTGTGACGATGGTCGACCTGAGCCGTCGGCTGACGCCTTCCCGTTCTTATCAGCAATACCGGCCAGGTAGCCAAGGTTGCCTTGCAGCCGAACCGCTACTTCGCGGAAAAGGGAATCTGTAGTCAATTCTTTGCTTTGCAACTCGACACACAACCGAATCAACTCCTTGTTAATGCGCAAGATGAGGGCAACGCGGCCTTCGCGAGCTGGAGGCAGAGCCGGACTGGGAACGCTCGCAGCTTGCTCTGATGACGGATTCGACAATATCGCAGTACTAGCTTCAGCTGTGGAGCTGGGTTCAGCCGTAATGGCGGAAGTGTTTGCAGACGGCGCTGGGACTGTAGCTGAATCTGACGCAGCTGGATCCGACGCTGGGGGCACTGCTGTAGTGCTGTCTACTGCGGGCGCCTGGTTGGACGGCGTATCTTGAGAAGTCGAGGCTGCAGGTGCTTCCTGTGACGGGAGACTAGGGAGGGAAGGTTGCTCGACAGACTCTGTAGGTATGCTTATGGATGTTGGCTGTATTTGAGCTGATGGCGATGGAGCATCGGAAGTGACAGCAGGGGCATCATCGGAAGCAGCCGCCTCGGTCGGTGGTGCCGATGAGGATGGCGCTGTTGCTTGGGGTATCGGTGGTTCCGTGTCGTTGCTACTGCCAGATGAAGAAGTGGAATCGTCCGATGACGAATCGCCGTCACTCGGCTCTTCCGAATCCTTGTGACTGTGAGGAGCAACAGCAGCAGCCTCGGGAGTGTCCTGGCCTGTTGCTGTCGCAGTTCCGGCCGAAGGGTCCGTGCCCTCTTGTGGTGGGGATTGTGTTTCGAGGTTGTTCTGTTCGGCATCGACGTTGGCTGCTTCTGTCGACGTAGCAGCTACGCCCTCTGGCGTGCCGACGGAGGCGACCTTCTCCATCCCCGCAGCGAATGTAAGGAGAGAGGGCAGTGCTCAAAGTAACGTGACTGTCTTCTTGTTCTGCAAGAATAACCGCCTAGCCGCGGTCGATCTTTGAAAGAGGGGGGTTGATGTGCAGAAGGAAGAAAAAGCGCCGGGCCACGCGCGCCAAACGCGAAATCAATCACAAATCACAATCCCCACCTGAATTTGGCATGCATTAGCCGCAAGCTGGCAAATTGCAAATAAAGACTTTGTTAGACCACAATGCTGTAAAAATATTCAGTTCGACGGAGCTTGAACCTATCGAAGCTCACCGGCATGCCTACCAAGCTTGTCACTCCGACACCCCCGCTTTCTAAGCCCGCTACCACAGCTAGCCGAACGGAAATGTCGTTCCGCGTGTGAGATGCGAGCCCAACGTTGGTGCGCTTCAGCAACGATTGACGCGGTCAAGAGAGGCTGACTTGGGCCGCATCGTTGTCACTTGTGCATGGCAGGGAATGGATGTTGCAAGACAGTCACAATCACACTGGCTCGTAAGCGTGGGATCGACGGGTATGGATATTCATGCTACATGTGATATGTGCGCGTAATTTCCCACTCTCCCACGCCAAGAGCGTCGATTCGGCTAGCGGCAAATGGTGCACAGAAGCTTGGTCCGAATTCCGGCCATGTTGGGTACGCGGAAAAACTGCGGTTCGCTTGGCCTTCTACTGGATATGCATGCAGATGCCAATCACCGTCAGCGTCTCGCCTGTCACGTCGGCATGATCCGATTCCAGTTAGCTAGCGTCGAACTGCAGCTTGGCTGCTTACCACTACCACCATCTTTGCCCCATGCTGAGCCAAACGTAGGCCCGGATTGCGCTGCTGGCTGGGATGTCGTTCCACCTGAGCCCAGCATCCCTCGTGGATCAGTACGGCAACCACTCGTTCAGCTTCATAAGTCCACCTGGCATCGCATTGCCCAATGGATCGCATACCTTTACGCACCCCATGCCGCAGCTCTACATTGTCAACCCTGCCGGCGACAATATCTTCCGTCATGTCGACTCGAACACCGCCCATACCGCTATCGTCGCCCTCATCTACGGCTCAATGTGGATGGGCGCTCTTGGTTGGGACATTGTCTCCACTATACCTTTTGACGTCCGCCTTTTGCGGGAGACCAAGTGGACAAATAGCTTTCCAGCCATCTACTCGATTGCCTATCTGCTTTCTCGCTATGTCAGTCTTGCCTGGCTCATTACTGCAGTCACCAACAGTGTCATAATGACCACCAATTGTGACGCCTGGATGAAGGGAAGTACAGTTCTCTTTAGCGTCGCCACCAGCGCCACCACTCTCGTCTTCTGTCTTCGCACCTGCTCCTTGTGGCACATGCAGCAACGCATCGTCACCCTTGTCGTCACTTCATGGGTGCTCGTGGTCGCGTTCTCCATATTGCTGCCCATCATGAGCTACGGCAGCCAGATCGCCACATCCAACTTTTGCTCTTGGCACTTTAACGGCTTGTACGTTATTGGAGTTTTCAGCGCTGTACTCTTGTTCGACCTGCTCTGTCTCATCCTTACCGTCTGCAAACTGAACAAGGCTGGATGGCGTGGTATGCTGCGTGGACTCTTCCCATCGACACAGCACAACTTGGATTCGGAAGATGTCAAAACCATGCTGGTACAGAAGACGACGGCCTTTTTCACGATCCAGTTTGTCTTCCTCGTCTCTGCACTTCTGGTGTATGTCCTGACAAACAGCTATTCGTATCGCATGATGACCCTTCTCGCCAGTGTTGCCGTCGCCTCTTCGATGGCCGGAAGGATCTTCCGCCGAGCATGGCGACAAACTCGCGAACTGGCACCGCACAACATCAATCGCCCTCCGTCCTACTATCCAGCCTGGACGGAAAGACTTGGCGGAAGTGAGTTTGCCACCAATACAAACACCGTGCGCGACTCCACCAACCCACACACGCCGCGTCCGCACAGCAGTCAGAAAGATGACGACTCGGCGTTCTATTATGTCGAAGGCGAATTCGGCCCCAAACCCAAGAGCTCCTCTCAAAGCGTTGTCGATTCGACGCATGTCTTGTCAGCAGCCCAGGCATATGCGTCGCATCAGCTCAGTATCATGGAAGCCGGACAGAGACCAAACACGGGTGACGAGCAGAATGCAGCAGCCGTTGAGGCTGTGGTCATTCGACGTCAAGACGGTAGTCGACCGTCCACTGCAGGTGCTCGCGAGACGTTCCATCCACCTGCTCCGGCGTATTCCAGACGGGAGGGTTCTCTATCTCGTCCGAGCACAGGCGAGCACAATCGCACGTCGCTTGTCCGAATCTCTAACGCCGATGACCTCATTGTGCCTTCAGCAAGAGGCAGAGGTGCAGCGGAGTCGCCAGGGCCGTCAACCACAAGCTCTGGCATAGCGTTTTCTAGTCTGACCGGCAGCCTGCGTAGTAGCCAAAGCAGTCGAGGACTCGGAGCATCATCCGACGCTCTTAGCGCAGCCTGGTCTCGCAGACAGTCCGCCATCAGTCTGCAGTCGCCAAGTTTGAGCAAAGTGGGAGCAGAGACGGATGCGTATACAATGGAAGAGAAGCGGAGGCGGTATGTCACGTCGCCGCCACTTTCTGCGGTTGCCAAGCTGAACAGCAAGGAGGAGAGCAAAAAGGTGTACGACGTTGAATCGGTCAAAGCTGCCGCCAAGCTCGAAGCTTATCCGCATCACTACGCAAGACCAGTGACTGCAAGCTCGGCAGCACGCTCATTTGCTGACTCGGACGTGACGGCACGTCGTCCGAACAGCGGTCCTCGCTCGCCAGACAAAGCTGGTCGGTTCGTAGCTCTGAGGGAGGTGTCTCCCTCTGGATCCCGACGGCCCAAGACAGCACCAAGCTCCTGGACGGCTCGGCAAAATGACGAGACTGGACCACAGTCCAATATGTCTACAGCGTCTGAAGGTCCGACAGGGACAGACGAAGATGCTCTGGTCGCCTTTCTCCAAACTGTGGATGAGGACTCGCGTTTTCGAGAGCCTGAAACACATTCCATAGGCGCACAGCAGCAGCAGCAGCAGCAGCAGCAGCAGCAGCAGCAGCAGCGACGACAATCGACGATTAGTTACGCCGAGGATCGACCGCGTACGGCGAGGGGCACGACTGCCTCTTCACGCGACGAAGACGAGGCTGCTCTTGACAGTGATCACAGCACTGTTGTGGGCCGCTCATGCTCTCGACCTCGCACCTCGAAGCGTGCTAGCCGGAGAGTGAGCCTTGCTGAGTCTGCTCGGCCGTCTACAGCGATAGGTGCTGACGACGTACGACCTTTTGGGCATGCGGATGTCACCGAACCGCAAGGAGAGTTGGGCTCCGTGATTCACCAGCAGTATGTCATGCTGGCTGCGCAGGCTGGTATGCGTCTCGACCCCCCCTCTTAACATGCCCCTCACTCACTACATAGAGACTATGTTGTACCAGTATTCATTTCGTTACCGTCACTCGTCGATGTCCCGAGCTTCAGAGGAGAGCGATCGGCGGACCATTTCCTGCAGAGCGTGTGGGTTTGAGCCAAACTCGGACGATCGAACGGATATCGCATACAGAACTGGTGAAGGTGCACGCAGCATTCAGGTCAGTGGTTTGAGCGAGTAGTGGCGGGGAGAGGAGGGGGAAGGGGGACTTACGGTGTTCGATTTTGTGCATGCTTTGGGTGGTGACGGCCTGTTTTTTGGGCATGTCTCTTATATAACTTTGAAAGGGGTCTAGGGCAGCGTGGAGTGCGCGGAGGAAGGCGAGGATGCGGGTTACGAGGTGGCCATGTACGTCGCCCAGACCGACGGCGTTGGTGGCCAATCGCATCAACTCGCCAGTCAAATCCGAGAGACCAAGCAGATAGCGATGTCCTGGTATGGTCAGCAGCTTTGCGCCGGACTGATCGAGAAAGTGCGACTGCACCTGCGCGTGTGTTATGAGGGTGGCCGTGCTGAGGTAGTGGTAGAAGGACATGGCTTCCATCATCTCTTCCACTCCTCCTGCTAGACACCGTTCGTACCTCTGCCCCCTCTCGTCGAGATTCAACCCCTCTTCCACAGCTACTTGTCGCAACATGGTCGTAATCTCCCCCAGTTTCCCCTCCGCCTCTGTCAGCACCGCTACATTGGCCTCGTGCTTCCGTGCATTGCTTGCCGCGGAAGGATCAATGCAGATCACCCCCTCCGCACTCGAAACATCATACCGATGCAGCAGGAAAATCACCTTCTTGCTGAGACTCGTAACGTCCCTCGACACTTTGATCAGCCGTTCCCGTCGGTCGTTGAACTCGTCCAACTCATCCCGAAAGGCCGCAAACTGCTCCCGAATCTCCATACCTCTGCACCGCCGTGAAGGGGGGGAATGCTCAACAGCAACTCACCTCCACTCTGCACTCCGCCACTCTGCACTCCGATTCCGCAACGATATCATGTTAGACTATGACTATTCTATCTGAAGCGCCGTTTGTGGTGTATGATGCAAAGGTTGTTGTTACTTGTCGGCGCCAGAGGGCGTCCATACGTTGGTCTTGAGCCCAGAGGAGCCGGATTGTTTGCTTTGCTCGAATGATTGAAGCAGACCTGTGAGCTGTTTCTCGCTGCCCGTACGCCGCATGCGTGGCGTGAGTGGTTTCTGCGGTGCGTGGAATTTGCTCAATGCCGGTGCGTTGGAAGATAGTTGCTGCTGCATGGCTGCCTGTCCACGCTGTCTTGCCTCTTCGAGTGTCATCGAGGCAAAGGTAGGCTCCCCGCTTTCCTCTGCCTGCTGGTCGCTGGCCGGTTGCTCTTGCTCGACCTGTTCCGCAGTGGCTTTGCCTTCATCCGTCGCTTCCGTCACCGCCGCGTTGTCCGTGCCAAGCATGTTTTGCGCCGCTTTGCTGGGAAGAGAGGCAACTTTGCCATGGGTCGTATCGCCACCACCCAGACCCTCATCCTCCTGATGCCGTTCCAGCTCCCAATCCTCTTCGTTGGCAGACAGGGGAGCTTCCTCTTCGTCATCATTGTCGTCTGTCTCGTTGGCCACAGATCCATCGACACTCGAATGCGGCAGAGAGGCAATCTCGTCGATTCCACCATCAACCTTGTTGCCAGCGCCGTCGTCGGCTTTCTTGGCCGCGCTCGGTTTGACATCCGGCTTGGCTTCGCCCGTTTGCGCGTCGGCTGCGTCGCCTTCAGGCGTCTGCATAGAACTGCCACCCATCTCCTTGTTCAGCGCCGACTCGGCCGTCTTGCTGATCGATGGCCGCGTCGAGCCACGCTTGTCCAACGCGGTACGCACAAAGTGTCGAGCACTCTGCAACGCCTTCCGACTGGCATCCAGGAAAAGGAAAGCCTGGAACACGTGTACACAATCTTCGTACAGCTCATGTCGAACGGCGACACCCGACAGAGATGCTTTGTGGGCAAGTAGCGTCACCTCATCCCGCAACACTTCGGCATCTCCGCATTGGATCAGCAGCGGCGGCAAACCGTGCATGTCGCCAAAGAGGGGCGAGGTGTAAGGATGTGTCAGGTACTTGTCAATGTTGTCACCCAAGTAGGCTGCCACCGGATTCATGTGATCACCCGAGACCGGCATCGGCAGATAGTCGAATGCCGCATTCGTCTCCCACGAGTCGCACGACATGGTCAGGTCCACCCAAGGGCTAAACAGCATCGCACCGCTCGGAAGTTCGTACTTGTTATCGCGCAGGTAGTACATCAGCGCCAAGGCCAATCCTCCTCCTGCACTGTCGGCACCCAACACAATGTTGCTCGGTGGAATCCCCAAGTCGTCTGTCAGACGGAACCACGAGGCCACACAATCGTGGAGCGCTCCCGGAAACTTGGTACCCGGGGCTAAGCGGTAATTGATGCCAAACACACGACATTCGGTGTACTTGGATAGCGAGATGGTCAGTGGTCGATGAGTGGCGGCCGACATGATAAAGTAGGCACCTCCATGAATGTAGAGAATGACACGTTCCTTGCCCTTCTGCTTGCCGCTTCGCCATTCCGACTGTAGTCTGCGCCAAGTCTGCTTGCCGACGACCCATTCGGCGGTAATCTCTCGCTTGCCGTCTTCGGCTGCGTCTGCTTCGGCCAGAAAGCCACGCAGCCCACGCTTCTTGACGCGGAATGTGACGGGAGTGATCAAGCCGTCCTTGGGTGTTGGCAGCAAGGCACCCAGGTCGAAAAACTGCTGTAAGCCAGCAATGGATGCGAACTCCGAGTGGACCGCAACATCGCGGAGCATGCGGGTAAATACGGACATCTCGATGCCCCACGACTTCTTCGGCGGACCGTAGATGGCGTGAGAAGCGACGGCGGAGCCAATGCTAACGCCCTGCTGAACGAGAAAGGGCAAGTATCTCCAGGCATTGGTCAAGGTCATTTTCGCTGGCTCGCGCATCTTGGCGTGTGGATCCAAGCGAGCAGAGGACGGCAGCTCGGTCTTTTTGTACTGGTCGAGCAACGAGTTGAGCGTCTTTGCCGACTCGCTGTCAGTCTTCTTGGCAGATCGGCTGGGTCGACGTTGTTGAGTTGATGAGCCACTGTTTGTGCCAGGGCGATCAGGTGTGGGTGATGAGCCATTGTTGGCGGGAGTCTGGTCTTTACTTTGTGCTGAAGATTCGCGTCCTCGGTCTACTGTAGAGTGAACTGCATCAGCTACGGCTGCAGTGCCAGTGTGGTTGCTGCTGGATGCCTGATCACCTGCACCAGGCCCGTCGGGTAGCATGACCATCATGACGGTCAAGTCAAGTGACATGGCCGAGTCGCCAGACTGCTTCTTCTCCGAGAGGGTTGCGTCGGCCTCGGGCAGAGATGACTGGGAATGCTGGAGTTCCAGATGACTGGCCATGCTGCGGAGTGAATCTTGTTTGTGGGGCAAAACATCATCGCTGTGCTGTTGACGAAGGCTGTGAAGGCGATTGAGATGATTCATGGCTTCAATGGCGGTGACGGCTTTGCGCAACTTGCGCATAGATGTCATGTTACGTTGAGCGCCTTCCTTGAGACAAGCACCTCTGGACTTTTCTTCGTGCAATGGCGGTAAATTGTCGAGCCAGGGGTGAGAAAGAGCCTGTTTGGCCGTCATACGCTTGCTGGCAGGGCATAGACAGTGGAGAATAAAGTCCTTGCCAGTGTCCGAGACTTCGGACCAGTACTCGGGCTCGAATTCGACCTCCATCTCAATGATTCGCTTGAACAGGGTGGGCTGATCGTCTCCGTAGAAGGGCGTGTATCCACCGAGTAGGGCAAATGCAATGACACCACACGACCAGAGATCGACGGCAGCATTGTATCCCTTGCCAAGCAAGACTTCGGGAGAGACGTACTGCGGAGAGCCACAAGCTGTCATCAGCAGGCCTTCGTCCGGAATGAAGCGAGAGAGACCAAAGTCGGATATGACGACCTCGCTGGGATCGGATCGGTCGCGCAAGAGAATGTTTTCAGGCTTGAGATCGCGATGGATAATGTCGTGGTCGTGAAGATAGGAGACGCCTTCGATGATCTGCTTCATAATGTGACGCGCGTCGAGCTCATTGTAGTGCACCTTCTCGACCAGGCGGTCAAACAATTCGCCTCCGCGACAGAGATCTGTGACGATAAAGACGGCCTCCTTTGTCTCGTATAGATCCCACATTTTGATAATGTTGGGATGGTGTACTTTACCCAGGATGGTGATTTCCTCCTTTAGCATTTGCTCGTTGCTATCCTTGAGTGGCTTTTTGGCAATGATCTTGAGGGCGCGCTGCTCGCCGGTTGCCCTTTCGGCGACTGCCTTGACGACAGCAAAGGATCCCTGGCCGAGTACATGGGGCAAGACGGTGTACTTCTTGCTGAGCTGCACTGGCAGCAAGGGAGTGCCATCCTTTTCGGTTTCCTTGAACCAGGAGCGGAAGGCGTGATGCAAGTGCGAGCCAACCATGTCCAAGGGTGGGAGCTGACTGATAGGATGGTGGTGCTCTGCGCAGTTGCACCTCCACCGCCGCCATCCATTTTTAGCCAAAACGCGGTCGGACATTCACATTGCGGACACGCCGCACCCGCACAGCTGTGAAAGCGACGATCACCACTCTAACAATTGAATCCATTTTCACCGGAACTCGGGTTCCGATGTTTTGTTTGTTTGTTGCTGACCACCACCATCACCGCCATGGCCAAGGACAAGGACAAGCCGAAGGACGATGGCGCACAGGCGAAAGACGATGCCGCAAAGGTATCGCCCCCCAAAAAGCCATCATGGATCATGGACAATGTCATGTCGCCGCGCTCACTCCGTCTGCTGGCGAGATGCTGGGTCGCATCCTGGGCCAACTTTGTGCTGATGATTCCCAATGCTTCTCTCGCCGTGTTGGGACAGGCAGCTTTCTTTGGTTGTATGCTTACTCTCATGGTACCTCCGAGCATGCCCTTGCCCCTGTTTATCCTAGCTTTTGGCATGATTGCTGTTGGAGCGCTAGTGGGCTGGGCGTGGGGATGTGCTGCCATGGCTGCTGCTAATCGTGCTCGCAATCAAACCATTCTTCAGAGTGCCCTACAGCGTGTTCAGTCATCGGTCGCAACGTCGACCAATCCAGATGTCGAGTACCAAATTGCCATCTTTCGCGGCAACTTTCTCGACGTCCGCTCAACGGCCGTGTTTGGTATCTTTCTCATGCTGATTGCTTACCTGGCGGCAGTGGTGCAAGTCAAGATGCCCAAGCTCAAGATCGCTTCCATCTTTATGCTCATTGTCGCAGACATCATGGCCTCTTACGGTCCTCTGTTCCCCTTCCCGCAGTATACGCTGGGACAGATCTTTATGATTCCTATCGGGTGCTCTCTCGCCATCTGTTTGGCAACCCAATTCCTCGTTTTCCCCGAAACACTCGCTTACTCGTGGCAGCTCGACTATATCAAGTTGCTGCAATCCACTCGTCAACTTCTCGAGTTCCATGCCGCTCAACTCTCATCCGTCGGTAACATGTTTGATCCAAAGACCCTCACTCCCGGTCACGAACTTAGTGAACCAGACAAGTTTCTCAAAAACTCGCTCGAGGTGGAAGATGACATCTCCAAGCTTGCAAAGACTCACATAGCCCAAGCAAAAGCTCAGCAGATGGCTATCGCAGAACAGGAACAAGGGATTGGAGGAAGCACTCCCTTCTTGGGCATGGAGTTTACCTACGGCTACATCAACGCCGCCGACATGAAGAGCATGCTGAAGAAGACACACACGCTTTCCGTGCGCTTGATGCTGATCAACTCATTCTGGAAGCATATCGACCATCAGATTGGCCTGGCTGAGCTGCATGCGTCGGACCAGGCCGGTCAACCGGATGTGCAAGACGGCTACGACATCGATGGTGAACATGGAGGCACAATTCAAGCCACCAAGGGACCGCTCAAACCCATCAAGATACACGAGACGCACAGTCTCCATCAGGCTCGTCGCGTCATTTTGCGCGGAGAAGCACAACAACATGTCTCGCTATCCCGTATGCTCAACATACTCGACAGTTCCACCAAACCTGCACTCACCGCAGCTGCTGAATCGCTTCAAGCTATTCAGGACTACTTGACCGCCAATTCCTCTTGGCGAGCCAAGCGTCCGATTGACGAGATCATCACACAGCTGCACAACTCCAAACAGGCTCTTGTCGATGCTCGTACCAACCTGTTTGCGCGTGATCGCCTGGCCGTTCTCAAGCCTTACCTTGACCACTTTCAGGCACAGCACCCCGATCTCGACATTCACGAGCACTTTTTACAGACACGTCAGTCCGTCCAGCTCTTCCGCTCAGGTGCTCGTCCGCTCCACATCTCTTTGGTCTTTATCACCAACTTGCTAGACATTCTCGACATCCAGATCGACCTGCACGATCAGATGGTCCGCATTGCCGACCTAAGAGGCAACAAGAAACGGGTATGGTGGCCAAAGCATCTCGGCAAGCTGTACGGCGTGCTCATCAGCAAACGTGGTGGTACCGAAGGTATGGACACGCTCGGTAGCGGCGATGGCCACTTTGACCGAGAAGACGAGATCGACCAAGATATCAGACAGGACCAGTCGCCTCCCACCTCTGCCAGTCAGACCACTAGCGCTTCTGCTTCTACACACGATCTAGACCACAATGAGTCGGACTCGGAAGATCAAGACACGGCCCACACGAGAGTCTCGGATGAGGAAAAGGCTTCATCATCACTCTCGGCCAGTAAAAAGCGGAAGAAGCGTGAGCCCAAATTGTACCGCCGAGACCCTGATGCGCTTCCCCCGACCAAGGTTGTGCATCGCATTGGACGCGCACTGGCGGGGACCTACTACTTCGTCAGTGGGCCCACCGGCATCTTTGCACTTCGCTTCTGTATTGCGACTTTCGCCGTCTGGATCATCACTGTGCTTCCCCACAGTGCTTATTTTGCCTACATCCATCGAGGCATCTGGGCCCTCATCATGGCACAGACTGGACTGGCGCTGCACGGAGGAGAAATGATGTTCACCTTTGCTGCCCGAATTGCTGGTACCGTCGTTGGTCTGCTGATCGGCGCCGTTGCATGGTACATATCTACGGGCAAAGGCGACGGAAATCCCTACGGTCTTGCGGCTGTGGTCGGTGTCGTCTTTGTTCCCCTCATCTTCTTCCGGATCTTTGCTCCCAAGATTCTGCTCTTGCCCGTGATCATGACCAATGTCTCCTTTGTGCTTATTGCTGGCTACTCCTGGATCGATACTCATCTTGCTGTTCTTGCCAACAGCGGAGTAGGCATTGACGTGGCGTGGAAGCGGACATTGCTGGTTATCATCGGTATGGCAGTTGCCTTTATCGTCATGGTATTCCCTCGACCCGTGTCTTCCCGCATGCTGGTGCGCAAGAGTCTGGCCAAGTCAACACGTCACCTGAACGAGCTGTACATTGCCATCACCGAACTCTGGATCGCAAAAAACAAGCAGCTCCAGCAAAAGTATCAGCAGCAAGGCTTTGAGAGTACAGCAGATCACCCCGCCGGCAAAGAGCTCAAGGACGACGATGAAGATCAAGTGTGGAAGCAGCGGGAACCGGCGATTCGCGCGCAGTTCATGGCTGCCCACGCTCAAGTTGCCGGGTTGGGAGCGCAGATCGGCATGGCATCGTTGGACTTTCAGATTCGTGGACGATGGCCAGTCGAACGATACTCGGAGCTGGCCGGCATTCAGGCTACACTACTGGAGGCTCTCGGGTCGCTCGCCATCTCTGTGCGCTCTTTCGAGGTCCCGTCTTCGTTGCCTCAGACCACCAGCACAAAGCACGCAAACTCAGCGCAGGACGCAGACGTTGACTGGGACTCGGCCATTTCCGCTTCCACCTCGCTACTGGACCCTCAGTTCATCTCTGAAATCTGCCTCACCTTTGACCTACTCTCCAAATCCCTCCGCAGTGGCGAGCGTTTGAATCACTGCCATTTCAGCCTCTTGGAAAACTTCTTGCGGTATTCGTACAAGAATCTCAAGATTGCCTCACGTCTGCGTCGTCGTCGCCGTCTACCGACCAAAGCAGGCCAGGCCGCACCGATTGAAGACATGGAGGGCGATACGATCCTGAGTTGGAGCGTCCTGCACGATCCCATGTACATGCGTTACTCGACGGCACAGATGGCCGCCATCTCGCTCGTGTCCCAGCTGGACAGATTCAAGATCATCGTTCAGGATCTGGTGGGACAAACAGCCTTGCGTGGTTTCGACAGTCTCAAGGATCAGTACGATACCCGAGCCCACCGCGCCCTGATGTCAGAGTCTGATAACGAGGACGAGGACGACCAGACTCATTCCAAACTCCACCTAAAATAATCAACCACACTACTCGCGCTCCTTGTGACGACCAACTGTACTTGTACGCTGCAATCTGTTTCATTGGATCATCATGAGATGCGGGTTATGTGGATAGCTGTTTGGTTAGCTTTAGTAACTCGAGCAGGACTTGCAGCAACGCGGTTGTAGCGTCTTTGACCGCTGGCGATGGTGCAGATTCGTCCGCAGACTTGATGCTGGCTACGTGAACGGCCACTGTGGACTGCAAGCCCTTCTCCAGCGCTACCTTGTCCAGTCCACCGGTAGGACTATCGCCGTCGACTGTCGTGAGGTGCTGTACGAGGTTGAAGAGCGTGTACGCTGCACGCAGGCCTAAATTCAGTGCATCCATTGATTCCTTTCCAGAGTCTCCAGCTTCGCTGCTGGCCGTGATAGTGGCAAGCAGGACGGGAAGGGTGTTTTTGAATCCGAGAAGCGTGCGGATGACAGCTGCGGACTCTGTCATCATAGCGAGCAACGCTAGACTAGCCAGGCGTGTCGGTACGGAGGAATCGCCATCGTCATCTGCGTCATCTGCCTCGCTCGCGGAAAGAAGGATCTTGAGTCGCAGTGTGAACCTGTCCATGCCTTTTT
The DNA here is from genome assembly GCA_023212645.1 of Farysia itapuensis. Classification (NCBI taxonomy): domain Eukaryota; kingdom Fungi; phylum Basidiomycota; class Ustilaginomycetes; order Ustilaginales; family Ustilaginaceae; genus Farysia; species Farysia itapuensis. The sequence continues at coordinate 55,036 of JALBYC010000035.1, read as the reverse complement.
CCTCGTGAGAATCCTCGTGCGTCGTCCCTAGAGGCGTGGTGAGGAAGTCAAACACTTTTTCCACTTGGCAGAGGTTGACAAGCAGCTCGATAATGGCCCTTCTCAGCATACCGTGGTCTTCTACGACCAGTGTCTCGCTCGCCCACCGCAGGACTGTTCCCTCGCTAAAGTCGGCCGTGCTTGTTGCATCAGACTGCGTCGAGCTTGATGACCTGCAATGGGCGACTTGCAGCGCGACGCTGGGCGAGATAGACGCTAAGTTGGTCAGTGCTAACAATGCCTCGAAGGTTTGCAACCTGTGGGCCGCCGGACATAGCACAACGCTGGCAATTAGTGGGATAACAGCGATTGCGCTCTCTTGTGACGGAAAGAGGGCTGCTGGGTTGAGAGAGATCAATATCTTGCAAAGTCCCTGCAAAGGCACCAGATCGTCGGGAGTGACATCGCTGTACGAAGCACCAAACACCGCAGGGCTAGATTGTTGTGCACTGCCGGTTGTGTTCAATGTGTGGAAGACGGGCGCTGAAAGTGCGAGTAGGGCTCTCATACCGCCCTGCTGAACCACACGCCCACGGAGGACTCGATCCTGCTTGGTCAGGAGCGAGAGGAGTGCTTTCGCCGTCGCTTCGCGTACGGCCTTGCTCGCGTTCAAGGGCACTGATCCAGTACCGGCACGGTTCCCCGCCGTTGCAATCGCACAGATCATCTCTGCTCCTTGAGCGTCGACTACCGCGGCACATCTCTGCTCCACGGCGGGATCGCTCTCAAGCACATCTGCATCATCTTGCTCCTCCGCAGCTGTCGGACTGTCCTTCTGCCCCTGTGCAGAAGCAAAGTTCCTCAGCCGGGAGATTTGCTTCTGTTCGTCAGTCAGTTGCGGTTTGTACGCGGTCAGGTTGCCGAGAATGGTGACGAGCGACAGTTGCAGTGCACCGTCACCGTTGTCCACGTCAGACTTTCCGACATGATCTGACGCTGACACCCTCGGTGGAGCGGTGTAGGCCTTGCAGACCACTTTGAGCAGGTCGGTGTCAGCTGCTAGTCTAGCTTTGAAGGCGGCCTGAACCGTCAGCCAGGTCAGCGCCTCGTAGCAGCTCGAGCGCACCTGACGCAGCACATCCGTTTCTTCTGGATCTGCTGTATCTTGGACAGTTCTGGAGCAGAGCTCGTGGCGTACAACGTCGTACAGCGCGTTATCCTTCCGACGACGTTCGAATTTGGCCTTGGCGACAGATTCGAGATGCTGCTCTCTAGACAGAGGTTTGGATGCGGAGGAGGAGGTCAGGGAAGCGGTAAAGTCTTCGTTTGCCTGCACGGCAAGTGCTTGTCCCAGCTTCAAGTCGCATAGCCCAGCGACCACGGCGACCTGCTCACCCGATTTCCACCATGGTGCATTGTCGCCTAGCTTTGTGGAATTTCTTGGGACAGAATGGATGTCGAGCCAGTCCAGGACGTTCTGCTGTTGCGAGAGGTACTTGCGAGTAGCGGTGCTGTTGGACGCAGAGGAGAGCATGTCTGCCAACGAATACTGTATCAGCCTCTTCTCCTTTTCTTCCGCCGCGTGGGAAGACGGGTTGCATGCTTCCGGAGCTTCGAGGACGAGGTCGAGAATACCGTCGGCCGAAATGATGGATTGAGCATCGGTTGGAGAGACACTGAAGAAGGACGAGAGAAAGCGGAGCGCTGAAAGGAGGCTGGACGGTGCCGTGTCTGCCAGTCTCATGCGTATCAAGGGAGTCAGAAGAGAAGGCAAATCTTCGTCCCCTCGCTTGCTCTTGCCCGCCGCGATGGCAGCCGAAGACGACCGGGTGGCAAGCGATACCAGGGCCGAACTTCGAGCTTGCCTGGCAGATTCAAGCTCCGTAGGCTTGACATCAGTCAACGGTTTGAAAGCATCGATAAACAGCTCGGCAGTGGCTGTGGACAAGGGATCGTCTGATATGGCAAAGTCTCTTATCTTGGCCACGAGCTCCTGCATCGTTGCAGTGGAGAGTGTCTAGAGTGTCTTTGGCTTGTCGAGAAAGTGTTACTTTGGTGCCTTTCTTCCAGCCTCGGAACTCGGAATCCGGAACACGGCGTACCACTCTAACACCTTTTGCTGCGAAGAATTTTTTGAGATTTTCGTGTTGCTGGACAGGCTGAGCGTTGAGTGTGACGATGCCTCTCTTCCTCGTCCTCGCTATCGGATCGAGTTCCGCTCTTGCTGCCCTGCGCAATGCATAGCGATCCATAGCGACATACTGACACCCACATACTGCTTGCCCACACGATGAAGCAGCTCGTCTCCCAGGATGCGCCCAAAAAGATCAAGCACATCCAGTTTGGTGTGCTCTCCAAACAGGACATTGTCAACATGTCTGAGATCGAAGTCACCACCCGCGATCTATATACCATTGGAGAGGCAGAGCGCAAACCCGTAGCCAACGGCACCCTCGATCGACGACTGGGTGTCTCGGACAAAAATTCCCTCTGCGAGACATGTCACCTCAAAATGGCAGACTGTGTAGGTCACTACGGCTACATCAAACTCGTCCTCCCCGTCTTCCACGTCGGATTCTTCAAACACACTGTTGCTATCCTGCAAAGCATCTGTAAGAACTGTGCAACTGTGTTGCTGGAGGAGACGGATCGACGCAAGTTCTTGCGCCGCTTTCGACGGCCCAACCTCGAGAATCTGGAGAGGACAAAGGCGTTCAAGGCAGTCAATACGATTGCAAGAAAGGTGCTGTACTGTCCCAAGTGTGGCTACACCAACGGCACTGTCAAGAAGCAAGGCCAACTCAAGATTGTTCACGAAAAGTTCCGCGCGAAAAAGACGGCGGTAGAGCATGAAGAGTTCAAAGCCTCCTTCTCCACCAACGTCAAGATGGGCAACGGCGACATCACACCTCATCTCAACAAGGCACAAGAAGACCTCAACCCGCTCAAAGCTCTAGACCTGTTCAAGAGAATCTCGGATGAGGATTGCGAGCTGCTCGGTCTCAGACCAGAGTTTGGTCGACCAGAAGAGTATATCTGGCAGTACATCTGTGTTCCCCCGGTCTGCATTCGACCCTCGGTGGCCCAAGATGGCGCTACCAACGAAGACGACGTCACCATCAAGCTCACCGAAATCATCTTTACCAACAGTCTCCTCAAGCTCGGACTCGTCAAAGGTGGCAAGGGCACCACAACCAGTCAGCTCGTACAACAGTGGGAGTTCTTGCAACTTACTGTTGCACTCTACATCAACTCAGAACTTCCAGGCGTACCTGTTCAGCCCGGCCAGAAGCCCAGTCGTGGATTCTGCCAGCGACTCAAGGGAAAGCAGGGCCGATTCCGTGGCAATCTCTCCGGTAAGCGTGTCGACTTTTCCGGTCGAACCGTCATTGGTCCCGATCCCAATCTCAAGATCGACGAAGTCGCCGTTCCACAAAGAGTCGCCAAGATTCTTACCTATCCGGAGCGCGTCTTCGAGCACAACATTGAACAGCTTCGTGCAGCGGTGCACAACGGTACCGACATTCACCCCGGCGCAAATTACCTCATGGATGGCAAGACGGGCTTCAAACGGTTCCTCAAATTCCCCGGCCTGCGGGCAGAGCTCGCCCAAAAGCTTCGCGTGGGTGACATTGTCGAACGACACATTCGCGATGGCGATATTGTGCTCTTTAATCGACAGCCCTCGCTGCACAAGCTGTCCATCATGTCGCATCGCGCCAAGATTCGGCCATGGAGGACTTTCCGGCTCAACGAGTGCGCTTGCAACCCTTACAATGCCGATTTTGACGGTGACGAGATGAACATGCACGTCCCACAGACCGAAGAAGCCAGGACGGAAGCTACCATTCTGATGGGCGTCAAGCACAACATGGTAACCCCTCGAAACGGCGAACCCATCATTGCCGCCATTCAAGACTTTATCACGGCATCCTACCTCATCTCCAAGCGCGATCGATTCTTTGACCGCGCGCAGTTCTCCCAGATCTGCAGCTACTTTGCCGATGCCGACTTGCACATTGACATTCCACCGCCTGCGATACAAAAGCCAGTACGGCTGTGGACGGGGAAACAGGTCATGTCGTGTCTCATTCGACCCAATCGCAAGAGTCCGAACCTCGTCAACCTCGAAGCACAGTGCAGGACGTTTGAAAAGCCTGAGCCAGGTCATCCGCGTGACATGTCCCCCAACGATGGCTGGCTGGTTATTGTCAACAGCGAGGTCATGTGCGGTGTCTTTGACAAGTCCACCGTCGGAGACGGCAAGAAGAACTCGGTGTTTGGTGTCATGCTGCGAGATTACGGCCCGGATGCTGCTATCACAGCCATGAACAGGCTTGCCAAAACATGTGCTCGTTGGCTGGCCAACCAGGGCTTTTCGCTCGGCATCAACGATGTGATCCCCGGACCCAAGCTGCGCAACACCAAAGATGCCAAAGTCGAAATCGCCTACGCAGAATGTCTGGACCTGATCGAGAAAGCCAAACACGGCAAGCTGGAAAACCTACCTGGCTGCGACCAAGAGCAGACGCTGGAAAACATGATTTCCGGCGTGCTGTCCGGAGTGCGAAGCGACGTCGGTGAAATCTGCATGACTGAGCTGAGTCGACACAATGCGCCGCTCGTCATGGCCGTCTGTGGCTCCAAAGGAAGCAAGATCAATGTCGCTCAGATGGTGGCCTGTGTAGGTCAGCAGATCATCTCCGGATCACGAGTGCCCAACGGCTTTCAGGACCGCTCTCTGCCGCACTTTGCCAAAAAATCAAAGGATCCACCTTCCAAGGGCTTTGTGCGCAACTCGTTCTTTTCAGGTCTCACCCCGACCGAGTTTCTGTTCCACGCCATTTCAGGTCGAGAGGGACTGGTCGATACCGCGGTCAAGACGGCCGAGACGGGGTACATGCAGCGACGTCTGATGAAGGCGCTGGAAGATCTGTCCACCCACTACGATCTCTCTGTGCGAAACTCGGTCGGCGGTGTAGTCCAGTTCATCTACGGTGATGACGGGTTGGATCCTGCCGAGCTGGAGGGGAATGCTATGCCGGTCGAGCCGTTCCGTTTGTGGCGACACTCGCTGGCCATTACGCACCACATTGCCGGGCGTGGATTGCTGCCGTACGAAATCCAGGAAGTCATCGACCGGGAACTCAACAGCTCGCGCTTCAAAGATCTGTGCACGGACAAGTACCGCGACTCGATTGGCGAGTTCCTGCGGGAAAATGTGGTGGAACGAGCTGCCAAGATTCGCGAAGCATTTGGGATGTACGCTGCCATTGAGCGAGAGGAGGAATGGGACGAGGAGACGGATCTCTCGCTGGGCGCGAGTGGCGATCAGCATGCGATTGTCAACAACAAGACCAAGATCAAGGAGGTGGCGCTGCTCGAGTTCTTGCGTCTGTGCTGGGTCAAGTACATGAAGGCCAAGATTGAGCCTGGATCGGCTGTGGGCGCGGTAGGTGCCCAGTCGATTGGCGAGCCAGGCACGCAAATGACGCTCAAGACGTTCCACTTTGCCGGTGTAGCGTCGATGAACGTCACCCTGGGTGTTCCGCGCATCAAGGAGATTATCAATGCAGCGAAGGGCATCAATACGCCGATTATTGAAGCTAAGCTGGTCTCGGAAAGCTCTGAGACCGCAGCACGTATCGTCAAGGGACGCATCGAAAAGACCTACCTGGGCGATATTGCTTCCGTGATTGAAGAAGCCTGGGCTGCGCAGTACACGTACCTGGGCGTCCACATTGACATGGATGCCATTCGCAAGCTGCAGCTCGAAATTACGCTCAACGACATCAAGTGGGCGATTGTCAATGCGCCCAAGCTCAAGATCCGCGAGGAACGTGTTATGGTGGTGCCGAAGAAGAATCGCATCCGCATCTACGTCCCACCAGAGGGACAGGGCAAGGAGGACGAGGTGTACTACAATCTCAAGGCACTCAAACGCGCTCTGCCCTCGATTGTGGTGAAAGGAATTCCGCAAGCGACCCGCGCGGTGATTTCGGACGAAAAGGGAACACGCAAGCTGCTGGTCGAAGGCTACGGTCTGCAGAAAGTCATGACGACCGAAGGTGTTGTTGGTACACAGACGCACACGAACCACGTCATGGAGATGCAGAGCGTGCTGGGGATCGAAGCGGCACGCACGTCCGTGTACCGCGAGATTGAACACACCATGTCTGCCCACGGCATGAGTATCGACCCACGCCACATTATGCTCCTGGCCGACACGATGACTTACAAGGGCGAAGTGCTGGGCATCACGCGATTCGGCGTGGCCAAGATGAAGGACTCGGTGCTGATGCTTGCGTCGTTTGAGAAGACGACGGACCACCTGTTTGACGCTGCGCTGTTTGGCAAAAAGGACGAGGTGCTGGGTGTCAGCGAAAGCATCATCATGGGCAATCCTGCACAGACGGTCGGCACAGGCATGCCTGCCCTCGTTGTTCCTGCGCCGCCATTGCCACCCAAGCGAAGTCTCGTCTTTGACCGTTAGCACACACACACACACTTGGCAATATATACATACATGTTCGGGACTCGGAGTGCGCTTTCTTCCTTTTGTTTTTTTGGTGATTTTCGATGGATTTTCTGCGCTTTGGCACATTTTGACGTTTGCGTTGCGACCATCACAATGTTTGGACGAAGTGTTGCACGATCTCTGCTGCGAGCTGCGCCCCGATGCCCATCGGCACGTACGGCTGTACTTCCGCGTATGGCACCTGTGATTCAACAGCGAGGGTTCGCTCTTTCGTCCATTGCAAGGGGACAGGGCGAGTCGGATGCCGATCTCTCCTCCAAGTTGGCGCAGGAAATCGAGTACGAACGGGAAAACTCTAACCTGTATGCAAAGGACAAATCGCCATCCAAGGAACCCGAGTTTGTGAGCGAGTTCAAGTCACAGTCGGTGTGGAAGATCAACGATACGCCGGGCACGGACGAGGTGGTGTTTGAGCGCGAGTTTGGCAACGAGCACGTACGGGTCTACTTTTCGATTGGCGATGTTGACTCTGCTGCCGAGATGGCAGAGGACGATCTGGAGGAGGGAGAAGAGGGAGGACAGGGTGCACCGGAAGAGGAGGAGGATGCAGCTGCATTTCCCGTTCGTGTCTGCGTCACGGTATCCAAACCGACCGGCGGCGCACTCAGCATCTCGGCCACTGCACAGGACGGCGAGTTTGAGATCGACCAGATCTCGTGGTACGCCGACGCCAAGCTGGCCAACTCGGTCACGGTCGATGCCGACTTCCAACGCAAAGCCGTCTACCTCGGCCCGCACTTTGAAACGCTAGACGAAGCCGTCCAGGGCCAATTTGAAGACTACCTCGCCGAACGCGGCATCGACTCCAACCTGGCCCTCTTTATCCCCAACTTCGCCGAGTACAAGGAACAGCGGGAATACTGTGCCTGGCTCGAGAATGTCCGCAAGTTTGTCGATGCTTAGTATACCTAATTCTATCGGCCGTATCATTGTTTCGCCATTCCCGAGTTCCGCTGTTTGAGGAAAATTAAAAGTGGAAATTATTTGAGAAATTGAAATTTCTTCTCGCAAAACCGCAAAGAAGAGCATGTCGGACGAGGCATCAATGGAGCCCAAGCCGCTCACCAACAAGGAGAAGCGACTGCTAGCCGTAGCACAAAAGAAGAAGGAAAAGGAGGATGCAGTAGCTCGCAAAGCTGCTCAACCAGGCGAAAAACGAAAACGAGACGAGACAGATGCTCCCATCGACGAACCCTCCGGTGATGCTGCTGTGGACGATGTCGAAGTAGAGGTGCTGTCCCATAAAGAGCAACGTCGAAGAAAGAAGCTCGCCAAACTAGGCGGTGAGGGGGCTGGTGGTGAAGAGGGGGCAGAGCAGGCGACGGAAGGGAATGTGGGTGCCATGCATCCATCGAGACTGGCCGTGTCGGGTCTGTCGCAAGCGCCGCGAACTGGCTTTAGCGTCTGGGTCGGCAACATGTCGTTCTTCACGCCGCCAGAAAAGCTGGTAAACTGGTTCAACTCGCGTGGGATTGACGGTGTGTCGCGTATCAACATGCCCAAGGGTGCACGCAAGGCAGAGATGAACCGTGGATTCGCCTACCTCGACCTCCCCTCGGCCGACATGCTCTCTGCTGCACTCAACCTCTCCGAACAACCGCTCGATGGACGCAAGCTGCTCATTAAGAACGGAAGCGATTTCACCGGTCGTCCTGAACTGAACCAGTCTGCCGTGTCTATTGCGCAGGGCTTGCAAGCACCGGCTGCTGCAAGAACGTGGGGTGCGCCGTCAGACCAAGACCACGTCAGCTCCGACGCCGCCATCGCTGCCAAACAGGGCAAGACTGGTCTCACCAAGACAGCACAAAAGATCCTGCGTGCGCAAAAGAACCCACCGGCCATGACCCTTTTTCTCGGCAACCTGAGCTTCAACACCACCGAACAAGGCGTGCGCGACCTGTTTGAGCATTCCGCCAAAAAACGGGCCGCCGCCAACCCTACGCCCAAGTCCAAGCTCGTCAAAAAGACCAAGGCCAAGCAGGCAAGCTCCCAAGAGGACGATGCAGACGAGTCTGGTTCTGAATCCGACTCTTCCTCTTCATCCGACTCTTCTGCCTCTTCCTCCTCCTCATCCTCGGCGTCGAGCAGCAACTCGGCATTGCGAGAAAAGCCGACCACAGGACCTGTCGCAGGGGAAGCTGATGAGAACGGCGAGATTATCTCGACAGCAGGCGTGCGCAAGATTCGGCTGGGCACGTTTGAAGACGCACCGACAAAGTGCAAGGGCTTTGGCTTTATTGACTTCCACACGGTCGAGTTTGCCACTGCCTCGCTGCTCGATACGCGCAACTTTTTCCTCGATGGACGCAAAATCATCTGCCAATATGCTTCTGCCGATGCTACACGACGTGGTGCACCCAAGTCGCTCAAACATCTCTTCCCTGCCAATCCTACGGGACGTCAAACAGCCACGGAACGCCAAGTCGCCGCAGATGCTCGTGCTGCTGCCTCCGCCACCGCCCCTACGGCGGCGAAGAAAGAACCGAGCGCATTCGGCTTCCAGAAGAAACGCAAGTTTGTCAATTACGACGACGACGACGATCAACCCGCGACACCAGCGCCTGCCGCTCCGATACCCGGAACGTTTGATCCAGATGCTCCTTTGGAACGCAAGCACAAGGAGACGAAGGAAGAGCGTCTCGCCCGTCGCGCCGCACCACCGGCGAGAGCTGGGTCGGATAAGCGGAGAGAGAAACCAGGCGCAGCACTCGCCAACGCTCCCAGAGCCAGCACAGCCGTCGTGCAAAGCACAGGCACCAAGCTCACCTTCAACGACGACTAGCCCCAGCCTTTTTTTACTGTGCAAAATTAGTAAATTGGGACAGGCTCGTGCTGCTATGCTGCTGCTAGAACGTGCGAGTAGGGAATGTGGGATGTCTGCCAGCCTGTGTGTGTGAGTGATTGTAGTTCGACAGTGGGGTGGGGGTGTTGGGTGTTGAAGCGGTTGCCGAGGATGATGCGGAACGAGTAGCCAGTCAGGTCTGAATCGGCGAGTTTTGCGCCCATACTGAGACCTAGTCGGTCGTCGAGGACGAGTTCTTGCTCTTCACATCGGTCAAACCGGCCATCGGTATCGTCATCATCCGCGGTGGAGTTGCATAGACGGGCGAGAACAGTGCGAAGTGGAACGTCGTCGATTTTGGCTCGCTGGACGAGGGAGGTGTAAATATGGTTGGCTGCTGTTAGTTTCGCGTCGTCGCGCGGGTCTGACACAATAATGATGGCGGTAAATGGTGCTACAGACGGTGGCCAGAGTAAACCGCCCGTACTCGACTTGGCCGTATTGGTTGACGACCTACTGGCGGTATGTTCGTCAAACTGGGCTGCGGCAATCTGCGCCAATGCACCGAGAATGCGCGACACACCAATGCCATAACAGCCCATTTGGAACGGCACTCTTGCGTTACTCAGCAAGTCTGTGCTGGTGGTGGTTTGCAGAGTGGTGGTGGTGGTGGTGGTGGGGGGGGTGAATCCAGCGTTGAGGGCACGACTGTACCGGTCACCGAGGTAAAACGTGTGTCCGATTTCAATCGCTTTACTCTCGTACAGTGTTGCCGTGGTCGTGCGACAGTGTGGGCAGGTATCGCCATGCTGTGCGCTGCGAACATCCACCATAACCATAGTGGGACCCGGTGGCGGTGCATCTTCACTGCGCGGCGTAGAAAATTGGGATGGGAACAAATCGGTCAGCGACAAGTGCGCCGCGGAGGAAGACGTGTGTGGGCTGGCGAATGCGTTGAGCGCCGACATGAGCGCATCGTTGAGTTCCAGCGGATCCAGCGGCGCACACTCGAAATCAGCGAGCAAATGGACGGAAGAGAAGCGGGCCATGGGACCTTCTGGTCGGTCGCGCCAGTCCCACGAAGTTGCCTCTGGCCGTGCTGAATCATACAGAATCTTGAGCGGGGCCGCGCTGTCGACGTGATGCGCTGCAATGACTTTGTCCGCCTTGGTGAGGTTGAGTGTGCGTGTCGCTGGCAGGGCTAGTGTGTGGAGCACCTGCCCACCCAGCTGGACATCCGGACTGCCGTACAGGAGGAAACGCACGTCGTCGGCGGAAATCGGCGTGTGCGCCTCGGACGGCAAAGACACCGCCTTTTCCGTGTTGGCAACATACTGACACGAAGAGCACGAGAGGAGCGTATCTTCGCCCGATGGGTCGACAATGTGGTACTCGTGCGATTTGTTCCCTCCAATGGCGCCAGCATCCGCCTCGGCCGTCCTCCACCGCCGCTGCCGCGTCCCCCCGCCGCCGCCGCCGCCGCCAAAGATACGGTCAAAGATACGCGTGTAGGCAGCACGCACCTGCTCATACGTCGCAAACGCAGCAGCAGCATCCGCGTCAAAGGTGTACAGATCCTTCATGAGAAACTCCCTGGTGCGCAGCAGACCCATGCGTGGCCTCGGCTCGTCGCGGAACTTGGGCGTGATCTGGTACAATCGGAGGGGAAGCTGTCGTTGGGATTCCACCTCGTTGCTTACGAGCTGCGTGACTTCTTCTTCGTGGGTGGGGGCGAGGAGGTAGTGTGCGCCTTTGCGGTCTTGCAGCTTGAACAGCTCGGATCCCATGAGTTGGTACCGCCCCGTCTGCGTCCACAGTTTGGAGGAGAGGAGGGTGGGCATCGCCACTCGTGATGCGCCAATCTGCTCCATCTCTTGGTCAATGATGCGCACCACCTTGTCCAGCACTCGCAAACCATTGGGCAGCAGTGTGTAGATGCCTGACGACGAGGCCCTTACATATCCACCACGCACCAGCAGCTGCACCGACGTCCATCCTTCCTCGCTGTCCGCATTCCGCTTTCGAGTCGGCACAAACCTGGTCGACAGGCGTATCGGTCCTCTCGCCTGCACTGCGACATGACGCACCAACGTGCCTCGCACCATGGCTTTGGCTGGCTGGCGGGGGGATGTCGTACGGAGGTGAATGCGAGAAGAATTGCAGCTCAATGAATGACATAATGCTGACATAAGCTGCGCATTCTCTTATGTCAGATTGCGGGTCCTTTCGGATGAGTGCGAGTAACCGAAAGCCGGACTGTGTGTGACTTGTACGCGCTGAAAGCGAATGGAAACCGTCAAGTCCGAACCTGTCTTGCCACCACCATCACTTCTACACTTCCTTTCCCAATGTCTCTTCGAACATCTACAGGTCGTCTCTTGCCCCGTGCTGGAAGTCTGGCTACCCGAGGACCAGCTGTGCGCACCGCTACAGCTGCCGTCAGCAGGGTCAGCGGTACCGTATCTGCACATGCTCGTCAGCCTTCTGCTCTTGCCCACCGAAGCTTTTCATCGTCGTCTCAGGTGAGGGCGGACCACGAATCACCGTTTGGCGTCAACTCACTGGCCAAATTTACCGAAGAAGAGGAAATGCTGCGCGATGCCGTCAAGCGATTTGCACAGGATGTAGTCGCTCCACGCGTCGAAGCAATGGACGAGGCGGAGAAGATGGACCCAGAGGTGATCAAGGGTCTCTTTGAGCAGGGACTCATGGGCATCGAGACTTCAGAGGAACTCGGCGGTGCCGCTTGCTCCTTTACCGCCGCCATCATTGTAATTGAAGAACTGGCCAAGGTGGATCCCTCGGTATCGGTCATGTGCGATGTTCACAACACGCTGGTTAACACGGTGCTGCGCAAGTATGCCACAAAACAGCTGCAGGACAAGTACTTGCCGCAGCTTTCGGAGAAGGTGCTGGGCAGTTTCTGTCTCTCGGAACCGGCGTCGGGCTCAGACGCATTTGCGATGAAGACGTCGTGCACAAAGTCGAGCGACGGCAAGAGCTGGACGCTCAACGGAAGCAAGATGTGGATCACCAACTCGGCCGAAGCCGAGTTTTTCATCGTCTTTGCCCAGTCGGACCCAAGCAAAGGCTACAAGGGCATCAATGCCTTTGCCGTGGAAAAGAGCATGGGCGTCGAGATTGCCAAAAAGGAGAAAAAACTGGGCATCAAGGCCTCATCCACCTGCACGCTCAACTTTGACGACATCAAGGTCCCCGCCGAGAATCTGATTGGCGAAGAGGGCAAGGGGTACAAGATTGCCATTGAGATTCTCAACGAGGGTCGCGTCGGTATTGCCGCTCAGATGATTGGACTGGCGCAGGGGGCGGTGGACAAGGCGGTGCGATACGCCGCTGAACGCAAGCAGTTTGGCAAGAAAATCACCGCCTTCCAAGGCATGCAGTTCCAAATCTCGCAAATCATGATGGAGATCGAGGCGGCCAAGGCGCTGACGTACAATGCGGCGCGCTTGAAGGAAGAGGGCCGTTCCTTTACCAAGGAGGCAGCGATGGCCAAGCTGTTTGCCTCGCAGGTCGCGCAGCGTGCCAGTGGCAGTGCAATTGAATGGAGCGGAGGTGTCGGCTTCACCCGCGAAACCGGCATCGAAAAGTACTGGCGTGACTCCAAGATCGGCGCCATCTACGAAGGCACGAGCAACATCATGCTCGAAACCATCTTTAAGCTGGTCGAGCGCGAAATGGACCTCAAGTAACAACGCCAACCACCACTCACACATACACATTTTGCTATTGCACACATATGCTCCCTTAAATACAACGTCCGCCGTCGACGGGAAGATCGATGCCTGTGATGAAGCAGCTCTGTGGGTCGGCGAGAAAGAGGCAGGCGTTGGCAATGTCTCGTCCCTCGCTTAGGCGACCGATGGGGATGCTCGCTTTGAACTTGGTCAGTGTGTCGCCCTGAATGGCATCGCCTGCCTCGACCGAGCCGGCGAACTTGGAGAGCAACGGCGTGTTGCCCGCCACAGGGCTCACTGTATTAAAACGCATATTCTGCGGCGCATACTCGACAGCTAGACCTTTCGTAGCTGTCGACACTGCACCCTTGGAAGCATTGTCTTTTCGCATTTAAGCAGAAAACGGTCAGACCACTGTTACGCGCAGTCACAGAACGGAGGGGGGAAACTTACACCATACGAGGCCAGGTCGGGGACGGAGGGCAGCGGTGCTGCTGACGTTGATAAAACTCCCGCCCTGCCCCGCGTCCAGCATGGGTGGGAGCAACACATCCGTGCTGAGATACACGCTGCGTACGTTAATGTCAAACACACGCGTGTACTCCTCCTCGGTGACACCTAGCGTGGGCTTGTTCGAGTAGGTCCATCCAGCGTTGTTGACCACGACGGTCGGGTGCTGGCCCCACACTTGGTGCGAGATGCGCAGTGCTTCCACCCAGTCCTGCCGGCGTGTCACGTCCGCTTTCACCGCATACACGGCCGTTTTCACCCCTTCGCCCGATGGGACAAGCGTGGCGGCATTCACGTCCGGTCCGACATCGTAGTAGCCAGAAGAAGCGACCAGTAGGTCCAGCACGAGAATACGCGCACCTTCTTGGGCGAACAGGGCCACAATCGAAGCTCCAAACCCGCGCATCCCCCCCGTAACTATTCCTACCTGCCCCTTCAACCGTCTCCCGCTAGCGTTCCCAGCGTCAGTCGCCATTGTCGTTGTTCTGTGTTGCGTTGCGTTGGTGGTTGGTGGTCGAATGAGAGGGGGGGAAGTGCAATATTTCCCCGCTTAATTCCCCGCACAATTTCCGCCCCCCTTTGTCTCGGCACACCACTTCTCACACACATACTATGTTGTTTTTGCCAAGATGGATTGCGATGCAGTTGTTTCTAATGCCGGGACTGAGCGGGTGTGACGGAGCGATGGAGCGTCGTGGTGGTGGTGGTTGAGACGGTGCGGGTGGGGGCACGTTTTGCGTTGGTCGCAGAAGCGGCGGCGGCGCGGGCGGCGCTGGCGGCCGTTGGTGCTGTCAGTCTGCTTTTCGGCCGCACTGGCACTGGCACTGGTGGTGCCGTCGAGGAGGATGCGCCTGTTGTTGCGGCATTGCTGGAAGTACTCACGCTGCGGCTAGCCGTAGCGACGGGGGGGACAGCTGTGCGGGCGGTGGTGGTGGTGGTGCGCAGTTCAGCCGCACTTTTCTGCGTGCGCAGCACACTCGATCTGACTTGCGGCACAACGACGGAGGGGGCAACACGCGCGACAACCACCGGTCTCCTCGTCGCCGCCCCGCCGCCGCTGGCGGTTGGCGTTTTGGAACGAACCGTAGTGCTTGTACTGGAAAGCACGCGTGGACCTTGGGCAATAGCGTTCGTCGTTAAAGCAGCCTTGACTTTACCACCCACCCCCTGTCCCGCCGCCGCCGCCAGTGGTGGCAGTGAGCGGTTCTCATCCCGGTTGGTGGAGCTGGGTGAAAAATAGGCGCGCGGTACTGGACTCACCGCTTGACCTGGGGGACGGGTTTTAGCACAAGGGCTGCTGCCACTAGGTTGTGGGATGCAGTCAAGTACGCCGAGCACCTCTGCGTCTGTTTTCGCAGGGGCGGCGGATGCTTTAACTGGACTGGCGGGTGGGGGAGCTACAACAGACGATGGAGGAGGGGGAGAGTTGCTCGTGTCTCGTAGATTGTATCGATCGCGTACGGTGGGTGAAGCGCGAATGACGCTCGGCACATTCGTCGTCAACGTCGTCGTCGTCGTGGTTGTTGCTGTGGGTCGCGATGAGTTGCGCACACGGATTAGCGGCGAGGGAGTCATGTTGATCAGTGCTGCTTTCGGCGGCGAGCGCGGCGTGGTCGAGCCCACGGCGATATTCGTCCGTGATTCGAGCAGTACCCCGCCCCTGCTCGCGTGCACTCCTACTCCTCCCCCCTCTCGATGTTGGTGGTCATCGTCGTCGTCGGATCCTGACACGGACGCTGGCGAGTCTGGCATACCCCGTGACGCAGCCTGATCAGCATGCACGGCCACAACTCCAGCCCGTGCTGCCACGGGACCGTTGGAGTTGGGACGTGCATTGTGCAGCATGAGCATCCCAGCAGCGTGCGCAGCGTCAAAGGACCGCAACGACGCCGAGGGGTAACTGCGTGAGGTGAGTTCCAGCCGTGCGACAGTGGCCGGTGCCTGGATCGCGGGTCGTTTGCGCGACGGCGAGGGTGACTTGCGCGGCTGCCCGACACACGGCGTTGGCTTCGCTATCGGTGCAGCACCACCAGCACCACCGTCACGCGCTCGACGTGGTTTGGGCGTCTGCGGCCCCTCCCCCACCACCGCCGCCGCCACGGGAGGGGTCTCTGCTTTTTGTTTCCGTCGAGGCCGTTGCTCCTCTTCTTCCGCATCTTGCTCCTCGGAATCCGACGCGGTGTCGTGGGCACGGCGTTTGAGAGAGGTGCGTCGATTTGAACTGCTGCATTCGGCGTCGACCTGTTGTTTGCGCGCCTCTGCCAGTGCGGAGTCGCGCACACCCCACTTGACCCATTCGACAAAGTTCTGGTACATGAAATGCTGCTGTGGCCCCACCACACATCCTGGCCGCATAATGCGCATGAACCCAATCACCTCGCCGGCGGTAAAGCCATAGCGCCAGACGAGATAGGCGCCAATCAGCACGCCCGTGCGTCCCAACCCAGCCTTGCAGTGCACGGCCACAACGCCATTGTCGGCAATAACTGCATCCGCACGGGCGATAAAGTCGCGCAGAATCTGCTCAGACGGGTTGGAGCCGTCGTCAAAGTACATGTCCACATGCTCGATTCCGGCGTGTTCAAACGCTGTTTTGTCGTACAGCGGGTTGTTGAGCCGAACGACGAGTTTCACTCTGCGGTCCTTGAAGTAGCGAATAGTGTTGGCAAACGTGCTGTGTGCTTTTGGAAGGTAGGATTGGGATGCAGGCAGGACGCCGTTGTGAACGCGCAGCGCTTCGACATAGTCTCGATCGTTGGGCGATGCGAAAGCGATAAAGCTGGGCGTGATCCAGTTCCAATCACCGTGCTGCACCTGTTCGTACTTTTCATACTCGTCCAGATTGAAGGTGGTCAGATCGAGCAGTTCCTCATTCATCGCTCGATGCACGCCGTACAGGATATCCTGGATCGAGAGGTCGTAGTCTGGTCGACCGTAGCCGGCATCGCGGAATGGCTTGAACTCGAGCTCCGAGATGGGGAAAAAAGCATCGGCGGGGGCAACCTTGCCAATAATCATGGCGTACAGACTGACCAACAGCGCCGCATTGGCTTTCTGCGCTGGCTGGTGCGAAGTATACAGCACAAGGGTGGTATCCTGCATCTCTGGATCGGTAAGCAGGTGATGTACGTGCAGACAGAAGCGGTAGAACATGGCCACATTCAACGGCCCCCAATCAAACCAGAACGAGAGGTAGACCAGATCCTGATCGACGGTAAACCAGTGCAGACGCTCGACCTGCGTCTCACCAGCATCCATGTTGGCTTTATCCCACTTTGTCCAGGCAGCATGCTGGCCATCCCCGGCATTCAGCTCGTCCTCTGTCGGTGTTGGGTCGGTGAACCATGTGAACCAGAGCCGCTTGTGCACTCGAATCAGTGGATGACATGGCCAGAGTCTCCTGCTGCTGCTGCTACTGCTGCTGCCGGCGTCTGGCGATATTGCTTTCGAGGGGGACTGTTCCGCCATGAGCACAGCTTCGATTTCGCGGTCTTCAGATCTTGCTTCATCGTCTGTTTCGATAAAGTCGCTATCGTCTGGGGCCATGAGCCTGTCCTGTGTGGATGATGCCATCTGCTCGACAAGTATGGTGAAAGAAAGAACCGAAATCACAAAAACATTCAAAACAAACACCCCGAAACGCGTCTCTCTAAACCCCCCGCAAACGTGTTATTTCGTACGAATGAACGCTACTTGACTTTGACAACGACAAACGGCACTTCGACGTCTTCGCCCTGTGCATCATCGGCCATGATTTCCACAATGACCCAGTGCGCATGCGCCGGAATGGGTTTCTTGGACACCGTCTCGATCAGCGTCGACATTTTCATCGCCAGTCGTTCTTGTCGCTTCTTGGCAGCAAGGAACGAGGAGAAGAGCATCGACACGCCCGAACTGAGCATCGACACTTCCAGCCCATACTCGTTCTGGAACAGGTCCAGGAACTCCTGCAGCGTAATGTCGCGCTCGACTTTGAAGCGCGACCAGAGCGTCCACTCTGTGTCGTTGTACTTGAGCTTCTGCGCTGCGATCGGGTCGCTAAAGGCGATAAAGGGGAGGGCGAGGTTGACAAACGCGTTGCTGTACACGTCGAGCTCCTTTTTCTCGTCTAGCAGCTTGTACAGTTCTAGGTTGACCAGACCGGTGGCGAGCGCGGTAGTGGTGGCAATGGCGGGGATAATCTTGCCGGCAATGCCTTTGGTCTGGTGCTTGTCCGCCGGCGAGATGCCGTAGTTGAGAGCACGCAGGTTCGAAGCAGCCGTGATAAAGTCCATATGGAAGTTACTATCGTCGTCCTTTTCCATCTCGATCGGCTGCAGACGGAAGCCAGCGAGCGATGCGGCGTCTGGAAGACTGCTGCTCACTTCGGTAATGTCCACCTCGCCGTCGGTCGCGTTGCTCACCGCCTCGTTCTCGTTTACCTGAATCTTGACGTTTTCCTTGGGCACAAACGTGGGGACCGACATGCTGGTCAGCACCTTGTGGAACAGCGCGACATCGGTCTCGCCCTTGAAGCCGTAGTTTTGCGCGTGCAAATTAGCTGCGCTCACCACGTACTCGACATGAATCGGGTTGTCGACGCTAAACGTGAGTGGAGTGGGTGCGCGCTTTGGCCCGGCCCAGAAAGGCTGACCACTCGAGGTGACCGCATCGGCGGGCAACGAGTGCAGCAACTGTCGGATATTGTTGTGGTAGTTTTCCTCGAATCGCATGCGTGCCCAGTAGATGCACTGTTCAAACGACGTCGGACGGTTGTCGACGAGATACTGTTTGATCTGCTCCAGTTGCTCGCGCGCGCCCGAGCCACTCTTGATTGTCGACTCGATAAAGTCTGGCTGGGTCAGATACAGATTGACTGTTTCCGCTGGTTTGAGGAAGAATTCATCAAACTGCTCGCGCGCCCACTGAATCGTGTGCTCGATGGCATTGGGGAAGTTTTTGAGCGTGCATACCGGGATCGACTTTTCCGGCGGGTCTTGGGAGGAGGAGTAGGATTCAGTCAGATGCGGCACGACTACTTGCGTGTTGGCCTTTGTGCCCAACGTGCCAGACTCGAGCAGCGGTTTCTCGTAGTACACACAGCGACGGTCCATATACTGTCGTGCCTGTACATTGTCCAGCGCATTGGTCACGCCGGTCAGGTTGGCGAAAAACTCGTCACCATACACGTCTTCCGTCTCAGGACCGACACGGTTCTGATGGCTGTGGATCTTGCCCTTGAGATCCGGATTCATCTCGGCCACAGCTGCAGCAGCCGTATCCGCCTTGAAGTGGCCAACGTCCTTTGCGCGGAACAAAAACTGACGGTTCAGATTGGACTTTTCAATCGTGTCCATGTCGGTCACGTGAATCGCACCCTGGGCCCCACTACCGAGCCCCATCATGGACCAATTCTTGAGCATCTCGCATCCAATAGCGCCAGAGCCGACCAGGAATTGGCGTGCGTTGGCAATCTTGTTCTGGAATTGCTGGCCCAGCACGGCAATTTGGCCGTCGTAGCGCGTATTTTGCGGTGCAAATTCGCTTTCCGGCAATCCGGGCACGGAATCGGGCAACGACTCGAGCGAGTCGACATACATGTGCTGCACGAGCGGGTGGAACTTGCCACTGCACGCTTTGAGAACCTCCTGTGCGACAAATCCACCGACGTAGGCGACCATGGGGGACAAGTCGCCCGTTGCTTGGAAAGCCAGCTCGCGGACCACTTTCTCCGGCAGGTCTGCGGGATCCTGCCCCGAGGCTTGCACAATCTGCTTGGTGAGCGCCAGCACCTCGTCTGCATCCTGTGCATTGCGCGGGCGTGGCAAACGGCCGTGTTTCTGCTGGAACTCGGACAGAGCCTGGAATCCGGCGTGCAGCGCAGCTGGACGGTCAAACTTGGCATAGTCGGCAATAAGAATCTCGGGCGCCTTTGTGCTTTCCCGCAGCGACTTGAAATTGATCTCCTTTGGCATTTTGACCTGCTTGAACAGTCCGCCGCGCTTGTACTTGCCGAGACCCTCTGTGCTGCCAATGGTGAAAGTGTAGGGTCCCTTGACGGTGATTTTGCGCGGGGTGCAGTCGTTGAGCTCCTGCATGCCTTGCACTTCTGTGAATGTGACGTAGTCGCCGTCCTCGAGGCCATGACGAGTTTCGTCTAGCAGGGTGACCAGGCCTTCCGTGTCGCTGGCAATGTCGACGACCATGCCGGAGAGTGGTTGTTCGCCCGTCGGGTCGTTGCACAGGAACTTGGGTCCAAAATCGTTGAACACGGCGCCAAACAGCCCGCGCACCTGGGCCGAGATAAAGTGGGTGTTGGTGCCGGTAGTCAGATCGTTGACCTGCAGCTGCTGTGCGTGGAGTGCATCGGAGAGCACCACGACCTGGAAACGCTCAAGCACGTCCTTTGTGAGAGCAGGTTGGTCGAGCACACGGATGGGGACGTAGGTGTTGAGTTCCGCCAGGCGGGGCAGTGTAGCTTCATCCCGCCTCGCTCCAGCTGTTACATCCTGTGGACGCAGGAAGAACTGCGTGCTCAGATCCGCAATCGTCACTGGTGTCGGATCAAAGATGGTAATTGACTTGACACCTGCCAGTGCCACGTTCTTGGCAATCTCGGCGCCCAAACCCTTAAGTCCGACGACGAGCACGTTGCTAGCAGCCATACGCTTCATCGCATCGTGACCGAGCACATACAGCTGCCGACTGTACAGCCCTTCGTCAATCGCCTGTTCAGGCTGCTTATCGACCGTCATGTCTTCTGCTGCCATCTTGGAACCGAAAAAGAAGAGACCTGTGGCGCCGAATGAATGATGGAGAAGAAGGATGATGCACACACAATGTGTCCGTGCCAACGCAACTCGCAACTCAAAATGTCAGCATGTTAGATCACACAATCGATCACTTTGTTCAATGTCAGATTAGCAAGCACGACTACTGGGGGTCTTGATCCGGTGCTTTGGAAGAGGAACGGGCGTCTTCGTGCTGGGTTTGAGCGGCGTAGTGGCTGAGGTTGTCCCAGATGTGGGTCAGGTTGCCGTTGTATTGGGCGCCGTCGATGGTAGGGGTGGGGTGGGCGGGGGCTGTGGGAGGGGCAGAGGAGGTTCGTCCGCTCTCGAGTCGTTTGGCCGTTCGCTCGCGGAATTTGAGACTCGAGTCTGGGGGCAGGTCTGCGTTTCTACGCTGCTGCTGCTGTGTGGGCTGTTCGACGCTCTGCTGTTGACCGAGGGCGACGAGGTTGTCGGTTGACATGGCGCGGGAGCTTGCGATGGAGTGCTGGCCGACCAGGGAGCGCGCACGTGAGCGCGTGCCCGTCACAATCCCAGACCGCATCTCAGTACCGTTACTGCTGCCAAAGCGGAACCGCGTAGGGGATGTCGCTCGAGATCGCGAGATGGTGTAGAAATCGCGATAGGGTCGGTAGTGTGCCGATGCCGAGAGGGGCGTGAAGGGCGTCTGGGGATTGTGCGCACTGGTCATGTGGTGGTGGTGGTGATGATGGGAAGAGTGATGCTGATGGTGGTGCAGATGCGCATGCTGATGGACGTGGTTGTGCAAATGACTGTGCTGGGAGTGGAACATGGATTCAGCGTCCTGCTGAGACACTCGATAGTCGTCCTTCTCCGGCGAGCGTCCCGGAATGGCTTTGAGCAGCAACGCCGAAGAGACTTTGAATCCCTTGGCCACGGCCCACGACACTAGGAATCCCACAAGTCTACGCTCGATCGAGTAGACGAGCGAGGCAAGGGGCACGATGCCCTCAATGGTCTCGCGTAGACCCCAGGTGTCTTCGTGCCTTACGATCAGACCGGCATCGTTGAACTCGAGCCGGCTCATGACGCGCAGCTGGATGCAAAAGAGCGATTTCAGCACGGCTCGCGGATGGAAGAGCGACCAGAGAAGGTTGCGAAAGGTGCGTCTGCCCAGTCCCTGCTGCGTCCAATGTGGCGTAAGGGCGTCTGCAGGAATAGCGGGGCGCAACGCCAGCTCCTGCTGAGCCTGTTCGGCATCGACGTAGCTGGTGTTGGGCACGAGTGTGGAAGTGAGCTCGCCATCATCGCCGTCGACGCTGGGAGGGGCGTTGTGGGCAAGAGGACGCATACCAGGATGGCCAGGCGTATGAGGTCGAGAGCCACCACCCCACATGCTCGACGAGCTGAACGGTGTGGTGGGGCTATGTGGGTGGCTCTGTGCACCCATTCGAGAAAAGGCACTGTTGTAGTCGATGAACGGATGCGGGGTCATGGGCATGGCCGACTGCGGGTATGCACTTCCACCACCGATTTGCTGCAGACTGGCGCGAGGAGTGCGGTCCACATCGCTGGCATTCATGTCGGCATTGGATGGCGGGGTTGCTGAGCCAAAGAGGGAAGGAAAGAAGTTGACGGTAACGGCATGGTCAATGATACCAGCACGAGTGCCGTCGAACTCAAAGTCGGAGCAGATGACATCGCGTAGCTCTGACTTGACATCCATACCGGGCAGGGCAAAAGCCATGATGAACTGGTTGGCAATCTGATCGCGGCCATGTGCGGACAGCAAGGGCGACTCAAAAACGGCGTTGCTCTCATAGTATCGCGATACCATGTCGGACACCTCTTCTGGTCTACGCTTGCCCGAGTAGAAGGTGCTGTGGAGACCAAGGATGACGTCGGTCAGCGTGCTGGGACTGGGAGGACCTTGGCCAAAGTTGGAGCCGACAGCCTCTGCCGAATGTGCGAGGTTGAGGCTCATGGGAAAAGCAGAACCGCCTGTACTCGGATTGCGGGCTGGTTTGGGTGTCTTTGGCAATGCGCCGGCGCTACTAGAGCTAGCACCGGGGAAGTACGAGTCAGAGAGTGGACCTGGCTGACGAGGATGATGCTGCCATGTTGAGGGTGCGGATGGCTTGTCTCCTGTCTGATGCGAGCTCTGTCGTCGATGAGGGACACTGCTAGACTCTTCCCTGCCGTTGCGAGGCAGGTCGATCTTGAGGTCTGCACCGTCCATGGCTTTTGATGATGGTGGGACACGTCCACTTGCGCCTATGGCTCTGGCTCAGATTAGTGGTGTGCCATGTTGATTTTCGCCCCGCATGCATAGAACCGCAATCCCAATTTCCCCCCAAAAAACATTCGCGTGAAACAGGACAGCTGTTAGAGTGCAAAAAAGAACACTGCATTACGTCATCATAGATCAGTAGCCTTTGTGTGGATCAACCACACCTAGAAAGACCGGTGGGTGTTTGCAAGCTTGGGATTGAAGCAGGCGGTCGAGATTGCTGCTCAGACGCTCTCGCAAAAGGCGCTTCATAGATGCAATGGGCAGTGCCGAATGGGGAGTCAAGAGCAGCTTGCCTTGCTGCTGCAGTGAGTGCACATGCGCCTCCTCGTCTCCGGGTATGGCAATGACATCGAGTCCAGCTGCTGCAATCGTGTTGTTGTCCAGTGCTCTGAGCAGTGCACGCGTGTCGGTATTCTCCCCTCTTGCCACGTTGATGAGAACAGCAGTGGGCTTCATGCTGGAAAGAGTAGGGCCGTCAATGATGTTTCGCGTAAGGTCTGTCAAGGGGCAACAGACAACGACCACATCCGCCTCTGCCACGTTTGCTCTGAGCTCCACGCCCGACGTGGTAGAGCAAGAGGTGGCAACTTTGCACTCAAAGGGGGCCAAGAGTGCCTGGAGTGCATGTGAGATACATCCATCACCAATGAGAAAGACGGACGTGTCACTGTCACACAGACTCCGTGTCTGTACCGCACAGGTCGTGCTAAGACCCCTGTAGAGCGTAAGAAGCAGAGACAGTGCGTGTTCTGCTACATGTCTTGCATACAGCCCCTGTCATGATTTCATGCGCGCAAACATCAGTCATGGCGTTTAAGAAACAGGGCAATCAGACGTACCTTTGCACAGCACCAGATGGGCAAAGACGTTTGCGTAGTCCTGCGAATCAGCTCCATGTAGTCATCTACCCCGGTCATGGGAAGGTGAATCATGCTGAGCTGCGCTCCCACCTGTTCAGCTCGTGCCAAAACATCAGCAAGCTCAGCCGATTTATTGCCAGCAGCAAGGCTGGGTAGCCAGAGAATAGCACGCGTGTCCTTTGTCACTTCTTGCTGCACGTAACAGCCGCTCGGCAAGAATGGCGCCAGCTCCTGAAGTGTAAAGCATGACTGAGCCGAGTCGGCTGGCAACACACATATCTGCACTTTCTGGCTGCTCATGGCGTAAACCAAAGGGGAAACAACGACTCAAACTACACTTGATAGCAGTACAGCCCTGTCCATTCCGGTGTATATGAAAAGGCGAGTAAGGTGTGCAACAGATATGAAAGGCGGATCGGCGTCGTTCATATCAGTGTGTGCGCTAGAAATGCGACGTGTGGTGTCGGGTGCTGAAATCTGACAGTGACACGAGGATCTTTTTGATGGAATTTGATGGTTTGACAGCTGCGCAGTTGTGCGCGATTACGCGATGGAACGTTCCTTATCAGATTCACACCACGATCACTTGCCCCTTTTTCCCCCCAATGCGAATCTTGGTTAGCGGAGCAGGCGTTGCGGGTCCTGCTTTTGCCTTTTGGGCAGCAAGAGCAGGTGCGCGCATCACCGTCATCGAAAAGGAGTCCAAGCACTTGCCGCACGGACAGAATGTCGACATTGACGGAAGCGCACGCAACGTCATTCGCAAGATGGGCTTGGAGAAACAGGTCCTCGCCCTCAACACCGGCGAGGTAGGCACCAAGTTCATCCATCCCAACGGCCAACGCTCCATCGCCGAATTCCCGCTGGGCAAGAATGGCGCCAGCCCGACGTCCGAGTTTGAGATTCTGCGCGGCGATCTGGCCAAGTTGCTATTCGAGCAGACCGAGTCGCATCCCAATGTGACCTACCGCTTCAGTACGACTATCGACAGTGTAGTGCGCAACGATGACGAAGCCGTCACCGTACGTCTGAACACGCCAGAGTCGACGGTGGAAGAGACGTATGATTTGCTTGTCGTCGCTGATGGTCAGTGGTCTCGTACTCGAAAGCAGGTCTTCCCTCCAGAAGCCGTCAAGACCGTGGACAAGAACATGTATGCCATTTACTGGACAGCCCCTCGTGCGCCCACCGATGACGGATGGTGGCACATCTACATCAGCCTGAAAGCGCGCATTCTCTCCATCCGTCCCGATCGGCAGCACGGCACCACCCGCGTTTGTTTCACCAAAGTCACCAACACCCCAGCCGAGAAGCAGGAATGGCAGAAAGCCAGTCGGGCAGGACGCAAAGCACAGCAGGAGCTCGTGGGCAGGGAGTTCCGCGACGGGGGGTGGCAGGCCCGGCGTCTGATTGACAGCATGGACTCGGCGCCCGATTTCTACTTCCAGGATGTCAAGCAGATTCGTATGTCGCCCTGGTCGCTCAACCGAGTTGTGTGCCTGGGCGATTCGGCCTATGCACCGACGCCGTTGAGTGGTGGTGGAACGTCGCTCGCCGTGCTCGGCGCTTACGTCCTCGCAGGTCAACTCACCACCCTCGCACCTTTGCTCGACGACAACTTCACCCCGCAAGCAGCCCCGCTTCGTGACGCGCTCCACGGCTACGACGCCGAGTTTCGCACTTGCGTCGACGAAATTCAGGACCTCCCCTCCTTTGTCCCCTCGATCGCACACCCACAGTCCTGGTGGCACAGGTACGCAGTACAGACCCTCCTGTGGACCATCGCCAAAGTCATCGCTATCCCCTTTGTCAGTCGTCGAATCCCAAACCACGGAGAAGCAGATACATTCAAGCTACCCTCCTACCCCGTGCTCGAATCCTTCCACGCCAGCGACTCTGCTGCGCAGAAAGAATCCTAGCGATTAGAGCGTCCGCATCTCGTGCAGCTCAACAGCATCGCCGAGCAGAATCTCTATATTGTCGAGAACCGCTTCGTAATCCACCACTGCCTCGTGTTCGTTGAGTCCAGCGCCTGTGCCTGCAATAGTTAGCGCACGAGCTTGGGAAAGACCACGACGATGCTGGTCGAACTCATCCGCGATTTGCGTGTACCGTCGCAGATAATCCCGCAAAAGCGCCACATCCTGGTACATGATTCGATCCGGGTGCAGTGGTCCATAGACGTCGCGCACTATCGACGCTGTAGTCCACTTCATCTCGGCTTTCATCAAACCTAAAACAGGCAACCCCCGGGGGGAAGGGGGGGAAAAGGTCAGGCGTCGAAGTTCAGCGCGGTCGGACGGGGGTGTGGGGGGAGGGGACGTACGGTAGTTGGTGAGGTCGGGCGGGGTGAGTATTCGAGCTGAGAACGACCGTAGTGGCTTATCCGGTGCTTGGAGCCAGAGCGTGGGCTCGGGTGGATGGAGTGTTGCAATGAGTTGTGCGCCGAAACGGTGCAAGAGTACCTGCGTGTGGTCCGCATGCGTGTTCGTGTACATCTCCATCGTTGTGAGACCGCAGACCGTGCTTGCTGCGAGAAGCACAATGAGCGCAATCCGCATCGTTCAGACGCCAACACGGCAAAAAAAAAAGGGGCCTATCTTCTCGATTGCGTGTGTGTGTGGGAGGGAGAGCATATATACGTGCGCAGGAGTCTGTGTGTGCATGTATGGGGGGAGAGATGACCCCATTGCGGCGGCCTGGTGTAGCTTTCCGGCGCGAGCTCATTTAATCGCAAGTGGTGAGTTGTTCTCCATTGCTCGTGATGAAGGCGCCGACGATGGCGGTGGTGGTGTTGATGAAGACGTGAGTGTGGAGAGGTTCACTGGTTCTCGTTCCTGAGACAACGGGTGGATGGCGGGTCGAGCATCCGATGACGGGGTGAAGACCCACAGGTGCGCAGCCGGGATTGGAAACCCAAACGCTTGCGCATCTAGAAGGACAAGCAGGAGGAACGGATCGCAGTACCGCTCCGGCAAGACTGACTTTCCAACATCCGTGGCGACAGCGTCCAGCATCGACGTGAGCTCTACGCTGAGCGCTCCCCGATCTAGCGTCGTCGCGGAAGTAAAGCTGTCCACGTTCCCGCCCTGCGCATGGTTGTCACTGTCGCTCTGGTCAAATAGCGAGCCTTGTAGCGGCAATCTTGTCTGTAGATACGGATGCTGGTGGCCGAAGATTTCCATCACGACCTTGAAGAAGCGTGCGTCGGGAACAATTGGCATATTGAGCCCTTGTGCTCTCTTCCGACTGGGCAGTAAAGCCGCAGTCGCTGAAGCCAGGCTGATCGAGCGGCGCAAGGCGGAGAGTCGATGCATACGAATGTCCATCAGAGGAACAGACAGACCCCAGTGGTGGAGCAAGAAAGTGTATTCTCGCTGGGCGAGCAGGCGGGCTGAGATCCACCGCATGCCTTCTCCGATACCGGCTCGCCTTGAGGGATGAACCATCCGGTGTGAAGGTCGTTTGCGCTGTGGGAACAACGAAGCTGCGAGATTCCAGCCGCGGGCAATGAGCTCGCGCCGACGTGAGGCGATTGACCGCGTGCCAAACCGCGGAGTGAGCGGCCTTACCGCCGCACCAGGTTGAGACCCGTCGGGGAAGCGGAGGGCCTCCTTTGCCAAAACCTGCATGATGACCGTCGCTGCCTGGACCGGAATCTTCCACTCTTTGTCCGAGACATCGCTGCGGGTTGTGAAAGCAGGCGAGCTTTGGGCACTGGTCCGCTTTAGCAGCCGCCAAACGCGCAGGGCGAGCCCGGTCTTTCCAGCTTTGGCAGCAAGGTTGAGCATCGCAGTCAGCACGTGCGGGTTGAGAATCGCCAGTCGCCCAGCTCGGTCCGTAGGCAGTCTCATCCTCGGGTCCAATTGAACTTGACCAGTCGCAGACGCGACTCGACGCGGACGTCGTCGCTTGTTGAGGGCAGGATACACGCGCATGATCCAGTCGGATGCAGGTACGTAACCAGGCTCGTTGCGATGACAGGGACGGAAGAGGTTCGAGGCGGTAATGTACTGCGTGAGCGCAATCAACCTGTGCGAGTCTCCACTAGCAATGGCAGCGTCCGCCTGGAGCAGCATCTCATTGCCAGGTCTTTCGCAAAGCCCGCGACTGCCAGCCACGCGAGCGGGCTCGACGCCCGACTGTGTCGGAGCCCTTTGCCCAGCCCTGGACACAGTCAGAGCAGCAGCAGACCTCTGCAGTTCAGCCATGAGCACGGTTGGAGCAGACTGTTGTGGCTTAGCCGCAAACTCTGTCGAAGCCGAGGCCGGTGGCTCAACCATGAGGACTGTCTGCGCGAGTCCTTCCAACCCTTTAGCAGTGGCTTGACGCAAAATGGTGTTGAAAGTGACTTGATCCGGCATGAGTGGCGGATCGCGCTTGTTCACCATATGGAGAAAGATGTGCTTGCATAGCGTGGCGTCATTTAGCATTGCCAGGGAGTAGTGGATAAGCTGGTTGTAGCTTTCGATGTCTAGTGGTGGGCGCTGGTCCTTGCGCTTTCTGTCGCGCTTCGAGTCGACGCTTGGCAGATTTTTGATATACGTGATCATATGGGAACGTATCGACTTTGCTCTGACGTGCAACGTGTGGCTTTTCGGATCCGTTCCCTTTACTTTGGCCAGCGAGACGGTGCTCTCAAAGCGACAGCAGGCTGAGATGAGCCATGCGATGTCAGCAGGGGACGAGGCTTCCGGAATGGGCAGGATGCCATTGGCCAACAAGCGAGAGAGGGTTTGAAGTGCATCGGCGTATTCGACCCTGCGTCCGAGATGGGTTTGGCTTTGCCGCATCCACCTTTCGGTAGAGGAGAGCGATTGACGGATGTCGCGCAGGATTTGAGCACTAGGTTTGCTCCCCGATTTGTGCTTCCACCAAGCTTCGACCTCGATGCCGTACAAGCGGACTGCGCGCGATGTCTGGCGATACGAAAGCATGGCTCGAAGAACTGCTGTCAGCAAGAGAGGCGAGCGAGGGATTCCAGCCCTATGCATCGCACGTAAAAGGCCTCTGACGGGAGAATAGTGTGAAAGAGAGACGAATCCTCGACTTGGCAAGCGTGTGCTGTCGCCCTGCCGTAGAGTGAGTTGGTTTACCAGCTCCTCGACATGTTGAGTAAAGGCAGGGTTCGATGGCCAACCCATGCTGTTGACCAAGTCCAGTACCACATTGGCTGCAAGTACGAGATTGCGTGTGCGGATGAGATTGTCGGAGGCGAGCAGGATGGTTTTGCACGATTGCTCGAGGTCTGCAGACTTGGAACGAGACAGTATCCGGCATTGCTGGACCAGTTGAAAAGGGTCTGTGGCTGTTTTGCAGCTGCGTTCGATAGCAGAGTGCATGCTCTCGCCCTTCGTGAAGTAGCTCGATTCACCTCTGCTTCTGTCGGCAAGGTTGGGGGGAGGTGGGCGGTGAGGTTTGCGCTTCACGGTGGATCTTCTAGGTTCGGGAAAAGACACGCTTTCTCTCGTCTCATCTTGGCGTATCACAGTGATTGTATCAGCTGTTGCGAGATGGTGAGAGCGTCCTGTACAGCTCGAGGTGTTCAGTAGACGGCGGGATGGTGTGTAGGTGGGTGCAACAGAGGGACAGAGAAAGGCAAGAGGAAAGCAAGAGGCCGCTACGGAGTTGCGTGCACATTCAGCGACACGGACAACGAGGCGATTGCGTGACATGGACAGCGTGTCATGTCTCAGCGCAGCTGTTCCCGTATGCCCGTTTGCCAAGTCGTCCCCTTGCTCCTTGGTTCGCTGCTGTTGCTGTTGCTGTTGCTGCTGCTGTCAAAGATCGAGGTCAAACGGCGAAAGCACAAAAAGCCGAATCCCGAATTCTCACAAAAAAAAAGTTCTTCTTGTTGTTATATCGCAATTTTGCAATTAATCGACAGCTGGCCGACAGGCCGACAGGCCGACAGCCGACCGGCCGACAAAGCTAAAGAGTTGAATTCCTAAAGGCGACAAATAACCTCTGCGCTACCGACAAATAATCAAAGATTGTATCGCTTAGAAGGAATGTGATGATGGGGATCTGTCAGAGAATGCTCTAAGCGTGCGTGATGCGAATGGCTTGCGGTCCTGCCGCGATCGAGATGGCAGAGTTGGCTCGGTGTTGAGGCAAAGGCAAGAGCAATGGTTTTATCCATATACTTTTGCTGTTGACGGCCCCACGAGCTTCTGCAAAGTCTTGTACGTCTTTGCGGTCGCTTTCTCCATTATGCCACCTGCTGAGAAGAGCAAAGGATGAACTTGATCAGACAGGTGGCGGTACTTTGCGCTCTTGGCCTGAGCTGCTTCGGCCAGAGTAGCAAAAGGGGTTGCTTTGGCGGACCCCTTGCCCAAGGCCACAACTTGGATACCGAGTATTGTTGATGGAGATTGCGAAATCGCCGCGAAGACAGGATCCTTGTCGGGAGCTCGGGTCTCTGGCGTCGAGCAGAGGCTCGATTTCGGTGTTCAGGCCGGGGACAGTCGAAAGCGCGTTGACAAACGCTCGCACCACACGGTTGTGGCGTTCGATCCATCGGCGGTCAGCCGCCCGGCAGACATCCTCGTGACATAAACCGGCGAGGTCGGCGCACCGGCCACAGAGATCTGAGTCCGATCGGACAGGTTGAAGCAGTCTCGTACGCAAGGCTTCAATGACTTGAGAGTTCGCGATGGTGTTATGTTTGTTTGTTGGCAGAACTCCCAGCCATTTTCGGCCAAGGTATGAAAGATTCTCCTGCTTCGCAGCAAGGAGGCGCGGGCAGAGGCTTGCCTCGAGACGCGTGTTGGTGTCCTTGTTGGCGGCTTTGACGACTTCACGCGCTGTGGGCGTCTTCTTCGTTCGGCTCGCCCAAGAATCGGCCATGGAGGCGGTGGATCAGGTGGCTCGAGGCTGCTTTTGCGGCTTGGGAGCTTCGTGCTGGGCTGGGACTGCAGCTGTCCTTGACCTGCCAGTGTCGAGTCGGGCTGGCGGAGGGGAACGGGCTGCGGGCACAACCGGTGCTGTCAGCCTCGGCGCTGAGAAGACGCTGGGTGCTTGCGGCCTTCTTTGCCGTTCGCGCATCATACCGTTGCTTGCGCGGCGAAATGGGGCTGGCGAGGCTAGTGGTAGCGGTTGGCACAGGCGGCGTGCGTTAGGTTGAATTTCCGCCAATTCTTCCCAGTGCTTGGTGCAGCCCAGTCGAGTCTGGCTGATGATGGACAACCCGTTTCTTTGCACTTTCGCCTGGCACTTTGTGCGCTTTGGCCTTGTGCGCTGCAAGGCCGTCGGCGTTCTTGCAAGGTTGACCACAATGGCAAGCAATGAGCTGCACGCGGTCTAATTGTGCTTGCGAAAAAACATATTTCGGGTGTTTCTTCTTGAAGTGATCAAGCAGATCGACGTACAGGTCCTGGCAAGCCGGACATGCTTTCCTCGGGAGGTTGCTACGGTACGGAGGCATCCCGTTTGCGGCGGCTTTGGTGGACAAATGACTGGTTGGGTGTCGATTTTCTGCAGTTTGGGTGCGATCCCCCTAACTTTTTCTTTTTATAGCAGCGGTCACTGCCCGGTTGTAGCTGCTGAGCACCCAGCTCGCCTCTACAGGCTTCTTGAGAGCTGGGCGTGGTGATGAGATGTTGAATGTGGAAAGAAAAAAGTTTGTGCCAACTCGATAGGGTGCTTGTATTGCCCGGCGACGTCTTCGTGGCGTGTCAGTCCAAGTCCACCCTCCTTGACCGGCAGAGAAAGAAGATCGAGCTGAATTTGGGACAGTACGAAGTTGGCGTCGCTCTGCGTCGGCCCTCTCGAAGCGATTTGTGTTACCGCTGTAGCAATGGCGTTGTCTAGGCGGGTCCACAGGTGCAAGATTGCCTCGGAGTCGAGCTGTCGAAGCAAGTGGCGCAACAGAAACTGCATACTTCCGCGCAGCAACAGCAAAGCATGCGGCGCGAGAGGGGGCTCGGAGAGCATCGCGCTCGATGCTGTTGTTGGCGGTGTCCATCTTTAGGCAGTAGCGGGCGAGATCCTGGACCCTCTGGCCTGGGCAGTACTTGGCGTCCTCGCGCAAGTTGGGCGAAAGGCGTTTTTGGAGAGCCTTGTAGAGCAAGTCAGGGGCGATTTCAGCCTCACCGGCGAGGTTACAAAACGTGGCGTAGAAGTCCTTGAACGACGAGGACGCGCTCATCCGGAGGTCGTGGAATTTGTCCGCGGCGACGTCTTTTCGTTCAGTGTCCAGGTAGAGCTCTCCCAGGTGGTCAAGCAACTGCTCCACGGACGTGTACGGGCGAATA
The DNA here is from genome assembly GCA_023212645.1 of Farysia itapuensis. Taxonomy (NCBI): domain Eukaryota; kingdom Fungi; phylum Basidiomycota; class Ustilaginomycetes; order Ustilaginales; family Ustilaginaceae; genus Farysia; species Farysia itapuensis. The sequence continues at coordinate 23,393 of JALBYC010000035.1, read as the reverse complement.
GCGCCGTAACGGGAGTGGGGTCGATCAGGCCTCGGGCCTTGCCTTCGACGAGCCGGACTACGTAGTCGATCCGGTGTGCTTCCGAATGGAAGTGATCTGCATTGTGGAGGAGTTTGGCCTTGACTTCACCGACCCAGCCCTCGAAGGAGACTGCGTCGGATTTGGAGCCCGAGAACTGATGGGGGTCGGGGAACTTGGACGATTTTTTGGGAGTCGGTGCGGAGGATTGCTGGGGGGAGAGAGCGGGGAGCGAGCGTTGGGCGGACGTGAGGTCGGCGAGGGTGTTCTGAAGTTTCAGCTTCAGTCCGATGACTTCCTCCTGTGCCTAGCGGGCGGTGGTGATAAGGTGGTTGACGGATGCGGCCAGCTCTCCCGGAGTCCAAGTCTTCCGACTGGGCAAGAGCTGGCGAAAGCGTAGCTGCTCGCCCAGTCGGCCCCCTTGGGCTGCTGGGTGGAATGGGAATCGGTCTCGTGTTTGCCGAAACACGGTCTGTAAGGACAGAACCGTCGTCGAGAGAGGGAGCGTAGGAGCTCTCCGACCGGACGGTAGGAGATTCGCTCGTGGGCAGATGGTGGGCCCGAGCAGAGCGGTCGAAAAAGGTCGGATCGTCCGACTCGTAATCCGCCTCGAAGTCGGACGAGGCGATCGACAACGCTTGGGGGAAGCTCTGCTCCTGAGGTACGCGGAAGGGGGGGTTTGATCTAATGGAAGTGGTCGGCGTTGTGTAGTAGCGTCGACGGCGCGCTCATCCCACGAACAGGACCCAGCGTCACTGCGTACGTAGGTGCGGCGAAGAGCAGGAGAAGCTTCGACGGTACGCACCAAGGCGTGTTGCTGTGCATCCAGTAGCACCTGATTTCGCTCATGTTGGACGAAGTAGTAGCCAATCAGCGTTTGGCTAGGATCGTCCTTGAGCATTGCCGCCGAAAGTCGCGGAAGGCGGTCATTATCGAACATGAGCCCCTCGTAGAGTAATCGTTTCGACAGGGTCATTTCGTTCGAGAAGAGTCTGCTTGGCAGACTTTGAAGAGCCAGGATCCTGCTTGTTTTGGTGGGATTGTCGCATCAGCAGCCACGGTGCCTGCTCGAAAGAGGTCGTTCATCAGGTGTTGAAAGGTGGCGGGAGCATTGGTCAAGCCTGGTGAAGACTTGCGCGCCTCTCAAGCGATCCAACGCTTCAGGGATCAGGGGCAGCGCATAACGGTTCTTGATGGTGATATTGTTTAGACCCCGGTAGTCTTCGCGCCGGACTGGTCAAGGAGATCGCTCATCAGCCTGAGGTCGGCTTTCTTGAGCGAGTGTGGCGGGCGCTGTAGGTGACGTATCCTGCTTTCTGTCCCATCTCGGAAGTGTCTCTGTAAGAGATATTCGGCCTCCCAGTGCGTATGTGCCCAGGAGACCTCGCCACAACGCTCCTCAAGCGGGTTGATGGCGTAGAGGACGTCTGGGAGGAAGTTCTTTATGATCTGTTGAGGAAGAAAAGGAGGACGAGGGGTCAGATTTTGCGGATAACGCAGTCAGATACTTTGCTCGGTGTGCACCCAGAAGTCGAGCAGTACTGCAAGAACTGAGCCGCGTAAGGCGTCCTCTTTCCAGGTGGTCCAGTTGTACCGGATCAACTTCCCATTTGTGCCCAAGGTCTGTAGACTGGCCCGGATGTTGGCTGTGGGGCCGGTAGACGTTTTAAGAGGTTCCGGGGCGCGGTTGCACTAATGCTGAAAGGTGTGCTCTGGGCAAGATGCAGCCGTGAGGAGTATTCGCTACTCTGTCATGCTCGGGGTGGCTTTTTCGAAGCGGACACTCCGCCAACTTTGGCTGAAATTGACTCAGACTTCACGCTGTGTCGGCGGGTTGCGTCTGATTGGAAGCAGGGGATGAGGTCCATCTTGCGCCCGCCTGGTTTCTTTCGACCTTGTACTCGCTCCCTTCTCTCATGTTGGAACGAGAACAACGGTTGTGTTGACGAATGCAGCCCCACCATTGGGTGCCTTGACGTTGACTTCTGCTACGTCGCTAGTGTTGGATGACACAATGAAGAAGATCTCAGTCTCTCAGATGACGAGGGCCCGATACTCCGGTCCGATCTCGAGATTTCATTTTTTGGATCTTGTGGATGTTAGACCGCGGTCCCCAAAAATTCCACATTTTTTTTCGTTTGGCTCTACTTTTTTCCAAAAAAAAAAAAAAGTTTCTCAGCGGAGAGAAAACTTTGCGCATCTGGACAGTGGAGTGCTTGTCCTCTCACCACTACAACTGCATTCCAAACATGGGCAAGAAAGACAAGTCAGCACCCAAGGCGGCCCCCGTCGCAGCGACATCCGTCTTAGACACAAAGAAGTCCAAGAAGTCCGCCAAGGTAGAGGAGCCAAAGACCAACGGAGTCGAGCTCAAAGCCTCCAAAAAGGACAAGAAGAACAAGAAGAAGGAACCCACCCCCGAACTCGAGCCCGAATCCAGCGACTCCTCCGAGGAAGAGGAGGAGAGCGACGACGACGAAGAAGACTCTGACGACTCGGACGACTCGGACTCTGACTCGGACTCTAGCGCAGAGGAAGAGACTGCCCCTGCTGTGGCCAAGAAGGCCAACGGCACCGCTGCTCCTGCTGCTGCGGCTGCTGCTGCAGCCAAGAGCGACTCGGACGACTCGGATGACTCTGACGACTCTGACGATGAGGTTGTTGCCAAGGACGCAGCCTCCTCTTCATCGGATGACTCTTCCTCTGAAGCAGATTCGTCCGACGATTCGTCGGATTCCGACGAAGAAGAGGCCCCCGCCAAGCCTGTCGAATCCAAGAAGCGCAAGGCTGCCGAAGAGGAGCCTGTAGCCAAAAAGGCCAAGACTGCTGCCGCTGAGCCTGCTGCGGAATTGCAAGAAGGCGAGACCAATCAGGTCTGGGTTGGTCAGCTCAGCTGGAACGTCGACAACGACTGGCTCAAGACCGAGATGGAGGCCTTTGGCGAAGTCACCAGTGCCCGCGTACAGCTTGACCGAACCACAGGACGAAGCCGTGGATTTGGCTACGTCGACTTTGCTACCCCCGCTGCTGCCAAAAAGGCCTTTGAGGAGGGCCAGGGCAAAGAAGTGGACGGACGAAACATCAAGATCGACCTTTCGACACCCAAGGGTGACGTCCAGGACAACCGCGCAAAGAAGTTCAACGACCAGCGCTCCGCCCCTTCGTCCACTCTCTTTATCGGCAACCTCTCGTTTGACATTTCCGAAGACGATGTATGGAACGCATTCAGCGAGCACGGTGAAGTCTCGGGTGTTCGTCTCCCCAAGGACCCGGAATCTGGCCGACCCAAAGGATTCGGCTACGTCGAATTTGCTGCTCAGGACGCTGCCGAAGCTGCGCTCAATGCTCTCAACGGTCAGGAACTCGCCGGTCGACCGGTCCGCCTTGACTTTTCGCAACCACGACCGGACCGCGGTGACGGTGGTTCGCCACGAGGTGGTGGACGTGGTGGTGGATTTGGCGGCGGACGCGGTGGTGGACGTGGCGGTGGATTCGGCGGAGGTCGCGGCGGTGGAGGCCGTGGTGGCGGTCGCGGCGGAAGTGACGGTAGCTTCCGAGGCACACCCCGTGGCGGCGGATGGGGTCAACGCGGCGGTGGACGAGGTGGCAGCGCTCGCTCCGGCGGTGCAGCAGAGTTCGCTGGCAAGAAAAAGACCTTTGACGACTAGGCTCCTTCTTCCCACACACTCTTTCATCTATCATGTATATAGCCTCCTCCTCCTTCTCTCTCCTGTTTTTTGGTCTGGCCCCAAAAGTGCAATACTCTAACATTGACATATGCCGCGCTCTAACAAGTATGACGTAACGTCCGGGATCCGGCTATCTGGCCGTGTGAGCGCTTGTGGACCGCCGCGACCCCGCTGGAAGGCTTGTCTCTGCAACACATGTCGGTGCTGGCAGCCTGTTGTCTGTCTAGAAGCACACGAGTATCACCACGCATTCTGACAGATCTGAGCTCGACACAGTCGTGCTTTCTGCCCAGCACTCATACTTGCTTCCCCGCGTTAGCTCGGTCGACTCGCACGCCGCAACTCGTCACCGCTCGTACAGCGCAATCAACCCAAGCCGCTGCGCTGTTCGCTTCTCCAGCCATGTCGGCCTCTCTCTCCCCTTCCAATACTGCACACTTGACGGGACAGTACCCTTCCTTCAACACGGTCAACTATTATGCAGGCAGTAAGCTGTCCAGACTCTCGTGGATGCGGACTGATTCAGAGTTCCTCAACTCAACCATTGTCAGCCCGCACACGCGATTCGTGCTGCTGAACAAGTCGAATCCCCTGTGTCATGGTTCTGCTCCCGCCGAGGGGGGTCAAGAAGGCGGACTGGTGACCTTGTCGTGGGAACAAGTCAAGCCGTACGTGCTCGACGCCGTACGCAAGTCAGGAGCGGTCCAAGCGGATGAGAAGGACCCACTCGTGTTTGGCCCTACCGCTTATGGGCTCAAGAACGCGGATTCAAGCGCGGAAAAGGAGTTTACACGCGCGACCGACGGCGTGGGACCTCCGCGGTTGGCGCTCATCTTTCTCGGCATCGACGAGACGGAGCTGGCCCAGTCGAGTCTGCCGGGCGAGCTGGCGTCGCAGGGCCAAACGCCAACTGCATCGACAGACGCCCCCGCCCCAGCCGGTATCCCTTACTTTGCCCTCTCGCTCAGCTACCGTCCCCCCTTTATGGCAAAGGACGAGCCTCTACCGCTCGCAGAGCTTTTGAGCAAGGTGGAGAAGGATGAGCGGTATGACTTTATCGATCTGCGCGGGTCGGCACGTGCTGCGACCTGGCCCATGGCCGACGCAGCCGTCGTTGCCCAGGCTAAATCACTGCTGGACTGGAACGAGCGCCATACGTACTGCCCCGGCTGTGCCCGCCAGCAGTACTCGCTCTGGGCAGGGTACAAACGTGGATGCAGCTCCTCCCTCCGTCTCGCGGCCGACTCGCCCGCTTTCACCGCGGCTTTTGCGCGCAATCAGAACGACGACGAGGACGATAGTGTCTGTCCATCGAGCCTCGCTCTGAGCAACTACCAGTACCCGCGAACCGACCCGGTCATCATCATGGCCATCTTGAGTCCCGACGGCGACAAAGTCCTGCTCGGTCGACAGAAGAAGTGGCCCAAAGGATTCTACTCGTGTCTCGCCGGCTTTTGCGAGCCGGGCGAGAGCTTTGAAGAAGCAGTCCGGCGCGAAGTCCTGGAAGAAGCAGGGGTCAAGGTGCACCAAGTGATTTACCACTCGTCTCAGCCCTGGCCCTACCCGGCGAATCTCATGGCGGGGTTCTACGGCATTGCAGCAGACGTCAACCCAGACTCGATCCGGTTGGATCTGGATAACGAGCTGGAGGACGCGCGGTGGTATAGCAAAGCACAGATCTTGGCAACCATCCGCGATGCAGCCAAGAACAAGACGTCGCACTTTACCCGTGCCGAACTGGAGAAGCTAGACAAAGAGCATGTTGACGAAGAGGAACAGCATCAGCAAGAGGATCAGCTCAAGCTCGACATTCGACTGCCACCAGAGACGGCCATTGCCCGTGTCCTCGTCACCGCCTGGGCCAACGGTGAGGCCGTCCTCCCCCACCAACCTACCCACTCCAAAATGTGAACAAACCTCCCATTATTATATTGCATGCAAGCTAGATGACGCCCCAGAAATCCTCAAGTGCGCAGCAGAACTTGCCACAAGCGACCGATGCTGAGAGCGAGTATTCCGAGATGGAGATTTTCTCGTCGACGACGGCGTCGGCAAAGTTGTCCTGACCGTGAGCCATTGCGCCTACAAAGACTGCGATGGAGTGGTCCTTGGGTACTGTTGGCAGGTAGCTCGTCAATCGCTGGACGGGAGAGTCAAAGGAGAGGGTGATTTTGTGGGTATTGGCAGGCAAGTGATCTGTCACGGGATTCTTGATCACCCGCAGCAGTTTCTCGGACCCGGCGACGGAGCGAATGCTCAACTTGTGCAGGAGCTGCACCATTAACCCGCTGAAGCGTTTGAATGTGCGTGGGATTCGGACGTGCGGATTGACCTCGATCAGGACGCCTTTGGCTGTGTGAATGTAGACTTGGAGCAGGCCGGCTTTGTTAAGCGGCGAGTCGAGCAGGGTCAAGAGGCATTGGTGGGTAATGTCGGGACGTGCTTCTGCAATGTCGCGGCCCATTTTGGCGAGCACGCGCTGATGATCATCGCAATTGAGGAGCGCATACTTGTCCCCTCCATCCTTGTTGTTACGATGACTGCCACTCGCTGAGCCTGACGACACCTTGTAGGTTTCCAAGCATGCCTGTTCCAGTACGACGATGAGTCTGGGTGTGTTTTCCTTTTCCGTCGCAGTCTTTGGCACTTTGGGTACTTGCGGTACTAGGGACGAATCGACACGCAGCCTTTTGCTCGACGACGCATTCGCTTTTGCCGCCGCTGCGGACGACGAAGATGATTCTGCCGCACTAGCCATCATAGGCTTCGGCGGCAGCGCATGACGCATTGCTTTGGAAGACGAGGACGTTGCTGCTGCTGCTGTTGGTACGGATGTTGCGGCATTGCGATCGTGCAGACTGTCAGCCGCTGCGGACCGTGAAGAGGGCGAGACAGATCTGGGTGACTGTGGAAGCGGCGCAATGGGTCTGTATGTAGTCGACGGCGCTGACCTTGTCGTCAGACGGTCATCGCTGTCTGAATCCGAAGCTGATCCTGCCGATGACATCCTTGTATATGTGTGTCTTGTTTGCAGCAGAAGGCGCGAGCGAGTTGAGTGCAAAAGAAGAAAATCAAGAAAAAACGATTGGTGAATTACGGTCTAACATTCATATTACCTCCGAGTTCCGAAGTTCTTTGAGAAACGCGTTCTGTCACTCGGCCGGAACGACGCGTCACGACGAAAGCGCAAAGTGCAAAAGAGAAGTGCGCATTCACTCCAACTTGCCCTTCTCATCCAACACACCATGGCCAACGACAAGACCATCTTCAAGGTAAGTAGTGCCAACCTGACAGGTGAGAGGCATACCGAGAACTGACAGTGGCTGCGTTGACAGGCAACGTATTCGGGCGTGCCCGTGTACGAATGCATCATCAATTCGGTCGCCGTGATGCGCAGACGGTCCGATAGCTGGCTCAATGCAACTCAGATCCTCAAGGTCGTCGGCTTGGACAAACCGCAGCGCACTCGTGTCCTCGAGCGCGAGATCCAAAAGGGTGTACACGAAAAGGTGCAGGGCGGTTATGGAAAGTACCAGGGCACATGGATCCCCCTCGACGTCGCTATTGAGCTGGCGGAGCGATACAATATCACGGCGCTCTTGCAGCCCATCACCGCCTACGTTCCTTCGGCCGAATCCCCACCACCTGCGCCCAAGCATACGATTGCCACCTCGAACCGCACCAAGAAAGTCATGCCCGCCGATGCCTCGCTTCTGGGCCGATCCAGGCGTGCAACTAGCATCGAGACCGAATCGGAGGTCGCTGCTGCGATTCAGACCAATGCTTCCGAGGGCAGTATGAGTCCGTCTCCCAGCGATATTAGCAGCTCTTCGCGCACTCCGAGCCCTGTGCCTGCCGATCGCATCACTGATCTCGCTGCTGGTCATGGCGAGACAAGCAACCAGGCAAAGTATGCCGACATTATTCTCGACTATTTCGTCACGGAGAATACCACGGTTCCCTCTCTGCTCATCAACCCGCCTTCTGACTTTAATCCGGATATGAGCATCGACGATGACGAGCATACGGCGCTTCACTGGGCGTGCGCAATGGGCCGGATTCGCGTCGTCAAACTGCTCCTCTCTGCTGGCGCCGACATTTTCCGGGTCAATACCAACCAGCAGACGGCCCTGATGCGCGCCACCATGTTTTCCAACAACTACGACTTGCGCAAATTCCCAGAGCTGTTTGAGCTGCTCCACCGCTCCATTCTCAACATTGACCGAAGCGACCGCACCGTCTTCCACCACGTGGTCGATCTCGCTCTGAGCAGGGGCAAGCCGCATGCCGCGCGATACTACATGGAGACCATGATTCACCGTCTCGCCGATTATGGCGATCAGTTGGCCGACATTCTGAACTTCCAGGACGATGAGGGAGAGACGCCATTGACAATGGCTGCACGTGCCCGCTCCAAGCGACTCGTCCGACTGCTGCTCGAGCACGGCGCTGACCCCAAAATTCGAAACAAGGAGGGCAAGAATGCCGAAGACTACATTATCGAGGATGAACGTTTCCGATCGTCGCCTGCGCGGTCGGTAGCTGTCGAGATTGGCGCAGACGGCCTGCCCTTGCTTCCCACCACCTCGCTCCACACATCGGAAGCAGGACAGCGTACGGCGGGACGCGCGGTCACGCTGATGAGCAATCTGCTTCACAGCCTAGCCGACAGCTACGACAGCGAGATTGTGGCCTCGGAAAAGAAGCTGACGCAGGCACACGGTCTGCTCAAACAGATCCAGTCTGAGATTGAGGATTCCGCCAAAGTGGCCGAGGGACTGCACTCGGAAGCACAGGGCATGGATGAGGAGCGTGCCAAAGTGCAGTCGCTCCAGATTGCCCTCAAGCTTGGACTGAACAAGCGCAGTCGTCAGGAGATGCTGCAGCGATGGGAGAGCGGGCGTGAAGCGATCAAGCGTGCCCGTACCGACGCTGGACTCGCCGTCGGCGGCACACTCTTGCCCAGTAACAGCGCAAACACGGACAGCGAAGCGCTCAAGTACCTCGAACCGCTACCCGCCGGCACGACGGTAGACTCGGCGATCGATCAAGTCAAACAGCAACTGGCCGACGTGCAGAGCAAACGCAACGCAGTCGTGGACCAGTTTATCGCACGAGCGCGCGAACAGGGCACGGGTCGCACCATGGCCGCCTACCGTCGTCTGATCGCTGCCGGATGTGGCGGCATTGCCCCAGACGAGGTCGACGCGGTTGTAGGTGTCCTTTGCGAATTACTGCAGGAAGGCCAGACCACCAATGCCATTTCCGCCACAGGGAATGACGGTGACGATCGGGCCCGAGACGCAGCTATGATGCTCAAAGGTGCAGGAGCAGCTGCCGTCGCCCAGGCCCACGCCAACGCCGCTTAAGTTTGCCCCTGCAATGGATATGTGTCACGTGATCATTCTGTGGTGAGAAGAAATTTGAAATGGCAGATTCGGCACGCTGAATGAATGAATGAATGCTGCTGCTCGTCTGGCTACCACATTTCCGGCATCATGTTGAAGCCTACCCTGTCGCTGTTTGCACCAGCGACGCGTGCGTTGTCAGCTGCGAATGCTGCGACGGCGTCGAAAACAGTGGTGCGAGCCATGGAGGGTAAGACGGGAGTTGCGCCAGCGGGGGGCAAGACGGCGATGATGAGTACAGTTCTGGGCAAGGCGGGGAGTCGGATGTTGACCTGGCATATGGACAGGGATACGATGCCGACGACGCTCGTCCGTGCGTCTCACCCGCACAAGACACTGTACGAGCTACTATCCACACTCCCCAACGACGGGGTCGGGTATAAAGTCCGCCAGCGGAGATGGGAGGCAGCAGGTCTCGATGTCCCCACAGGCGTCGACCTCCGCGAAAACATCGCAGCATTCAAGCAGAAACGAGAAGCGCACAAACAAGCCCTACTCTCAACCAGACAGGCAGCGTCATCAGCAGCGACGACGACGACGACGACGACGACGACGACGACGGCCAACACAGTTTCCCCAGTCCCCCCCATCCCAGATCGCTCGCTGTGCTACTGGACTATCACCAAAGCTCAGCTCAAAGACGGCGGTAAACACGGAAAAGCCTGGGGAACGCTCACATGGCGCGGCAAGCTGGTATCCCAAGGTAAGTCACAGAGAGACAACTTTTTGCGCCCCAATTCTGCTCAGCCTTGGCTAACCTCTCTGCCCTCGCTTTTCTTTCCCGTATCAAACAGATAAACAGCGTCTGGCAAAACCAGAGCGTGTCCGTGGCAGTCTCAAGTACTTCTGGGATCTGGCTCGCTAGTTTCCCATACCTTTGCACATGCAATTACATACTATTCTTTCACGATATGCGGTGCTGTGGTGGTGTATGTGCTGCTTTACTGATCTAACATGATCTACGCGATACGCGCATATCCGCGACACGTCGTTGTTGGACGGCTGAGTCATTGCTTCTTGACCAACAACGACCAAGGATGATGACATGCTGATGGCAAGATGGGAGCAGTAGGTGGCGAAAGTAGTCGTCCCCACAGCAACTCCATCAGACCTACCGGCTGGATTCGTTCTGCATCACCCCGGGTCGGGTCATTGAGCAATGCTGCGCCACGCAAGCCAAAGGTGCTGGGCGATAGGACCAACTTGCCCTCGCTTCGCAGTACCATGGGTGCAACGCCAAAGAAGCATCACCAACAGACGCTTGCCACCTTCTTGACCCCGCAGATTGCCAGAGTCCCGCGAAGCAAGCCGAGAGCTGCCGAGAGCGAGGACCGCAACAACCGCGATGACTTGGACCAACGCGCTACCAGCTTTGTTCAACGACGTTTCGGCCAGCGTCTACAAGAGCCAACACCCTCCAAACGACCACGCTTAGCATCATCATCACCACCACCACCAACACTGCCGTCATCGTCTCCGCCCTCGCTGCAGGAACAGCATGACTCGTTGCCCCAAGAAACGTTGGAGCAGACGCAAGACTCGCTCTCCCATCAAACCCCGCCACAATGGGTCACCGCCCTTGGATCGTCCCACATGGCCCTGTACCAGCGTCTAGCAGGCCTCCCACCGGACGAAATTCGCACGTTTCAGCAGCAACGTATGCGCGACCAGGTACGCAAGGCGCATGCACGAATCACCACTTCTCCCCCGCCCAAGAAAGCTCGGCGGACATCACCGCGCGAGATTGTGCCCCCGCAGCCGCCAGTGCTCGACGAGCCAAAAGCAGTGTGTCGCTCCCCGCGAAGCAATCGTAAAGTCTACGCACTTGAAACACAACACGCACAAGAAGACGAGGATGAGGAGACGCTGACGATAGTCTGGCCTGTTGACGATGATGAAACCCAGCCGTTGCCCTGGCACGAGATTGGGGGACCGACACGTCAGGTGTTGACGTCGGATGACGAGGAGCAGTTGCTCAATTCGGTCGTTGTCCCGTCCCCGACCTCGTCCAGTACGGCAAGTCCTTCGCCTCCCCGTCCGCCGCCGCCGTCAAACTCAGTGGGTATGCCGGGGAATCGGTTCGGTAGCATGCTCGCTTCGCTGCAGAAGCACGAACGCAAAGCCCACCCAGGTGCACAGCTCTCACTCGGCTCCTACTTCAAATCTACGCCGAATGCATCGAAAAGCAACGACGATGCAGAGTGGGCAGCTTTGTCGGATGACGACGACGAGCAAGGACAAGAGACGCAGGTATTGCCCTGGTCCGCTGACGAGCTCAGTACGACCGAGCGACAGTCGTCCGGTTCATCTTCCAGCAGCCTGCGTCTCTCCCTGCCCACCGTCGAGTCTATGGACCGTCTCGACCCCCCCACCAAACGCTTCCTCCACGACCTCTGAACCACCATCTCCCCCCCCCCCCATGCATACAACCGCAACCGCAACCTTTTGAACATTGCAATACCAGTTTGTTACCCGTACTACACAATTTGGCCGAGGATGATGGCGTCAGCCAGCTGGCCTGCTTCGACAGCTTCTGCGCCGCCCGCTACACGCGCTGGCAGTGCAACGAGCGCATTCGCGAACGACATACTGTGCATACCCCTTTGTACAAACAAACAAACGAATCAATGTGGGGATTAGTACAGCCCTTTCCAGGGTTTGAAGATGAGGAGACGCCCACGCGAGGAACTTACGAACTGCGTTGAGAGCCGGTGCTGTAAGCGACGAGAGTGCCGTTGTGAGACTTGAGGAGGACGCGGTGGAATTCAGGTCTAGGGTCTAGACGCATCCTGCTAGCGAGTGTGACCTTTGTGCGTGGTAGAGACCATTGATCGGTCTCGGTGGCGGGACATCCGGAGAGCTTGCGCAGTGCGGGCAGGACGAATACGTAGAAAGTGACGAGTGCCGAGGCTGGATTTCCCGGCAGAGCAAAGATGAGTTTGGTGTTGAGCGTGGCGAAAGTCGTTGGTTTGCCCGGCTTCATGGCGACACGGCCAAAGTGAATCTGACCGTGGAGGTGGCGTTCGATGAGGGGTTTGAGCAGGTCGGATTCGCCCATGGATGTTCCGCCGGTGGTGATGACCACGTCGGTCTCGCGCACGCCACGCTCAAGTGCAGCCAGTGTCAGCGCCGCATCGTCGGTCACAATTCCAAGATCCACCGTCGTAAAGCCAAGTGCTTCCACGGCGGCTTTCAACGAAGGTCGATTGGCGTCATACACCTGGAACCCCCACGACTCTCCTGACCCCGCCGCCTGCTGCTGCTCGCTGTTGGTCCCGCTTGGACCGGGGTCTACAAGCTCATTGCCCGTCGATAGGATGCCGACCACCGGTTTGCGATAGACAGTGGCAGAGGAGCGTCCGAGAAAGGCGAGCGTGCCGATCTCTCCCCCGAGCGCGGTGAAAGTGGTGCCGCGGGGTAGGACTGCTTGGCCGGCGTGCACGTCGCTCGCCCGTGCACGCACGTTTTCCCCCGCCTCGACCTGGGCGAGGATGGCAACGTGCGTTTCCTCGCCCGCGTGTTGGCCGCACAGCTCGGTATCTTCGACCATGACCACTGCGTCGGTCCCCTGGGGTAGGCCCTGGCCCGTGTTGATGCGGAAGATCTCGCCCGCCGCCAGCGTTGGCACTGCCCGCTTCTGCAGCGTCGACAGCGTCACAACGTCGTACTCGCCCGGTGGGGTAGAAGCTGAGGCAACAGCGTACCCGTCCACATTCGTCGTAGGCCCCGGTGGTAGGTCAGACGCAGCGCTGACGGTCTCTGCAAGCACATACCCGACAAGCGCAGACGACAGCGGCAACGACACCGTCTCCACCGGCTCCGGTGTATGCTCCGCAATCATCGCCAGTGCTTCCTCCAATGGCACAATCGGGTATGGAGACTGGCGTAGTCGAAGTGAAGGTCCAGATGACGGGTCGTGCGTGCGGAAGGGCGCATGGTCAGCTGCCGTCGTTCGTGGCTTTGGCACCGAGTGTCCGTGAAGGCCATGCCCAGCGTGGCTGTGCGCGTGATGGTGGTGGTGGCGGTGGTGAGGTCCCTGCATTTGCCGGTGTTGTTGCTGCCCATCCCCACCAGAGAGCAGCTCGAGTGCATGCGACAGCAGTCCGTCAGCGAGTAGAAGGTCCAAACACTCGCGCACGGCTTTCGGCGACCCAGGCAGGGCGATAATGAGCGAGTGCCGTGCCTCGTCCCCACTCGACGTACAGATGCCGGTAGTGGCGCGGGACAGCGCAGCCAGAGGAGTCTGACGCAGCGAGTGCGACGTCAGTGCATGCGTCAACGCCGGCGTCGATCGTGTAATCAGCGGCGCTAGTGCCTCTGGCGTCACATCCCGGCGGCCAAACCCCGTCCCGCCCGTCGTGAGAACCAAGTCGACTGCGTCAGCATCAATCATGCCGCGAACCGTATCGCGGATCGTCTGGCCGTCGTCGGGGCAGATACGCTGCGACGCGATGCGAAACCCCTCGACAGTCCCCAGCGCGGCAGCCAGCACGGGTCCAGACCTATCTGTCGACGCATCGCGAGATGCAGTGTCCGAGACAGTTACAATCCCCACCGCATACACCATCGTCGCACTATCACACACAAACGTCAAACAACGAAAGCTCGAAATGCGAAATCAAAATGGCGCACGAAAAAAAGGGCTCAGATTACAATTGGCACGAGACCAGCGACACAGCTAGGACACATTGCGGGGGGGAGGGAACATTACAAGGGTGGGTGGGAATCACGGTGGTGTTGTTACATGCGGTTCGAGCGGGCCGGTGTATTCGAGGTAGGTGGCTGGAACGAGTCCCTTTGCTTCTTGCGCTGTAGCGTCTGGCTGGACTTTGACGGCGATAGCCCATCCGCCTTCGATGGCGCCGATGACATGCACCGTCTCGTCTGGCTGCACGGCCAATTCGTGCTCGGATTCGGGCTCAAAGGCGTACAGCACACGGTAGACGCCTTGGGCAATGTGGCCGGCATCGCCCTCGTCTCCGCCGAATTCGTCGTCATCGTCGGCGTCGGCGTAGAAAGTGTCGGCCTCTTCCGCCTGGCTGGCGTCGAGGGAGAGTTGGGAGGAACGCTGCTGTTCCTGCTCCTCGTCTACCGGACGGCTCTCGCCATGGTATCTGCCGTCCTCTGGGTCAAAGGCGAAATCGCGGATGACAATTTTGGCAAGCAGAGGCGGCAGTGGTGCTTGTGAGGATGTAGGCCGCGAGTGGGAATGTGTGCTGCTGCTGCTGGCTTGCGACATTCGCGAAGCGGTACTTTTGCGTGTCGAGCTAAGACGGTGTCTGGCAGTGCTACTGCTTTGTGGATGCGAGGTATGTGTGCTCAAAGATGTGGATGCTTGCGAGCTGCGTCGCGAGGCCGGGTTGGACAGGGCCAGGATAATCTTGGACGCCGTCTCTTGCGACGGCGGTAAGGAGGGTGGACGGACTGGTTGTTGCGAAGCGCGAGAGGCAGCTTTGTCAGTACTGCTGGTGGTGGCAAAGCGACCGGGAGGAGGAGGTTTGAGTCTCCAATCTTGTCCCTCCTCGGGCGAGGGAACGAATCCGCCCGACGGACTAGGGTATAGTGTGTCGACGGCTGCCGGCTTCGGCGGAGCGATGGTGATGGACGAATCTGCGGGCGAGAGGCAGGGTGGTGGATGGACGAGCGCGTCTAACGCATACGGCGTCGAATTGACCCGCGTAAGATCAGCAGACGTCTGACTGGCTAGTGGCAAAAAAGCAGCGTCGACCGACCTGCGGTCTGACTTGCTTGACAAACGGGTGCGAGTTCCCCAAACGGACGTTGCTGCTTCACCCCAACAGGCTGTCAGTCAGTCCAGTGCACACGAGGGGAAGGGCGGATGTTGCAAACGTACCTGTGGGGCTTGCCTCTGTGGCAGGCATGCCGGAGCTGGGAGGAGATCAAGGAGTCGCGCGTGCAGACAAGGCAGAGACAGATGTGTACGTCTATCAAGTGTGAGTATGGTGTCGCGCGTCTGAGCTCGACTCTAACACCCGAAATACACTCGTGCGAGTGAAGCTAAGCGCGCGTTCCAGTCACAGTCACAGTGTGAGTACTCTCATTATTCACTGCCAATTTTCATCCTTTTCTTCCAAAAACCTGCGACATCGTCTGAGAGCCATGGCGACAAAGCACGGCGTGCTCACTAGCCTTCGGCACTTGGAGCCAGGCCGGAAGGGAGACAAGTTCTGGCCGCGCGTCCCTTCCTACGCTGCGAGCAAAGTCAAATATGTACAGCCAAAGGACCGCATCCCATACTTCAACATTGTGCCAGGAGACCATGTCAAGCTACGATCAGGTCGAGTCCAGCAGATTGGTGACGAGAAAGTCAGAGCAGAAGGCATTGTCGACAGAATAGACCGCTCCAAAAACTGGGTCTGGCTTCGTGATGTCGACGAGGACAACAAGTTGGCGCCCAAAGCGACCAAACACGTCATTCCCATGTTTGTAGACCCGCTCGATCCCTCCAAAGGATACTCGGGCAATGTTCAGGAAGTCTTGCGTCCCGTACACTACTCGAACCTCATGCTCAAGATTCCTGGTCGAGACGAGTATGCCATGCGTCTGACCAACTCGCCTCCCACATACAACGCTGCTCGTGGCATGTTTGTCTGGAAGCGCTTTGCGACCATACGACTGCCCGCGGAAAAGGCACGCGAATTGGGTCAGTTGACAGAAAAAGTTCAGGTGCCATGGCCCAAGTCAACGGCGTTCCGCAAAGTCTTGTCGCCAGAAATGATCGATAAGCGTGGCGTCGAGAAGGAATCGTGGGCGCCATGGCGACCCGAGGACCCCGTACTGCTCGCTTCACCCAAAGCTACCACCTCGAGCCTCTCGGAACGTCGTGCTGCGCTTCTATCCAAGCAGCGAGAAGATCGAGATGCACTTAAAGAAAGCCTACGGCCAAAGGCAGTAAGACCAAGTTCTGCCATGGGCATCTACCCTGGATTCGATATCAAGGTCCGCGGCAAGCCACCGCCCATTGCACAACCACCCACCGCCGCCGAAACGCTCAACGAGCAACAGGAACGGGCTGCTCAGTGGGCGCAGAGCGAACCTGTGCAACAGCATCGCAAGGAAGGCGGTCTCGCTTTCCTCTACAGAGACTATTTGGACTTGGCACCACGCCATGGACCCGCTAGTGGCGGAGACTGGAGCGATCTGCCCACGTCCGTTGAAAAAGGCGGCTTGGATGCCCCGCGTGACCAGCACACGGGCAGACTGACACAGAGCCTCAGTCGAACCGACGTGGACCGTATGCCCATCGAACTCATGATGACCAACGACTTGGCCAACTACCATGGTCTGAAATGGCGCATGCGTCGCTGGCAACAGATGCAGGCCGACAAGAAAGTCGTCGCTGCCGAACAGGAAAAGAAGAGGGCCGAACTGCTCAAAGAACTCAAAGTACTCAAGCTATAGAGCAACCTTTCAGATTTTGCTGTTGCAACTATGGTATTATGGCAGACGTTTTAGGAAGTGATCTCTTTGACCAGTTGGGGTGATTTGCGCAGCACGGCTTGCTGGGCTCGTTTGAGCAGACGCAGGAGCATGAGTGGATCGCCACGACCCGAGATCCCTTTAAACGCAAACAGGAAGAAGCTTGAGACCAACATCAGACTAACCAGGTCGAGTGCCAGTCGTGCGCTCAGATTGACCAGCGCCACCAGAACCTTGAGCGGAGAGCCGAGCACACTGACTGCAGCGTTGCCACGTCCATTTGCCAGGAAGCTCGGCGCCAATGCATCCGTCCGTCCGCCGCCCGTGTGGTTGCTGCCCAGCCCGAGAAGTTGACGGACATCCTGCACGACGTTCAGTACGGCATCGTACAGCCAGTGATTTGGTGAGGAACTGGAGGGCCGTGATCTGCGAACATCATCGACGCTGCCCGCCAACGGTGATCGATTCTCGACCTGATTCAGACGCTCGTGTAGTGCCGCAAGCGAGGCCTGGATGGACTGCAATGCCATTTCCATCTCGGGTCTGGGTGCTGGAGGCGGACCCATGCGGCTGCCTCCCCCACCGCCACCACCAGTGACAGAAGCGGGTCGCATTGGATACATGGGTCCACCTCCTCCGCCTGCTGTGCGAACGGACCGACCTCCGACCGACGAGGTCGCATACGTGCTGCGTTGGTATGGCTGCTCTTGCTGTCTCGGATATCCCGATGGCGGTGGTTGCGTGCGATAGGAGTAACTGCCTTGCACCGACGAAGGTCCACCACGAGCGCGGAATCCCGTGTCCTGAAGAGGCGGCGAGGCAATCTGTGATCGTGAGAGGGGGGCGCGCTGCTGATACGAGTCGCCGCCAACCGAATTCGTGCGTTGGTACATGCGTGTGGCCGGTGGTGGGCCAACACTGCTCTGGTACCTCGTCGACGACGATCGCAAGGGCGCAGCGGTACCCATTCGGTCGCGGTCCGACAATTCGTCTTCGGAATCTGAGCCTATTGGTGTTCGGCCAGGCGCCGCTGATGCTTCCCCTCCTCCGCGCGTAGCTGCCGTACTTGTGCCGGCAATCGAGGGTGTATGTGCTGGCAAGCGCAGCTGCGGAGCATCCGAATCAGGCTCTTCCGTGCCCGAACTCTCGTCGGACTCGCGCTGCGCCAACGACCCATCCATCACTCGCTGCGCTACTTGTCCGCTAAAGCTTTCCAGCTCTTCAATCAGCCCCACCGCCTGTGGTCGATCGCTGAATCGGCGGAGGATGCGCAGCATCGACTCGACATACATTTGCTTGGCATCCCTCGGTGACAAGTCCCTGACTTTGGCCCAAGCATCCCACTTTGCCCTCCCCAACATATCCAGCATGCCAGGCCGCTTGGATTGCACATCTCCCTCGGTAGCCTGCTTGTACAGACTGTACAGTGCCAGCTTTTCTTCGTACGAGGTCTGAATCGGTCCTGATTTGGGCAAAGACTGCACCATGTCGACTGTCTTGACAAACAGTGCGTCAATCACATCGGCACTGCTCATCGTGGGCAAAGGGTGCGCGTATGCTGGTGTATGTTGAGATGATGTTGGTCAGCCTTTACGCGTCGTCACACTGCCCGTGTGAATCGCCAGTGT
The DNA here is from genome assembly GCA_023212645.1 of Farysia itapuensis. Taxonomy (NCBI): domain Eukaryota; kingdom Fungi; phylum Basidiomycota; class Ustilaginomycetes; order Ustilaginales; family Ustilaginaceae; genus Farysia; species Farysia itapuensis. The sequence continues at coordinate 5,210 of JALBYC010000035.1, read as the reverse complement.
TTCGGGTTCGGGTGATTGTTCTTGAAAAGCGCGACTCTCCTCCGGCTATCACACAACCGTGCGAATTGGCAACTCTTTCTCTCTATTTCACATTTTTTTGGTTTTGGCCAACTTTGTGGTTTCGTCTTGGCTACCTCTCTCGCCATATTTAGCCTTTGCCTCAAGACACATCCCCATCCCCGTTCTTGGCGCGCACATGACGACAACGGCAACAAGAGGCTGGTGGAAGAGGACATCCACCTACCTTGCATCGCATTCCAACTTTCTCGTCGTTACCGGTGGACTGGTAGGTGGCGCATACCTCCTTTCCCAGTATGCCATCACCAAGTTCCAGCAAGTTCAGGAGAAGCTCGTCCAGGACAAGAACGCAAAAGAAAAGTAAGTGTATGCGGTGTCGATGAAATCTAGCTGTATCCGCGCTCACCGTGTTGTCACTGGCAGTCTGAGGCGACGCTTCGCACAGAATCAGGAGGATTGCACATTCACCGTACTTGCACTATTGCCAACGCTCGGCGAACAGCTCTTCAGCAAACTCAACGTCGAGCAGCTCACCGAAAGTCTTCGCACCCAGGCTCCACCTCCCTCCAAAACTGCATCTGCTTACAACTCTGAACCGGAAGGTACAGGCAAGGAGCCGAGCGCAGAAAGTGAGCATCTTACACCGACGAGCAACGGGACAGGGCAATCAGCTCGGCCCTCATCGCCCAGTCTCAATCCCCTTGCAAAGTCGTTTGTACCAGGTGGCGGGAATGCTGCGCCAGTGCAACCCATTCAAGCAGAAAGTCAGCCCGCAGAACCACCAGCCGATGAATCGTCAGCGTCTTCCCAACCCGTCCCACAGCAGATCGAACCGACAATTCAGTCAGAGCAAAGCATTGGCAACGGAGCTGCTCAGCCTACTCATCTTGATGCCCAGGAGCAGAGAAACAAGATTCTCGCAGAGCGTCAGGCCAAATTGCGGCTTTGGAACGAGCTCAAAACTACTGCATTTGCTCGCACCGTGACCTCTCTATACTGTGTCGTTCTCCTGACACTCCAGACCCACATCCAGCTCAACCTGATTGGTCGCTTCGCCTATCTCTCTTCCGTTGAAGCACAAGCTCAAGAGCTCGAGGCGCAGCAACAGGACTCCACCTTTGGCTTTGCAGACTTCCAGGATAGATTCGGGCTAGATCATGAAACCGAAAGGCTGTACCTCACTTTCAGCTGGTGGTTCTTGCATCAAGGATGGAACACGCTTTCCGACCGCGTCTCCAATGCTGTTGACAAGGTCTTGTCGCCTCTGTCTGTCAAAGCACAGCTGTCCATGACGGATCTGAAGGCGCTTCTCGGCGACGCTCGCACCATCATCGAGCATGACGCCAACACAGAGCAGGACTCCTCTCAGCCATGGAAGCGCACCAACTTCTTGAGCGTTCTCTTCCCCAGTTCAATCGAGGACGAAGCCGCCGTTCTCGTAGGTGCTGGCGCAGCTACAGCCGACGATGCGCGTCTGACTCTGCGTACAAATGCAAAGCTCCGTGCACTGCTTGACGAGACCAAAGACATTATCGAGTCGGAAGACTTTAGCACCATTTTGCGACTCTGCATCGACCGCGTGTTCGAAGTGTTGTACAACTCGCTCAATCCAAGCTTTGGTATCCAGCAGACAGGACTGCTGATGGATGCGCGAGCGCCTGCAAATGCCCTTGACTCGCGCTTCCAGGAGCTGACGGAAGAGATGCAGCTGGGCAAGAAGACACGCCTTGCCTCGCTCTTCCCCGTCGTCACCCGCCAGAGCCAAATGGCTATTCACGGCGTTCCCAACGAGTATACCGAGAATCTTGCAGAGTCGAAAGAGCTTCGAGCCTTTTCTGCCGTCATCTACGCCGCATGGTCACAAGCTTAGTTTCAACCCCCACATACCCCCACCCATTTTAGACAAAAGAAAACATAAGGCTATTATTACAACATGGGGCTCTACGTCTCCATCGGCACGGCAGCGTCAGCGGCGGCAGCACGCGCAGTGAGAACCTTTGCCGATCGTCGAGCGTCGATAAACAGCTCGTTACTTTCCGCGACTTCCTTGACGGTGATTTCAGAGCGGCCAGCAGTTTTCGCTAGGATGGAAGCAGGGCTGAGCAGCTGCAGTGCGAAACGGAGAGAGCTGCGCACGCCTTCTTCGGTCAGCAGTTCTAGCGCGTCTTCGGCAATGACGTGACCCTCTACTTTGCTGCGCAGACGGAGGACTTCGCGAATCTCGTCCTTTTCGTAGGGAAGAGTGCGTACGATCATGCACCGGTCCAGGAGGTCGAGCGGAATACCGTGTGGAGCGACGATGCCGGTCCCAGACGAAGGGCCATCGTACTCTGTGCCACGAACCATGCATTGCCCACGGTTGGTGGCCAGAATAACGTGTGGGCTGATGGTCGACTCGAGTGCGCGATTGAGGTAGGTAAAGCACTCCATGTCCAGCATGTGCACCTCGTCAATGAACAGCACACCCGGCACGAGCTCGGCGATTCCCTGTTCGATATACTTGTCGACCACGCGGTTGATCTCGCCACGTAGTTTGTCGGTGACTTCGGTGCGACGGCCTTTGACGAGCTGGCCAACGACACTCATAATGTCCTGACCACCTTGCGGCTTGGCATTGGCCATATCGAGGTCGTGCAGCGTTACGTCCTGCACGACTTCCTTGCGCTTGTGCACTTCGCCCTTGGGTAAAGGTACGTACTCTTCCGCTTCTAGGTCAAACTCTGTGGCATATGCATCACTGCGGCCGACGCGTTTGACTGCGCCCGTGTTGGCTTCAATGTAGATAACGTCGCCGACGCTGATACGCTCCTTCATGATACTCTCGTAGATACTTGGATCCAGACGCAGCTGTTTGGTGCCTTTGACTGTCTTGAGCGCAATCACGACGTGCGCAATCGTTTTGCCGTAGCCTGAGAGGGGATTCTCAGCCTCGGTCGGGGTGAGTTCGGTGATTTCACCTTCGTACACTTCCTTGGTCTCGCGAACACGCAGCCCGATGGCACGGCGGAAGTTCTCCATCAGCACCTCGGTCTTTTTGACTTCAGAGCTGTACACTTCTGAGCCGACCATGGGGCAGAATGGCACCTTGTGGCCCAACTCCTGCGACACGGCGAGTGCAAGGGCCGTCTTGCCCGTACCAGGACCGCCGGCGAGCAACAATGCCTTGCCCGCAAACTTCTTCAGACGGATCAGGTCGAGGACAAGACCACATGCTTCTCGTGCCGCTTTCTGTCCAACGAAACCCTGTGCGCTCGGCAGGGCATTGCCCTCGTCTCCTAGACCAAGGCCCTTGATGTGCGAGTGTGTTGCGATTCGAGCCTCGCGCGATGCAGATGAGGTCGAGCCATTGACAGCAACAGGCCCAGCACCTGGCACTGCTCCCGATGCCGCTCCAAGTCCAGACATGTCTCACCGGATGGTATGGCACTTGGATGTTGGTGTTACGGGTGGTGGTGGTGGATGGTGGTGATGGTTAAGACTGCCATCAAATGTGACTGCCAAATCTCAAATCTTCCAAAACGTCCCTTCGCAGCACGTGACCACAAAATTTATCTGATTGTCAGATTTCAATCTTCCATTCGTACCACTGTACCACTATACCACCTATACCACCGTATATACCACCGCGCTACCGTACCGGCCACTGTACCACCATATCCCGCCATGCTATCAGCGTATTAGCCAGCAGCTAGATGCAGCACTCGGATTGGGCAAATCTCTTTTCGCCTGCGTCCTGAACACACAGCCAAAACAGCCCACACATTTCCACTGCCATTCTGCGTCTTGTTTTCGATCACTTGACAAATGCATAGCGTGATGCATGGTCAGGCTTTTTTCTCTTACAACACTGGGGCTCAAGTTCTATACCTGACTTTCCTCCTGCCAGCTTGACAGAGACCAAGAGGCTTCTGGAGAGTGCTCGAACGAGTTTGACCTGGTCTGAGCGCCGAAACTCTGCAGCCGGCGAAAGATAAATCTTAAATTCCGTGTCTAGACAACGTTGACTCTTGACCACCATCATCTTTGCTCTTCTCGCCAAACTCAGCTTCCTTGAGCGTCCTTTTGTGCACTCAGAGCTCTCTGAGCTATGTATTCAGCCGACACGCACGTCCATTGACACATTCTCGATAGGAATGCTCACTTGAAGCGTCCCACATTATCCCTGACGACAGAATTTGCTTCTGGCTCGGCAGTGTCACCGATTCGGCCCCTTTTCAGCACGGATCTTCTGGCTTTTACTCAGCTGCTCAGCACTCCATTACACCTAGATGTACGTTGAGCTAGTCTATTCAGCAGCATGGCAAACATGAGAGAGATGACAAGCGTTGATTGGTTCAAATGATCGCCTCTGACATCGTCCAGAGAAATCTGACCTGGCCTTGTAGTAGCCAGCTTTGGCGTAATGCGTAGTCCTGTCAGCTGATCATCTAGATAATACAGCCTGGCCATGTCTTGTCGGAGCTTAGAAACGTGCTCTTCATCACCAAGTTGGGTGCGGCATTCAGCATCTAGTCCATTCTCCAGGGAATCCGTACAAGTCTCCTGATCGACTCTCAAATCCTCAGCTACTATGAGAAGGTCCAAATTGTGATCCATGCTAGCTTCGAGTTTCGCGTCGAATTACTCGTCCTGATGAAAACGGCAAGACCCGCCAGGTGTTGCTCAATGTATTGCTGCTCAGCTACTTATAACGACATTACGAGGCATCTGAAGCACGTAGTTCCACCAACGCGCAGACGCCACACGTCAAATCGCTCGAACAGCAGCATGATAGCATCAAATGCCAGCTACATAGCCCGTGCGACCCTTGCAATTGTTACGAGTAGTACATTTGTTTGAATTAAGAAGAGGAAGAAAAGAGACGCTATTTACAGTGCTTTTGCTATGGTGAGAGGAGGAGAGCAAATGGTGTTTGGTGAGTGAAGGTGAAGGAAGTGTGACGTGCATAGCTGACTTTTTCGGGGTGGCAGCTGCAGGCTGCAACAGCTAATTGCCACAGCTAATGATTCTGAGCCATAGCTGATGATCCTGAGCCATAGCTGATGGTCCTAGCCCTCTACATGTGGCCGGGCTGCCTCGGAAGCGTGGCCAACAAGGCTAAATGCGGTCCGAAGCGCTGGAAGAGCAACACCTGGCCGCGGTTTAGAAGACCACGGGTCGCTTTTACTATAGCTGACACCAGGTGGCGGTCA